>JAKTSP010000041.1:0-495872 GCA_030580255.1 Yamadazyma sp. yHMH393
ACACCCTTACACCCTTACACCCTTACACCCTTACACCAACACCCTTACACCAACCCTTACACCCTTACACCCAACACCCTTACACCCTTACACCCAACACCCAACACCCTTACACCCTTACACCCTTGGAATGAGTATTACGACGCCGTCGACGCATGTTTTAGTAATGCCACCGCAGCTCAGTTAAAATAATTGTATAGCGTGAAGGCACCGGTTCCTCAGACTCCCAGCGTCAACTATGGTGAGCACACGTTGTATGCATTGGTCTATAATGAAGCGCTCAGGGTTGTCAGTATGTCCACGCAGGTAGATACTTTGAAGGATGTCGGTAGAAGGTACAAATTCTATAAAGGAGACATAGAAAGAACTAGGAGGAGTATAAGCGATAATCTTTCTGTGGTAAGCGTGAATGACACCTTCGCCCAAATATTCAGCCACATCTGGCGTTGCTAAGACACGGTCTTGCTCACTATAACTGTTCTACCCGGGATCACCATCTCGGGAAAGCAACGGTTTTGTCGACCCCACCAAGGAAGGCATATGGCTGATATATAAAATATGCTCTCAAATATGTGGCTGTTGTGTTGTACTAAAAACAGCAGCATTTCTTACCGGAAGTCGGGCGATAGAAAAAGCCTATTTAGCCTACATGTCATTGGGATTATCAGTTGTTGAATCTGTGGGCGAATTCACCGGCATCATGGTGAGGGCATTTTTAGAGGCTTACCACGACCCAAAATGATATTAGAACGAATACTTTAGTTAGTGAAAAGGATTTCATGACATGACGATGCTTTCTTATAGTGAGATGCCCAAAATGGGAGGACTTTAGCACTTTTATAGATCTGGGTCTTGTGATGAATCATTCGCCCATTAGGCAGTATGTAAATCTGCGAACTGCAAGTTTTGAGGAGTCAAAAAATAACCCCGGTTGCGAAATTTTTTATTTTACACAAAATTCCTTCCATTCTTGGACACAGTTTCGTGCAGCAGATTATGGATTTTTATCTTCACGAATAACAAGAAAGATAAGGGTGCTTTACGGTGGGATAAACAACCAGACCACATAGATGGAAGCAAGATCACTGGAATATAATGCACTGGACCGCCAACCCAATATGTATGCGACATTTTTGGTGGTCTGTCAGCACGGCAAAAAAGCCAAGAAATTAGTTCGACGCGGACGCTAAATTGGTACGGGATATTCCTAAAAGGGCACTCTTCTATCTATTCCCTCGAACTCGTATATCTCCTTTATTCCCATCCCTTACAAAATCCGCCTATACTTTCATGTTTGCTGAGGAAAACGCTAAATCGGTATGGGATATTTTTAAAAGGGCACTCTTCTATCTAATCCCTCGAACTCGTATATCTCCTTCATTCCCATCCCTTACCGAGTCCGCCTTTAATTTCATGTTTGTTGAGGAAAACGCTAAATCGGTATGGGATATTTTTAAAAGGGCACTCTTCTATCTAATCCCTCGAACTCGTATGTCTCCTTCATTCCCACCCCTTACCAAATATCATATTTGTTGAGGGAATCGCCAATCTAGCACTTTGCTTCTTGGAATCACTTAGAGGAATGATATGCTGGCTCTCCGTAGTATACCATTTTTGATTTACCTCGAAACTTTGATCTACGTTTCTTTGCTTACAAGCGAAAGATTAAGCTCTAGGCGTTTGAAAATCTTAGGTTTCAAGCGCTTACAAGCGATAACACTCTGAATGGGATGAACAGCAATCCTTCAGGGTGTACCTTTAAACCAAAGAGGCCGTTACAATTGTCCTTAGGCTACTCACACGTCAATTAAATAATAAGATCTCGTCTATTCAAAAATATTTAGCTCATCGATCGCTCCACAGGCAATCAACTCAGGGTGAAGATGAAAAGGCCTACAAAGCCATACACACACCCAAGAGAAGCATAGATAATAAGGCCACATTCTTTGAACTTATTCTGGTGCTGCCGGATGACTTTTTATTATCAACACCATAACCAAACGCATCCGAAATCACATCAAACTCGATGTGTCCATCCGAAAAATCGTAGGTCACCTCTTTTTCAGTCTTTCTATCTTCGAGCAAACACCCATCCGTATCACATGAAATCCCGTACCGGGTATCAAAATTTTCAGCTATAGTCAGCATACCTTTGTTTTATTCAAGTCGATGGGGAAGGAGGATACTTTATACCTCACTAAATAAAAAAAAGCGTACGAGCACTGGGATGCCGTGATTTTTTGTCGAATACGGCTCTTTGGACAAGGAGATTATTTTTAACGTGCCTAAACTGCGATAAAGGTTTCAGAGGCATTTGTGTGGCAGTTCTTTATAACAGGTAAAAAAACGCCTTGCAATTTTCTAGGATAGGAAATTTATTAAATCTAAACAATTTATAATGACTATCTTTACTGATCCAATGAAAGGGCAACGAAAGCGGTAAAAAGTAAAGTCCACACCATGAAAATTCCTTTGCTGAAATTTCTTGTAGCTGAAGAAGTTTTTACTGGTTTCTGGGAAAAAGAAGAGGTTCCGTTGAATTTGAAAAAGAACTCAGTATGACCTTGATCATACGTGGCGTTAAAGTGAGTGGCACGCAGACTGTTCAAAGTCATCTCACACCCTTTGGGTGTACAAACAACATGCAGAGCTACTGTTTCGTTGACCATTATGTGTACTGGGAGAATTAAAAGGGAAACGGATTCTCTTTATACATTTCAAAATACGGCGACTACTATTTTTGTATTTTTTGAATATTTTTTATTTATCTTTGATTTTTTTTATTTAAATATTTAAATATTTATTTATGTTTTATTTTTTATTTATGTTTTATTTTCTTTGTTGTGTTGATACGAGCTCTTTTTTCTTTACGCAGTATAGTCGTGTGATATGGCACCTTGTCTACAAAAGCCGTGAAAGGCGTTATGTCGAATTTTTAGGCATCCACGCAAAGCGTGAGTGGTAAGGTCAGCTGTGAATTGTTGGCCACATTCTAACACCACAAATCTTAACACCACAGCCAACCCACCACAGGAGACTGCAGTATTTGAAATTGAAAAAAGCTGCATATCAGCACATTCATAACCGATTCCCTGCTGGATAGGAGGTCAGATTTCTCGATCTTCAGTCATTCGTCATTTCGCCATTTCTTTCGGCGTTACAACGTGTTGTGTCGTAATTCTGAAACGAGTCATCAGCTGAAAGGCCCTGAGATATCATGCCAATATATAGCCTTCTTGTGGACTGGCGTTTTTCCCGAGATACAGGAGCCGTGTAATGATTGCCCGCTTTCGCATCAGTGTCAACCAATGTTAAACGAGAAATCAGAGCGTGCTAGAACCAAAGAAAGACCGATGAACATAAGTGTATTAGTCTAGCTGCTAGGATTGGTGCTAGTCATAGATGTTGGGCCTGAATTGGCATTTTCTCCTTGAAGACTGCACAGAAGTATGTCTTTGATTGAAAGCAGTTGTCAACCAAATAAGCACTCACGAGAACCAGCCTGACAGTCTAAGAGAGGAAGGTTTCAGAAAAGCCTAGTGTTTTACAAGTACATTTGGGTCTGTCAAGTTGAATACCTTGGAAATGACTTGCCAACGATCTCTGACACTTTCCGTGGCTGGAAAATACTTTGAATACCGATAGAAGCAGACTCAAAGACCAAAAAGACTGAAGCAGCACCGAGATATTTTACTGTGTCCCGCATGTATACGCTGTGATATATGATAGGCTGCAAAACAGCGTCTGTTAAGCGTTGAATGTGCGTCGAGAACACCCATAAAAGGAGCTTACAGTGTCTAAATAACTCTTGGTAATTATAAATTGAAGTCCTTTTGCTTGGGGAGGAAGACCGTCAAGTCACTAAAGTTGAAGAACTCCGTATCTACCATCAAAGAAAGCGAGATCTTGGTTGCGTGTTTGTGGCTGTTACTATTGGATGAAAACCCCGCTTCATGTTGCTTCTACTACAGAAGTAAGTCGCACCTATGAACGAATGCCACGAGGCTCCTGCTTGTAAGAAGTGTGGGTCAACCTCCCACCATCAGGTCATTTGTTCCAAAATGCGGGGCATGGAGCTGGACGCTGACCCCAAACTGATGAAAATCTCGATAACGAAACAGACGAACTGCTAATGACCGAGTGGCCCAGCGATGTGTTGAGCAAGGATCTGCTAAGGTTCGACCACATCCCGGTTGCTGATTTCCATACGTCGCTTTCCACTCTGAGAATTGGTCTATTGACATAAAGTGGTGACGAATAAAGTCGGCTTTCCGAAATTGACTGATCCATTTCAGGTCATCTGAGATAGGGTGGTTCATCTTGTGCTATTTGGATCTTCCATGGCCTCGCGACAAGTGCTGCTTACGGCATTCATTCCCTTGCCCTTTTTTTCAACTTAACTGCTAACTCTTTCAATGCTTTGATGCTCTCCTTGTTATCAACCGCATGCTCTTTATGAAGGTAAGGTTTCCTTTGTTGACCCTCAAATTCTCAGCTGCCACATCATTATATACAATTCCCATATCCCCCATTTTGCGAAATTGTCGAATACCGTCTTCGAGCTGTTTCGCTGTGATCTTTTGTATTTCAGCTCCTGCATAGTCCAAAAGTATGAAGAACCCATCCAACAATACTCTACGGTGGTCACGACCCGCAGCAAGGTTCCCGTAATTGTGTAGAACCGGAACTTGTATCGCCTCCAGCGACGGTGCATCCTTATTGTATTCCCAGATCGTCTTGTAGCACTCAGTTTCCTTCAATATTTATAAATGATACAACTCTACTTGTTCCTCAACTGTAGTCCCTTCTCCTTTCGGATCATCTTCTTTGTGGAAAGTCTCCATTTGCACATAGTCGTACACTTTCAAAACAAGCTTCTGGTGACGTTTAGTTGACTTTGTATCAACGGTAGGAAAATGTTTTACGAAGTCTGCTTGATCAATAGAAAACACTGATGCCGGCAAGCAATTGCCGGCAAGCAATCCTCACGTTGCAAAGCCTCGAAATCATCCATACTCCCGAAGCGTGAAATGTGTTTTGTGTTATAATTTGCAGAAAATTGTTCTATATGTGCCTCTAAAGCGGCTTCGTCCAACGTATGCATGTCATTCAACGTTTCCGCCAATTCTTCCTCTGGATTGCTCACCCGAAGATAAGTTCGCTTGATGATAAAATATCTCCGCCACTACAGCCTGCACTGTCATACTAACGTCTTCAATATCTATCACCTTTGTCTTGATAGGAATGCATTTATCCCTATCAGTGCACTCTATCCCTTTCTTGTTGTCAAAATCCAACTGTATTTAGATATTTGTTTTAAGATCACTTACCTATATCAACTTTCAGGGCAATGAGGTAGCCATAAATCGTTTCAAACTTTTCCCTTACCCCCTCTGCCATCTCTTCAAAATTCATCAATTTTCCGTTTTTCCCAAAAGCATGCAACCCATGACGCTTTATGGAGAATTTAGGTGCTTCAGTCTTAGTGCCAGCATTTTCAGTGTTGCGAAATAGAAAGAAAAGGCGTTAAGCGTGATCCAGGAATTGGGACACTTACGTTGAAGGAAATACCCAAACTGACCAAATTAAACAACATCATTACAAGTGAAAAAATACTGGGGTAAAAGGCAAGTCTAAGTTCTGGAACCTCGGTACTAGGTGACCACATAAGCCATGACCGGAGTAACTTTCTAGATGCCCACATCCATTTGTCTAACCCTGTGCCAATATCTTTCTTGGCTCGAAACATCAACTCCCTGTCAAGCTTATTACAGCAATTTTGTAGTCGATCGTTTGACATTTCACCTGTCACAAAGAAACGTTTTCTTGTGACATATGTTTGAGCAGCGCCAATTGCACTTTCAGGTGCTTCAGCTCTATTTCTTTGAGTATAATTGGCGGGCTTATCTCCAAAGGAAGTGAAAAGTACGCTCTATAAGAACAGAGAAGAAGCTCCAAGTCAAAATCGCTGGTTCGGGGATCACAAGTATGCTGAAGTGGGAATTCCTTTGAAGCACCCTCAAACGCCCAGCAGGTGTCCACCAAATGAGTGTCAAACGCATTCTCTGAAGCTTGAATTTTGTTTGTCAAATCCTTTATTTCTTGACTCATTGCGTCTTGATCAGGTCCCAGTTTCAAAACGTGTAATTTCATGTAGGTCAGTACAACAATTTTGTCGCCCAGTAAGACCAAGCCATTACACTTTTTGATGTCACAAAAGCACTGTTCTTTGATATTTTTTGGAAAAACGAGCCCAGTCATAGTGTGTGTTACATGTTTGATGTAAGTGAGAGACGAGATATCGCGGATGTTTCTGCAAGGTTATGCAACATATAGTTCAGGCACAGCAATAAAAAACTCGTGGCAGCTAGCTCTTCCATCCGTTCCAACACTCGGCACTCCCAATGCTTGCGTTGAACTCGACCGAAGTACAGTTAGACATTGACTTCATCTGTAATCACACTCTCGGTTGCCAATTCTAGGAACTCAATAACAATGTTGAGGCTACTTGAAATGGTATACTGTGGATCTTGCAAACGAGATTCAATTATTGACTACGTTCTAGTTGTAAGACTTCTCACTTGTAGGACGGTATAAGAATTGTGCAACCCAGTGATACCAGGCCTTTCTGTTCCTTGGTACCATGCAAACTTATTCTTTGGTAGTGCTTGAGAAATGGATCCCGGTCAATATGTATTTAATGCGCGAGCTTTAAAAAAAGGGCTCCGTAAATTTGTTGTAGTTTGGAGCACTGAGATTTCATGTCGCCAATTTGTTGCAAAATATCGCATTGGACAAACGAATGCCTATTTGAGCGAGACCCAAATGAGCCACTAGATTACAAAATAAGCCTGTGATATTGTATG
Source organism: Yamadazyma sp. yHMH393 (assembly GCA_030580255.1). Taxonomy (NCBI): domain Eukaryota; kingdom Fungi; phylum Ascomycota; class Pichiomycetes; order Serinales; family Debaryomycetaceae; genus Yamadazyma; species Yamadazyma sp. yHMH393. The sequence continues at coordinate 6,867 of JAKTSP010000041.1, forward strand.
GGCAGCTTCTTAATGGAGAGGCTTGTTGAAGCAGTACAAAAATATATGCAGGAGATGTTTTGCTCATTCAATGTAGGTATTATGAATGGGGATGCTTTTATCAGTTTATTGCCATCTTTCACAAGACACCTCAACTAGGCACATCATAGACCACTTGAAAAAAGACGCTACAACTTGAAGTCAGCCCGTTCGGATGAAAAATACATGACAAGAACCAATTATACCCTAAAAAAACTCTTGATAGTGACTGAAGAAAGAGCCTTTGCGGCCAAAACTTGCCCATATACTATTGAACAGGTGGCTACTTAGTCTACAACTCATACCTGTAGCTGTCAGACGGACACTGCCCCCCTTGACACCCCGTCCGAATCGAAGTTTTCACACTGTCAATTTTCTACGAAGAACAGGGTTCAAACTTCAGAGCCGCGAATTGATAACGATTACATGCAGTATGTGATTTCTGGACGCGGAAGTTTATTTTAGTGCCACACCAAAGTATGGTATAAGTAGGACCGAATTCGCCAGGACAAATCCTAAGGAAAAAATTCTATATAATGATAATCCTCACAAAGGAAGCAAACTTAGTAGGAGAAAAACAAGGTGAATTGGGTATTTACGCTCAGTGGTGGTTCAAAAAAGAGATCCCCACTTCCCTTGACCAGGTTGAGTTAAGCGACGTTTTTGAAGTGAAAAATGTGCAAGACCGAGGTGAGTACTACAAGAGACCAGAAGGTTCTTTCGGTGTTATTGTCCTGTCACTGAAAAAATTGGCTGCATTGGCTGCCTGGAGAAATAAAGAACATAAGGGTCCTTGGCAAATTTATGGGGAACAGGAGAAAGACACCACAGCCTTTCACTTAGTGGGCGACAGCGATATCGTTTTCCTCGGTTGGGTTTGATAGCGTCACTAGACTTTTGGAAACATCACAATGGCAAAAGAGAAGACAAAAAAACAACCCCATCTGGCTACAACGGTTAAATATTTTGGAGGAAGCACAGTACTTATTAGATTTAGATCATAGTTTTCTCAAAAGAACCTAATATAAACAGCTTGATAGACACGATAGTTCGATTGAAGCTAGCCCAATATTGTTTGATACTTTTAATCACCTATAATTCTGCTTTCTTGACTTTAAACTTATTGGTACAAAGACAACATTTGTACCCTAATGCGGGTGATCCCCGACACGCAGTGCCTATTCTGAAAGGATTTCCACACAACCATATCACCTACAAGAAAACATCTCCTTGACCCATGCTTTATGCGATTATGCCAGTGACGAATGCTATTGTCGATTGACTTCGTCTTGGGGGCTCTCATCTCTTGCACTCAGGTAGCCCATTCATTTATACAATGAATTAAAGTTATCGGGGTCTTATGCTTTTGCTAATATCATAACAACTATGTTTATTCAAAAAAAACATAACAAGTTGAACTAAAATCACAGTTCATCAGATAACTTATTAAGCTCCTTAGTAAGCATACCTGAACTCTGGGTTCTCGAAATCCGTTAGATCAGCGAATGCTATATTCTCTGGAACTTTATAGTCGTCACCCATCTCCATTCTGTGCTTATCTCTTTTCTTATTCTCTCTTTTGTTATAGAAGACAAGGAATGCCATTATGATAACTGAAGCCACATAACAAGCAACAACAGTGGCTTTGGCTTTGTTGTAGCCAGGTGCATCGCTTTCCACAAAAGTCTGTGGGCCAACCATATTACCACAGGAGTAGGCAATCAAAGAAAGTGCATTGGTGGTTAATTTCTTCGTATGCCCTGCCGTGTTCGAGGTGATGCACGATGTGACAGATATGATCCCCACAGGAGCTACGCCGATCATATACATTCCTACCATTTGAACTGCATTTCCGTCTGCGAAAGCCAATAAACATGCCCCTATGATAGTAATCAATATGTAGAAGATAGACACATATAGTCTGTGGGGGACGAGCTTATTGAGGAAAGGAAGCATGACTAATCCCACAAGCTCCACCGCACCTGTTGGCATTCTAAGCAACACAGATTTGTCTTTAAGGCCAAATGACAGGAGGATGATACTACTGAACCCGCTCATCCCACCATTAGGAATAGCTCCTAATATGGCAAGCACAAAGTAAATCCAGGTTCTAAGATCTTTAAAACATTCCACGGCTTGATAGGATTTAAATTTCTTGCTTCCAAACCCTTGATTGTTACCTCTGATTCTTTCCAAGACCATGAGCTTTTCCTCCTCAGTTAAAAAATTTGCAGTCGCTGGTGTATCCGGCATTACAATCAAAATGACCACACCGACCAAGATGGAAATACACCCCACAATCAAAAACAACACCTTGTAAGCAGCTATGGAATAATGATTTTCATGGGTAAGTAAAGCGTAGGAAACAGCAGAAAGGAAAATGGTTCCAAGTCCGTTAAACCCATAGAAAACAGCGGTACGTCCGAAATGTTCTTCGGTTTTATAATACTGGTTTAACACAATCACAAAGATAGGGGAAACGCACGACTCTAATACTCCCAAAAGTGTACGTAAAAGGATGAAAGTTGGGTACGTATCAGCACGTGCATGAAGACACTGGACCATGCCCCATATCAATATACAAACTCCACAAAGTTTGATGGGTGGAAATTGTTGGAATAAGAACGCAGCAACTGGACTGAAACAAAGGTAACCTAAATAGAAGGCACTAGTGGTCCATGAGTATTGGTCCCCTACCATGTTATAGTCAGTTTTAAGACCCATTACTGCAGCGTAACCAACACAAGTCTTATCACTGAACTGAATCATATACAACATTGAAAAAAGAAGTAAGATGATACAATCAAGTTTCATCACTAACTTCCTGTCTTGAGCAGCTGTGAATGTTACACCCTCAGATCTCTCAGCTAGCATCATCGCTTCATCGACATCTTTACTGATATGCACTACCTTCCCCCCCGGAGAGATGACGGTGTCAAGGGCAACCTCGTTCACTTCTTCTACTGTCTGTGAGTTTTTGTCGTCTGATATCATTGTGTAAAAGGTTTGATTCCGATTGTGAAAGTGGAACCAATTCTGCATTATATATAGCACAATTGAAAGCCCGCTTTATCTTATCGTCCTCAAAAATTTGCAACCGCATCTCTCGGCCGATCGTATCCAACATTCGGGCAATCGCAGCCTTCCATTCCGAAGCCTCTATCGACTATTTAAATGCTTGAATACACCCACCGCTGGCCAAACGCAAACTAAATTTTGTAACCATGGGCCAGGCAGTTTCGACAGAAGGTACAACACCCACAAAAGTCACCATCCCGGGACAAGGTGAGATCATTGGGTACACTTTCAAATCTCCTAGAACTGGAAACGAAACTTGTCACAGATATGCCAAAATTCCATTTTCAAAACCGTGCTTAGGTGACAGAAGATTCACGCTTCCTCAGCCATTACCAGATAATTATGATTACACAGGCGATTACAAAGAATTAGGCTTGAAATGCCCTCAGCCTGCAGTTCCTAATCCTCAGTTCAGGTACGTGAAGTCCCCGAGTGAGGAGAACATTCTTTACAGCAACATTTGGGTTCCTTCGTCTGATAAATATAAGCCAGAAACTGGATGGCCTGTATTGATTTACATTCACGGTGGATTTCTTCAATATTCTACCCCGAACACTCAATTCTTCAACGTCACTGAAATGTTGGACGACGCAGAGTTTGAGCAGAAATACATTTTGGTTTGTCCTGGTTATAGACTCAACATGTTCGGGTTTTTATCAAGTAAGGAATTGTTGGAGGAAGACCCCAGGAATTCTAATTTTGGGTTTTGGGACCAACGTATGGCCATAGAATGGACACACAGATATATTAAGTATTTTGGTGGAGATGCAAACAAGATTACTGTCGGGGGTTTATCTGCTGGTGCGTACTCTGCCTTCTTTCAGGTCGCATATGAACTATACCACCCAGAAGCGACGCAAATCATCAAACAGGTGGCTTATTTTTCCAATTTGGTGTACGTCCAACCTAAAACCATTGAAGAGACGCAGGAGCAATTCGATGAAATTATAGACAAGTTAAACTTGACTGGGAAGACCAATGTTGAAAAACTCGAAGCTCTTAGAGTTTTGGAGGCGGAATATATTGAAGATTTTATTCCTACTTTGGACTTGCACACGTTCAGGGCAGTCACAGATGAGCACTTTGTATCTTCTAAATTGATCAGTGATATTAAATCTGGCCAGTACGCCAAATTGTTGTCGGAGAAGAAGGTAAGACTCATAATTGGGGAAGTTGACAATGAGCCAGTAAAGTATTCATTATTGAACACTCCGCAGACAGTGGATGAGCTCCCCATGCAGGTAGAGAACTACTACCCGAAGAACGTTGTGCCAACACTAATGGACCTCTATGAAACTGAAAAGTTGGATAAAAGTAGTCCGGGCTTTAAGGAGGATCTCAGAAAGGTTTATGGGAACATTATCGCAGACGGCCAAGTGTATGCATCTGGTCGTGGTTACATCAGCAAACTTGTGAGAAATGGGTTCCCTAAAGAGGATATATATAGGTACAGGATCAGTTACAGAGCTGCTTGGCTAGATAAACATATTGCACCTGATTTGAATGTTCCTCATGCTTGTGACTTTACCCTTTGGTTTTATAATCTAAGAGAAGGCTACACCGAAGAGGAAAGAACGATTGCAAATTCCTGGTTGAAGCCTTATCTTAAATTTTTGAACTTCGAAAGGGACATCAAAGACTGGCCTACAGAAGATGAAACAAACTACCTTGTCCTCCAAAGAGATGGAAATCCTTCTTATAAAGAGGACGAGTTTTACAACTGGGGGGTGAAGGTTGCCGATGCTGTGTACGACGTACAGTGTAAATAACTGTAATACATTCAAATCCCGAATACTTCATCTCTGAGTTGAAGCACTTCTTTGAACCTGGATCTAAAAACAGTGGGCCATAATACCTCGATTTTATATGTGGAAACGATGGCTAACTCTACGAGAAACTTTCTTATATCTCCATTGTTGTAGTCCACAACTTCGTTTTCTGTGTAGTTCTTCAACCCTTCAAAGTTGACCTCCTTCTGTGGAAATTTGCCTATGTCCTTGATGACAATAGACAACGCTTGGAGGGGGTAGGAGTTTCTAACAAACCAGATACAGTTGATCCGACTCTTCAACCCCAATTCAATCTTCATCGTCGACTCATTTATCAATATCAACGACTGCATAATCAAGTCTTCGTTGTCAACAACGCCTATTCGAGTCTTCAAGAAATTCAACATAATCCCAGATTTACTTAACCCCATTCTCCCTTCTGTGACCAAAAACTTGAGCATTGTCAGATTCTCTAGTGAATAATTGAGTATTCGCTCATTTATATCGTGTACTATTTCTTTGCACTTCGAATATTCGGTTTGAATACGATTAATATCTTCCAAAGTCAAAGGTTTAACTTTATTGAGCTCGTAGATGATATCGGTCCAAATCATACCGTTCTTGAATCTCGAAATAGAGGACAAGATGCTCAAATCTATATTCGTTATTGGAACTTTGTCAAATGTTTCAAATACATCTTTATTCACGGTGGATGGAATACCGTTATAGTAAGAAGTAAGAGTATCCAAAAACAAGATGTAGCAATATAGCAACGTTCTCAAGGGAGTAAAAAGAAACACATCATCAGATAAGTTCCTATGTAACCCTGTAATCTCGCAGTATTTCACCAACACAGAGACTTCTGTTATCATTCCGATGCAATTCAAAGACCCCACGTAGTACATCAATGTCAAAGCCGTTAATCCAGACATGGAAGGGGCTATGTTCATTCGTGAAAGATATCGAATATTCCCAACACTCTGGAAACTCAGTTGCTTTATTGCCTCATAATCCACCCCATCGTTAGTATTCTGGGCTGATCCGGTGTAGAATAAATCAGATATCTGCAATGAAAAAGCACTGGTGAAGAATACTGCAAACAATAATATCAACACATTCAAATCGTTGAACCCTTCAAAATCGTTCCAAAGCCTTTGGTAATTCCAGAAGAACTCTTGCCTATCAACAATTGGAATAAGTGGATGTATACCGTCGAAGAAGTGATCGACCAACAAATTAGCTACCTTTTGATCTGGGATTTTACTCTTGATCTCAGATACACCGGACATTGGAGATACCAAAGTAGAGAAGTCAAATTCAACCCATCTATCTTCCTCCCTTGGAATCCTATTTGCAATGTAGGAGGCATTTCCTGAAGGATTGTAAAACGGAAATAGGCCAGACGCTAGGTACTTGGAATACTCTCCTGTGGAGTTGACTATCAATTTGAAATTACTCTCAAAGACATTAGGGTTCAACTCGATGTTGGGCACACTGTCAGGGTCAGCAGCCAGCAGAAGCATCTTATGTCGCTTTCTCTCATCTATTTGTTGTCTTGTGAAGTATTGGCAGTATACCTTAGCATTTTTACACCTGGTACACACAGGTTTTGCAGAATCACATTTCCTCTTTTGAAGATAGCATCGCTTACAACTAAGGATATTTCTTCGTCTGGTAATGTTCTTGGCCTTCTCTGGCCGCCTATTTGGGTCAGGTGATAAAGGCTGGTGCTCAAGAGAGACCATTTGATCCATGAGTCAAAAGGCGGGTTTAATGTGAGTCTGGGTAATCAACTTTTCACTTTCCGCTGTCTATTCCGCAGAACATTTTCATCTACACCGAGATAGCGGTCGAGAAAATTATCTAAAGTCCGATCCGGCTGCCAAATTTTCGATTAAATACTGCCTTCTTCGCCGCGAGAGCACTAGATAAAAAAATCTACTAATGTCGGACCATCAAAGCTCATACGTTGTAGTTGGCTCAGGAATAGTGGGTTTATACACCACATACTGCTTGGTGAACCACGCTAATGTCGACCCCAGCCAAATTGTCGTTGTGGCGGAGTACATGCCAGGGGACCAATCGATAAACTACACTTCCCCTTGGGCTGGGGGGAATTTTTCAGGTATAAGTCCTAGTGATGAACAGAGTATGGCATTTGACAAGTTCACTTATACGAACTTGCAAGAGATCAAGACAAAATTGGGTGCGGATTGTGGCTTGGATTATAGACCTGCCACTGAGTTTTGGGAATTTGAACCAGATACTAAAAAATTGAACTCGTTGAAAGGATATTTGAAAGATTTCAAAATCCATGAAAAAAGCACTTTGAAAGGAAAGGTCAAGTTTGGTGTAAGTTACACGACATGGAACTTCAACTGTCCTGTGTTCTTGCAGAATTTTGTCAAATACTTGAAACAATTGGGGGTCACTTTTGACCAGAAGAAATTGAGTCATATATCCCAAGGCTTTATACACTTCAACACCAAAGCGGTGTTCAATTGTACCGGAATCGGGGCCAAACTGATTGGTGGGGTGAAAGATGACAAAGTTTATGCCGTGAAAGGACAAGTTGTAGTTGTTAGGGCCCCACACATCAACGAGAATATGGTTCAGTGGGGAAATGACTATGCCACATATATTATCCCACGCCCAAACTCTGGTGGTGAATTGGTGTTAGGAGGCTATATGCACAAAGACATTTACACGGGTGATACTTTTAAAGCCCAAACTGATGACATAGTCAAGCGTACGACAGAATTATTACCTGGTATTCTAGATAAGCCGTTGGATGTTTTAAGAATGGTGGCTGGATTGAGGCCTGGAAGGTTTGGTGGGGTCAGAATAGAGTCTGAGGTCATAGAGGGGGGGAAGATCATTGTCCATAATTATGGTGCCGGTGGTTACGGGTATCAGTCGGGGTTCGGAATGGGAGCGAAAGCTGTTTCGTTAATGGTGGAAGAAGTAAAGCTGACCACGTCTAAATTATAAATCTATTTGTAAGTAGATCATGACAAGAAGCTATGACTACCCTATAGTCTTTCAAAACCTAAAGAACCTTACAAACCAATGAAATTTAACCATTTTTCTACCCAATACCTCACTTCAAAACCAACTATTTTGGTAAGTGACAAGGAATTGGTGAGTTCAATAGCATCAGTAAGTTCCAACTTCCAAACCTTTATCCCGTGTGAAAGTACCGTAGTTTTGAATGATCCAGAGGCCGTAAATGTTTCATTGGACCACACGTCTCTGGCCCTGAACGATCCACTGGTAGGAAACTCAAACAAAGCTTCTCTCAAATCGACTTTTATGAACTCCTTTCTGCTGCCACTGTTGAACACAGTAACAACGAAAGAGCCCGTACTCAAGGAATTCACTAAAAGCATCAAATTTCCTCCTTTCACAGATTTTTTCCAGATTCTAGAAGCAGGTCTTGAAGGATCCTGGTTGATATCGATGAGATCCCTATTGGTAACAATTTTCAAGTCAACCTCGGACATTTCTGTCACATCGTTCCCCAAAACAAGGGGACTTTTCAAGATCGCCCATAATGTAAAATGTGCCTTGTATTCTTCAGTAGTCATCCCACCGTTCCCGACCTCTAACGAGTCCAAATCATTCCAGCCCTGAAAAGGACCAGCCTTCTGCAGGACTGGCAAAGCTTTCTCGAGGATATTGACCATCGAGCACATATGGCCGGGAATCCCTGGACAATAATACTCTTCACACGGACACCGATCATCGTACCTATCGAAATGGTCGTAAATATCGCCTGTAATTCTCCAGCTGTTGGCCAAATTAGGGGCCCAGTCCCAGACATTATCCTCCCCCCACTGACATAAGGAATAAAAAATATGCCTTCCTGTCATATTCAATGCATCTGCCATCGCTAGATACCTCTTGTAGCTGATGGACTGGGTACCACTCTGGCCCTCGTTGAAGCAATTGTCGTACTTCAAATAATCTACGCCCCACTCGGCAAACGTCTGGGCATCTAATTCTTCATGCCCTAAAGACCCGGGATATCCAGCACAAGTGAGCGATCCAGCTGAAGAATACATCCCAAATTTGAACCCCAATTCATGGATTCGATCAGACAAGGCATTAATGCCGCTAGGAAATTTTTCAGGGTCTACGACGACCTTGTTTGTTTGGGGGTCTCTTTCCTTCAACAGGTAACAGTCGTCCATGACTACATATTCATAACCATACTCCAAAAGACCGAGTTGTTTGATTTTTTCTACAGTACTTATCATCTTTTGTTCGTCTATGTCACAACCAAACTTGTTCCATGAGTTCCACCCCATCTGAGGAGTGTACCCAAGACCGTTATCAAAAGATCTCAGGCCTAAAATTTTCGTGACTAAGAGAGCGACCAAAAGGTAACGGAGCATTTTAGAGGAACCAAAAGGTTTCTTGGAGAAGTTGAGGGCCATAAGGTTTTTGAACCTTTATATCTCCCCACCAGCCCCACAACTACGGAAACTTCAGTATTCAATTCTCGGACGTTGCTCGTAAAGTTGAAAATTTGATTTTCCTAATTTTCACTCTTCACGGAAACAGCCGAGTGAAACCCAAGGCATGTTCATTTGTTCCATTATTGGCCTAGCCCTTGTGCACTAGCGCATCCATATTACACTTAGCAAAGTCGTGTACTTCAGAAAAATAAATTAGACAGATATAAATTAATTAAAACATTATTCTATGTACATGGCACTCGGAAATCACATTATTGATCAAGTCTTCCTGGTAAAATCTTCGGCGTCGATCTTGGATTTGGAACACATTTGGCTAAAGATGCTATTTTCCACGTTGAACAAGTTCCAAGGAGTGTCAAACTCTTTGATCTCACCTCTGTCAAGGACCAAGATTTTATCGTAGTTGATGATGGTCTTCAATCTATGGGCGATACACAAGATCGTACACTGGCCGAACTCTCTCACAATCGTATCCTGGATTTTGGCATCTGTCTCATAATCAACAGATGACGTCGCTTCATCCAAAATCAAAATTTTGGAGTCTCTTACCAAAGCTCTGGCTAACGCAATCAATTGCCTTTCACCCAAAGAGAAATTGGTACCATCATCTTCAACAGATTGACTCAAATGAAACTTGTGTAAGTTAGCATCTCCCTTTGTTTGGTGGGAAATGGCTTCCAACTTGTCCAGATCAATCAACCCAGCTCTTCTTAAAGCATCCCACAATTGCTGGTCTGTACTTTGTCCGAAAGGATCCAAGTTCTTGCGGATACTTCCTCTGAACAAAACCGGATCTTGTGGAATGATCGACAACTTGGATCTCAAGTCTTTCAAACCCAACTTCGACACGTCAACTCCGTCGATGGTAATAACACCATTTTGCAACTCCGATAATCTGTACAACGCAGTCATAATAGATGATTTACCAGCACCTGTTCTTCCACATATCCCAATCTTCTCTTGTGGCTTGATCTCGACATTCAAGTTTTTCAACACAAGTGGCAACCCAGGTCTGTATGCTAAAGAAACATTTTCAAATTTGATGCCTCCATTTTGGGGCCAATCACTTGGTGGGGAATTTTCAGGGATTCTATATGGAGCTTCTTCTTTCAAATCGTATGCAAAATCACAAAGTCTCTCAGTTGAGTTCATACCCATTTCGATTTGGGTATAGATTCTCACCATGAAAGCCATTTGCCCAGTGATTTGGATCACGTATGAAACCACCAAACCAACAGACGCAGCACTGATATGAAAAACACGGAACACCGACAATAAAGTCACAATGATTGGAAGACTACAGGCAATCAATTCCAAGTTAAGACCAATAAATCTTTGAGCTGCAACAGTCAAATAATAAGCCTCATTCATTCTGTTGATGTAATGGTCATTCTTGCGCAAAAACCGATCTTCACAATCATAAGCTTTGATAGTGTTCATCCCCACCAAAATTTCGTTAAATGTGTTGTAAACCAATGACCGTTGAACAGCTTCTAGCCTTTTTACTTCTCTTGCGGAAGATTGATAAAACTCTCCAAGTAAGAAGAAGATGAAAAAAGCTGGAACCACAGCAATAGCAAACCACGGAAGATATATGATAGTCAAAATTACAATCCCAAAAACATTACCCAATGCAAAGATCAAGAATCTCAATTGATCCCCAAGTTCGTTATCCAACACATCTGTATCTTTCGTGAACCTGTTGAGGATCCTCCCCATTGGAGTTGTATCCATGAAAGCCATTGGTGAATGTAACACTTTCGAAATGGCAAGAATGTTCAATTCTCTTGAAGCTTGGTTAGTCAAATAACCAATGAAAATGAACAAAATTAATAAGAAGATAAAAGTCAACAAAGTGAACATGACGTAGATTCCAATGTAAAAATTGTCACCTCTTCCTTTAAATTTATACTCGACCCAGAAGGACAACCAGGTATTGGTGAACAACATTGTAAACGTCGCAATTGTCACAAACATAAGAATAAAGATTGCGATATATCCCTTGAACATCCCACCACCAAGTCTTATGTATTTGGCATAGATGCCAAATGAAATCCCGTTGACAGCCCTGCTTTCGTCGTCGGATAATTTACCACTGATATCTTGATCCTGATTATAGTCTATGTGAATAGCTTCTTCGTCAATAACATCAACATTTGTGGAGGCCCTGGTGATTTGTTTTTGGATCATTTCCTTTTCGTCCTCGAGTATCTCTTCATGATCGAACTCTTCTTCTTCATCTTCTTCCTCGTCGTCGTCACCTTTCTTTTGTGTGTTGAATGCCATAAGGTTTCTATATCCTTCGTTGGAAGCTTGTAATTCATCAGGAGATCCAATGGAGATAGAACCATCGCCATTCAAGAAGATAATTCTATCCGCGGACCCAATCAAAGACAACTGGTGGGTAGCCAATATTCTTGTCTTGTCTTTCAATAATCCCATGATACAATTCTCCATGATATGTTTCCCGACCCTGGCGTCGACGGCGGACAATACATCATCAAGAAGAACAATCTCACGGTCACAGTAAACCGACCTAGCCAAATTGATACGGGCCTTTTGGCCACCTGATAGTGTGATCCCCCTTTCACCGATTTCAGTTCTATCACCAGCTGGCAATACTTCCAAATCGTTTTCCAATGAACAGCAATAGATGATGCTCTTATACTTCTCTTCGTCAAACTCGGAACCGAAGATGATGTTTTCTTTCACAGTAGTGTTTTGGATCCATGGCAATCCACAAAGGACAAGGGACCCATTAATATCCACCGAACCTTTCGTTCTTTTCATAAACCCAGCAATGGCGTTCAACAAAGACGATTTACCCGAACCAATCAAACCAGTGATCACGACGAATTCACCTTTCTTGATGCCAAAATGGATATCATTCAAGCCAGCGAAAGCTTCTGCATTCACCGTCGAATCATCGGAGCCCTTTTCGGATCTCTCGTCAGATACGCTAGCTTTTTGTTCTTCAGCTTTCACTTCTTGGGCATCTTTGTCAGTTTTGTCTTTCTTTTCATCTTCGTCTTGAGCTTCATCGTCGTTTTGCTCGAATGTTTCCCATTCAAAAGAAGCGTTGCTCACATTAATGGCAACACCTTCTTTGTCCATGATCGCAACCGTTTCAGGAGACGCATTAACCTTCCCTTCATCAGCACCAATTTCCTTAGCAGCTAAGAAGTTACCAAGTCTACCAATACCCACCAATGCATCCGATAACGAACTGAGAGCTAAAGGAAGCATAAACACCAAAGAGGCGAAAACGTTGAATAACGAAATGGAAGAAAAAATATCAGCAGCAGTTCTTCTGCTGGAACCGATCCCATATAACACCAAAAAAGCTACCATAGAAGAAACAAGACTTAGACAAACAGCCAATGCCATAATAATGTTTCTTAAAATTTGCATCTTGTAAATGGTTCTCATTTCTTTCCTTCTCACACCAGAAATGTTGTCATGGTAGGCCTCCTCCCAAGAATAAAATTTGATCACTTTCAAATTGTTCAACACTTCTTTGATATAATTGACTCTCAAATCAGTGAACTTGGTTGCAACACCTCTCAAGGCAAACATTTTCTTTGAAATGATAGCGATAAAGAAAAGAAAAATGAACAAAATGGCAATTCCCACCAACGCAGAAACTCCAATATTCACAATCAACACCACTATAATGGCGATCAACGGAACTAAGAATGTCAACACAAAAGGCTGAAAGCCTGCAGCGAAATCGATTCTTGAAGCATCCGTCCCCATCATAGAAGTAACGGTGGAAGAAGGATACTTGTTCCGCGAAGCAGGGTTAAGTTTGAATGATTTTTCCAAGATGGCCTTGGTGATAACTGCTTTAGCTTTAGCACCCGACATCATCGATCTGTAAAACCCTTGATTTATGGCAACACCTGATGCCAACACCATCAACACTGATCCTATAGCATACCCCACACCTTTCCCCACGTTGGTCTCGAGTCCCAAAGTACGCTCTTCGACGTACTTGATCAATTCCTTCGTCAAAAGGGGTGACAAACACTGTAACAAACTCGAACTTCCCACAAGTATGCAGGCAGTAAAATACTCCCATTTAAACGTCATTAGCAAAGCTTTGATGGTCATCATCTTGGGCACAACAAAATCTTCCAAGTCGTCTTCTGGGTCCACGGCGGTGGTGTCCATTTGCTCATTTCTTTCCTTGCATTTCTGCTTGATATGTTGTATCTTGTATTGACCCAAGAAATGTTCATAATGGTGCATGAATTTTTCAGTCAACTGTTCCACTTTGAGATCATCGGGCAACGTGAACAAATCATCAGCTACCAACGTCCTCTTGTACCCAACTCTCAACAATGGTATCATCCAAAGGAAGTAAGTCCTGGATATGATATTGGCCTTTGGTTCTGGATACTCTTTTCTCTCATCCTCATCAGGTATAGGTCGTACTTTTTTCGACAACAAAGGTGTCAAAAACCTTTTCTGCAATGCCAACGGCGATTGTTGGCTCATTCTGGACAAGATGTGGCTCAAAAAAAGGTGGTTGAACAATACTTGAAGGCAAAAAAATCGTTATATATTATTATTTACAGGCAGATGTGGTGCCGTACTCACTATAAATACGCTTATCCCATTTCCGCCTATGGTTACGAGCGTTGGCGCCTTTCGCGGTGAATTGACTGAGTCCGTTGCTTTCGCCGCCAATTTCCGGCCCAATGTTGCGATAATCAATGCAGGTATTACTAATGCCTTTACCTTCGCAAGCAATGGGCGGCACGGCTTCAGATTTCGCTTTTAGGGGCATTTTGTGACTCGGGCAATGGGGCGGTACAGCAGCAGGGTCCGTAGTGATGCGCTTATATAACCAAAAAAAAAAGTTCGCTAAAGATCGTCTCCGCCTCTTTCGGTCTCTCATGGAGCCATATCCCCGTCAGCGTGAGCCTTTGGTCCGTCAGCTGGGGCCTCTGATGTTGAGACGGTGGCAATGTTCCTGTGACGTTAAATTGGCTCAACACACTGGGGTTCGTGGCTGTACACTGTCTTTCGGAGGGGGGGACAAGTATGAGGTGCAAAAGGAAACACGAACGATGTTTCAAACACAAAGCACATTCGAAACAGGGTCGAACCGGAACTAGTGGAGTCCGATTCCGTTCTAGCCTCTCGATTAGTTGGCCACGTATATTTTAACTAGGCATTTGGGCGTTCGTAATTGATAGGATGACAATCGTAAATCATTATGAGTCATGTGCTCTATTTGGAAGCTAGCCCCATCTATTGTCTTTTCTATAAACCACACATCTCAGAACTCCGACTAATTCTCGACAAGACAAATTAAGTTTTGTGAAATTTGCAGTATTAATACCAAGACACGTTTAACTAGAACATCGCCAAAATGCACTAATCACAGATAGGCACCTTCCGGTTGACCCTAGACTAGCTAGATCCTCTTCTCGACACCTTCGACCAGTCTGAGCCAAAGACCAAAATATCGTGCGATTACCAGAAGCATATCAAAAGGTGTGACTGATCAAGGCCAAATAATACAGAGTATGCTTTGCCAGGAGGGCTGACTGAAAGACTGTATGATATACTTTCGACAAATGAACAAAGGTCTTGAAAACGAACAATTTACTATATGTACAGCCCTAGATAGTCGATCGTGAAAATTCACGTAGGCGGTCATCACCAAGCCCTGCCGAATTCGATGATCGTGAAGTCTCTATGCTTCCAAGAGCACCTAAGTGGATACACTCAAGGCAATTCTGTGCCCAAGGCGGTCGTGTAGCCAATTCCCAATGATGCTTTGGGGATGGAAGTACAGTACGATTTTGTTGGCTACCGGAAGAAAGACCGATATCCGGTTCTTGCCCTTGTTGATTGACTTTAGTTTCAATGGTTCCGGTTCCAACTCAGGGACCTGCTGATTGCAAAAACAGGGGGTCGTGATATTCGTACTCTTCATGAACGGTGGACTCTGTGTTGGGTTAAAGGGTAGCGCCGTTGCCGGGAAACACTAAAATACCATGTATGGTAGTACAACCCGTGTTTACTGCAGTTACGCAGATTCGGAGACCGCCCAATCTGGTGATGGCCGGTTGAACTTGGCGTCCGTATTTAGCGTGTTTAGCGAGTTTGGCCAGGCCCAAGATCCTTACACCAACATCACTCGATGACCTTTAGGCACCGGAAATGTGAGGAAAATAGATAAGTGCACGCGATCGTCTTGCTCGTTCCGATCATGCACGTCATAAACGAGGGTGTGGAAATATTGGCCATCTAAACGCAACGTGTAACAGGAAGTGCAACAAAAAGTGGTTCTATTTGAGTTTGTGTTTTGAATTGCTCTGTTTAGAGGTGGTAGTGATAATTGCGGTCGTATTCGTACAATGTTTGACTTGGCCTGTAAAAGTCTTGCTGTTCTAAAACGCTGTTTCAGGACCGGATTGGGTGTCGTTCAGCCGTAGAACAATCGCACCACACCAAATGCACCGAACACAAACGGAAATTACAAAAACGATTTGCAAACACAAACATAAACCGTCGTTGAAACACAAACAAACCGGAACCGTCTCACAGCCCCCCGTCACTATTACTAATTTTTCCCAGAACCGCAAAACCACCGCATGCCCGTTTCATTCCCGATACGACGATGGCTCAGCTCAAGTGTGCATATAGTCCGGGACCTACAACAAAAAAAAAAGGTATGCGAAGACCGTACCGTTGCGTTTATATTACCCTGGACAAAAGGGTAGAAGAGCCTCATTTTTATCCAACAAAAACACCATGGCTGTGTCTGGAGAGGTGTCCCGGCAAACCCAGTACAAGTCCCAATTCCGTAGGTACCCTACAAGTGTAAATTGGTAGACATTAATTTTGAAGTATTTGTTGCGGAAAGGATACCAAATTTGATGTCCGAAAAGCCGTAGTGTTTTCTTTTTCTTGTTTTTTAGTTTCCTTATTTTTTTCTGGTCCTATTATTGATGCCCGCCCGTGATTTATACATAAAACTTGCCCTTATATAAGTCACATCCATTTGCCACATTTTTATAGTTTTTTTTACCTTCTGGTTCTTGAACTTCAATCATGTCAGACAAGGAAACTGTTGGTAGGGAAACCGAGATCCACGATGATCTGAACTCAGTTGAAGAGTTTGTTGGACAAACCGAATATCAGGGTTTCGATGATGCTGCCTCCGCAAGCATCAAAGATTTGGCCAGGACGATGACCAATGCTTCCCATTCCCGGTCTTTCACGGAATCATCACAAGACTTGATCAAGTACTTGAGTCACATGTCCCAAGTGCCTGGGGTGGAACCCTACGAAGATGTGTCAGACCCAAGATTAGACCCCAACGGGGACGACTTCGATGCCAAGTTTTGGGTGAAAAATTTAAGAAAATTAAGGGATAGTGACCCAGAATATTACAAACCCGCAAGTTTGGGGGTTGCTTATAGAAACTTGAGAGCCAGTGGGATTGCCACTGATTCTGATTACCAACCTACTGTGACCAATTATGTGTGGAAATTAGCTAGTGATTACTGGAAGTCCCGTAAGGTTGATGAGTCTCGTTACTTTGATATCTTGAAATCTATGGACGCTATAATGAAACCGGGTGAAGTGACGGTGGTTTTGGGGAGACCCGGGTCCGGGTGTTCTACCTTGTTGAAAACCATTGCTGCTCATACTTACGGGTTCAGAATCGGGGAAGAGTCGAAAATCAGTTACGACGGATTGACTCCACATGACATTGAAAACCATTATAGAGGTGATGTTATCTACTCGGCTGAGTCTGATATCCATTTCC
The DNA here is from genome assembly GCA_030580255.1 of Yamadazyma sp. yHMH393. Taxonomy (NCBI): domain Eukaryota; kingdom Fungi; phylum Ascomycota; class Pichiomycetes; order Serinales; family Debaryomycetaceae; genus Yamadazyma; species Yamadazyma sp. yHMH393. The sequence continues at coordinate 24,005 of JAKTSP010000041.1, forward strand.
CCCATTTATTGGTTGGTGACACTTTGGAGTTTGCCGCAAGGTTAAGAACTCCTTCCAATAGAGGTGCCGTGACTAGAGAACAATACGCCAAACACATGGCTGCCGTCTACATGGCCACTTACGGTCTTTCTCATACCAGATTCACCAACGTCGGTAACGATTACGTGAGAGGGGTTTCTGGTGGTGAAAGGAAGAGAGTTTCCATTGCTGAAGCATCTTTATCCGGGGCTACTATTCAATGTTGGGATAATGCCACCAGAGGTTTGGATGCCGCCACTGCTTTGGAATTTATCAGAGCTTTGAAGACCAGTGCTGCGGTATTGGAAGCCACTCCATTGATTGCCATCTACCAATGTTCTCAAGACGCTTACGACTTATTTGATAATGTGGTCGTTTTGTACGAAGGTTACCAAATTTTCTACGGTAAAGCTGATAAAGCAAGAGCCTTCTTCGAAAACATGGGGTACGTTTGTCCTCAAAGACAAACCACCGCTGATTTCTTGACTTCTATCACCAACCCAGCAGAAAGAGTAATTCAACCCGGTTTTGAAGGTATGGTCCCAGTGGTTGCTAAAGATTTCGAAACGTACTGGAAGAATTCTCCTGAATACGCTGAATTGGTCAGAGATATTGAAGAACATTTCGTCACATCCGAAAAGGAAAACCACAGGGAAGAATACTACGAATCTCATGTGGCTAGACAATCTAAGAATGTCAATCACAAATCTCCTTACACCGTTTCATTCGGTATGCAAACCAGGTACATCATGCATAGAAATATCTTGAGAGTTAAAGGTGATCCTTCAGTGACTATCTTTTCTGTTTTCGGTCAAGGTGTGATGGGTTTGATCTTATCTTCTGTGTTTTACAATTTGAGTCCCACAACCGGGTCTTTCTACTATAGAGGTGCTGCCATGTTCTTTGCTGTGTTGTTCAATGCCTTTTCTTCGTTATTGGAAATTATGTCTTTGTTTGAAGCCAGAAGTATTGTGGAAAAGCATAAACAATATGCTTTGTATAGACCTTCTGCTGATGCCCTTGCTTCCATTTGCACCGAATTCCCAACCAAAATCGCCATGTCTACTACATTCAACTTTGTGTTTTACTTTATGGTGAATTTCAGAAGAAATCCAGGTAGATTCTTTTACTACTGGTTGATGGGGTTCAGTTGTACTTTGGTTATGTCCCATTTGTTTAGGTCCATTGGTGCTGTTTCCACTTCGTTACCGCAAGCTATGACTCCTGCTACTGTTTTATTATTGGCTATGGTTATTTTCACTGGTTTTGTTATTCCAACTCCTCAGATGTTGGGATGGTCCAGGTGGATCAATTACATCAACCCCGTTGGTTATGTGTTTGAGTCGTTAATGACCAATGAGTTCCATGATCGTCGTTTCGAATGTTCAGCTTTCGTTCCTACCGGACCGGGCTATGAAAATGTACCTTCTGCTAGTAAAGTTTGTTCCGCTGTGGGTTCCGTTCCAGGTAAGAGTTATGTCAATGGTACCGATTACATGAGTCAAGCATTCGAATACTACAATTCCCACAAATGGAGAAATTTTGGAATTATTATAGCCTTCGTGGTTGTATTTTTGGGTGTTTACATCGCTTTGACTGAATTCAACAAAGGTGCTATGCAAAAGGGTGAAATTGTGTTGTTCTTGAAAGGATCTTTGAAAAAACACAAGAAGTCCAAGCAATTGGCCAATGATTCCGAGAACAATTTATCCACCGAAGAGAAGATGAATTTGCAGGACGAAATCGCGTACGATGGTGAATCATCTTCTTCTATTGAACAAAAAATGGGCAAAACACAGAACACTTTCCACTGGAGAAATTTGACCTACCAAGTCAAGATCAAGAGTGAAGACAGAGTTTTGTTGAACCATATTGATGGTTGGGTTAAACCTGGTCAATTGACTGCTTTGATGGGATCTTCTGGTGCTGGTAAGACTACATTATTGAATTGTTTGTCTGAACGTGTCACTACTGGTGTAATTACTGACGGTGTCAGAATGGTCAATGGTCATCATTTGGATTCTTCTTTCCAAAGATCTATTGGGTACGCTCAACAACAAGATTTACACTTGTCCACTTCTACTGTTAGAGAATCTTTGAGATTTTCTGCTTACTTGAGACAACCAGCTCATGTTAGCAAGAAGGAAAAGGACGATTATGTTGAATACGTTATCGACTTATTGGAAATGAGACCTTACGCTGACGCTTTAGTTGGATTCCCTGGTGAAGGTTTGAACGTGGAACAAAGAAAGAGATTAACCATCGGTGTCGAATTAGCTGCTAAACCTAAATTATTAGTGTTTTTGGATGAACCTACTTCAGGTTTAGATTCTCAAACTGCTTGGTCTGTCTGTAAATTGATGAGAAAGTTGGCTGATCACGGTCAAGCTATTTTGTGTACCATCCATCAACCTTCTGCTATCTTGTTACATGAATTTGACAGATTGTTATTCTTGCAAAAGGGTGGTCAAACTGTTTACTTCGGAGACTTGGGTGAAAATTGTAATACTTTAATCAACTACTTCGAAAAATACGGTGCTGATCCTTGTCCAAAAGAAGCCAACCCAGCCGAATGGATGTTGCATGTTGTTGGTGCCGCTCCTGGTTCTCGTGCTAAACAAGACTACTTTGAAGTTTGGAGAAACTCTACTGAATTTCATGACGTTCAAAAGGAGTTGGATTACATGGAAACTGAATTAGTCAAATTGCCAGTCGACGAATCTCCTGATGCTCATCACAAATACGCTGCTAGTCACTTCAAACAATATCTTATTGTCACTTGGAGATGTATTCAAATGGACTGGAGATCGCCTGGTTATATTTACTCCAAGATTTTCTTGGTCGTGTCTGCTTCTTTGTTTAACGGGTTTTCTTTCTTCAAGGCCAATTTATCTATGCAAGGGTTACAGAATCAAATGTTCTCAGTTTTCATGTCTTTCATGCCATTGAATACTTTGGTGCAACAGATGATGCCTTATTTCGTGTATCAAAGAGATTTGTACGAAGTGAGAGAAGCTCCTGCAAGAACTTACTCGTGGCTAGCATTCATTCTTGCCCAAATCACTGCCGAGATTCCTTTCCAAGCTGCTGTTGGTTGTTTAGCTTACTTCTGTTGGTATTATCCTGTTGGCCTTTACAACAATGCAATTCCAACTGACGCAGTGGATCAAAGAGGTGTGTTGGTGTGGCTTTTCCTCGTGTTATTCTACATCTATTCCTCCACTTTGGGTCAATTGTGCATATCTTTCAACGAAGTGGCAGACAATGCTGCTAATTTGGCAGTGATGTTATTTACCATGTGTCTTAATTTCTGTGGTGTTTTGGCAGGCCCAGGTTTCTTACCCGGATTCTGGATCTTCATGTACAGATTCAATCCTTTCACATACTTGGTGCAAGGGATTTTGTCTACCGGCCTTTCTAACAACAACGTCAAATGTGCTTCATATGAATTGTTGAGCTTCAAACCAACTGAGGGTAAAACCTGTGCTGAATACATGAAGGCTTACATGTCTGTCGCCGGTGGGTACTTGGAAAAACCTGAATCCACTACTTCCTGTGACTTCTGTCAAATGAACAGTACCAACGATTTCTTGGCTAGCATCAACTCCTACTACAGTGAAAGATGGAGAAACTTAGGTGTCTTCATCGGATTCATCTTTTTCAATATCGGGTTGACCGTCTTGTTCTACTGGTTAGCAAGAGTTCCAAAGGGCTCCAGACAAAAGAAGTAGTTCCTAAGGGCTTAAAACAAAAGAAGTCCTCTTAATTTACTAGACGTATAGCAGTGTTTCCATAAGTATTTGTTTATAGTTTACGTCAACTTATATCCTAGTTATGCACTTAAGATTGTAAAATTTCGGACTGAAAAAATAAAATCAGCCAAGAAACATCATATGTTTCCGCGTGTTGAACAACCTATTCAAAATCGTATAAAAGGAATCAATTTTGCCGAATCGTTTAGGCTTTTTCTTTTCTTTTGTTTTTTCGACTTACACCAGTAACTACACAGTCAAGTACTCGGCAATGGAAGCTACCTTGAAAGACACCACGATCCCTGTTCGGGACAGAATGGAAGCTTTGGTGAGACACAAACAGAAAGAGATCGCTAGCGCCCTTGAAGCACTTGAACCTAGTCAAAAGTTCCGTGTTGACGAATGGCAAAGAGAAGACGGCCATGGAGGAGGCGTGACGATGGTTTTGCAAGAAGGAGAGGTTGTGGAAAAGGCAGGAATAGGTATTTCTATCATTGACGGGGTGTTACCACCAGCGGGAGTTGCCAGAATGAAAGTGAACCACAAAAACTTGAAAGCCGGAGAAGATGGTACCGTCAAGTTCCAGGTGTGTGGGTTGTCGATGATCGTGCATGCCAGGAACCCCCATGCCCCCACGGTTCATTTGAACTACCGGTATTTTGTTACGAGACATCCTGTTACCGATGAAGAGGACGTTTGGTGGTTTGGAGGAGGAGCTGATTTGACTCCCTGTTATTTATACGAGGAGGATGCCAAATTGTTCCACGAATGCCACAAAACGGCATTGGACTTGTACGATGCGGACCTTTACCCAAAGTACAAAAAATGGTGTGATGAGTACTTCTACATCAAACACAGAAACGAGTCCCGGGGAATTGGTGGGATCTTCTTCGACGATTTCGATTCCAAAGACCCCAACGAGCTTCTTCTTTTGGTCAATTCGTGTTTTGGTGCCTTGTTGAACAGTTATATCCCAATATTGGTCAGAAGAGTGAATACTCCATTCACAGAGGAAGAGAAACACTGGCAACAGGTCAGACGGGGGAGATACGTTGAGTTCAATCTCGTCATTGACAGAGGGACTCAGTTCGGATTGCAGACGCCAGGGTCTAGAATCGAAAGTATTTTGATGAGTTTGCCATTGACAGCTTCGTGGTTGTACGACCACCACCCCGAGGAAGGCTCCAGAGAGGCCAAGCTATTGGAGGTGTTACAAAACCCGGTAGAGTGGGTCTAGAACCGACTAATGGGCTCAGGGTGCACTAAAAACTCGAACCATTTGTACAGACCGATATAAATAAATTGTAAATAGTTAATGGAACGATCACGTCAAACATGCAGATGACACATTTTTCAACACGGCTAAGCCGTCGCAGATAAGGGGCACGTAGAGGACCATACAAAAGGAACCTGAGACACGAATACAGAGCATAACCGCAAACACAAAATCCGAACACACAAATCCAACCACAGACCCACAAACACCTCCCAAGTTACGTAACCGTCGTCTAAGCTAAACGGCTCATATCTAATTCCTCATCTCTATTGCGCAGCATGGAAAAAAAAACCTTAAAAAAAACATCTCAGCCCAGATATTGTGTAGTTTATTAATAGTCAACCACTTCTGTCTTATTATGAGTACAACTGTCGATTGTTAAAACAAGATACAGAAATTCCTGCAGACATAGATACAAGACACATCCCACAAAAAAGAATCACACTGACTCCCTTCCACTTGCATTAGAATAGTTCCCGCCAAACGATCTATTACCGCCTCGTGGGCCATCATTCAAAGCAAACATGTCTGATACCGAAAGTTACGCCTCCCAATCTCCCAGAACAAGCAACCAGCGTGTAAACGATGAGAAGTTCGACCAGAGATTGGATGATCACAGACACCAACCAGCGTCCTTGCCGGTGCCATTACCCAGTGCAATTCAAATGCAATCTCAACCACAAACCCAAACACAAGGGGTGGATGATGACCGCCGTCTTCAGCCCGTGGGCATCCTCGAGGGAAGTCCCAACAACAGAGTTCCCAGACGGTCCATCAGGTCCCAGTCTTTTAGCGACGGTGGCTTGGACCCCAAAGACCAAAGACATTTGAGTGTGACGGCAGCGATCTCATTCCGGAATCCCAACACCAGCACGTCTGTCAAAAAGAAGAGAAAAGACACCAGGACAAACACAGATAACCTTGAGGCCGACTTGGCTTCTCCTTTGACCCGGTACCGTACAAGCGACACCTCACATTCCGAAAGGCGGCCTTCCAGCAGTTCCATAGATAGCGAGGCCAATTCCCATGGCTCCAGGTCTTCACAGGAAACAGAGGAAGATGTGTGCTTCCCGATGTTGAGAGAACACGTGAGGGTCAACGGGATAGATTTTGACGAGATTGACGAGTTCATCAACGAAGAAAGAGACAGTGCCAGAACCATTTTCGAACAACAACAGTTGATCAACGAAAGATTGCAACCTTCTTCGGAAGCAAGCAAGAGCTCGGTTCTGTCGTCTCAGTTAAGGCATCAGTCTAGTGCCTCACTCAAATACACCCCGAAGAACATTTTAAGAAAGACATCGACGGTGCTCAAAAAGGGTGGTAAAGAGACGGTGGCCGACGATAGTTCTATAACCCCCATACGGGAGCACGAGGGCCAACAACCTTCTGATTCCTCAACTGACAACGAGAAAGGGTCCGCTGGCGGCGACGAGTTTGTCCATTTCCTAGGGTCTAGAGTCAACGATAAGGCACTTCCCCAACCTGGCGACCCTTTGCCCGAACGGTTCTCATTCTTCAGTTCTCATATCGAAGAGACTATCCATGCGCCGGACCTCCCATCGTTAACAGAAAAAGACCAGTCGGTTCGGGAAGTGTTCAATAATGGAGAAGGAACCTGGTGGTTGGACTGTACTTGCCCAACAGATGCAGAAATGAAAGTATTATCCAAAGCGTTCGGTCTACACCCCTTGACATCTGAAGATATTCGAGTGCAAGAAAGTCGTGAAAAAGTGGAGTTGTTCAAGAACTATTACTTCGTGTGTTTTCATACTTTTGAGCCAGATAAGGAGTCAGAAGATTACCTTGAGCCCATCAACGTGTATATTGTGGTGTTCAGGGAGGGAATTTTGACGTTCCATTTTTCTCCCACAGATCACAGTGCCAACGTTAGAAGAAGAGTCCGTCAATTGAGGGACTATGTGGATGTATCTGCCGACTGGATTTGTTACGCCATCATCGATGATATTACCGATGCTTTCATCCCCGTCATCACAGGAATTGAATATGAGGCGGATGCCATTGAAGATTCGGTTTTTGTAGCCAGAGAAACCGATTTCGGGCAAATGTTACAAAGAATCGGAGAATCCAGGAGGAAGGTCATGACTTTGATGAGATTACTCTCAGGTAAGGCCGACGTCATCAAGATGTTTGCTAAGAGATGTCAAGATGAGGCATATTTGATGCCCAACACTGTACAACCGCAACATAACGTCGCTTCCTTGTCACCCAACGATACGGGGACACCTAGTCAACAATCACCTCCACCTGTGGGGTTCAGCCATGATGGCACTGGTGGGATCAGTTTCGGCCCTAAGCCCGGTGCTGCACCAAGCATGATGGCTCCAAGTCAATATCAATTCCACCATCCAGGAAATATCACACAACCAAGAGCAGATATAGCTTTGTACCTAGGGGATATCCAGGATCACGTCGTCACAATGTTCCAGAACTTGTTGGCATATGAGAAAATCTTCAGTAGGTCCCATGCCAACTATTTAGCGCAGTTGCAAGTGGAATCTGTCAGTTCCAATAATAAGGTAACGGTGATGTTGTCACAAGTTACGTTATTGGGGACATTGCTTCTTCCTTTGAATTTGATCACCGGGTTATTTGGGATGAACGTGAATGTCCCTGGTCAAGGAGACACCCATGCAGGGCTAGGATGGTTTTTTGGGATTTTGGGAGTTATGTTCTGCATCATCACCTCCTTCTTTCTTGTTGCCCGGATCTTCTTGAAGAGACTTTTGAATCCCGAACAAATGGACAGACCTGTAAGTGGCAGGCGATCCATCAGAAGTTTTGGCCTCCGGAAGAATCGTGGCGGGCCTGCAAAGTCTATAGTGAGCTTTCCTAATTACCAGTAAGCACGCATAATCTAGGCAGATGTAGGCTGGCTTGCACCTGATTGAATAAGTATATAAAGCACTTGTATTCCCGTGGGTTATTTATTGAGTTTACATTAATACAAAATAAGATCATTCTGTGCTACTCTTGTGGTTGTTACGCTTTTCCTTCTTGTGATGGTCCTTCTTGTGATGGTCCTTTTTGTGCTTCTTCTTCTCGGGCTCTTGACCGGGCACCCATATAGCACCATCGTCCTCCTCGTCAATATTTTGCCCTTTGAATACCTCCTTTCTCCATTCTTGTAACGGTCTCTTCTTTTTGTACTTCCGCCTGTCTTTCACCCTGAGCTCTTTGGGCCTGTAGGGAGCAAATTTCTTGATGCCGATGTACGAGTTTAATTGGGAGTCGTCGGCTATGAAGATATCTCTGTTGGTCAAACCGTAACTTTCAGGCGAAACTTCACGATACTTGAACTTGACGTCTTCTTCTTGGGACCGGCCTCTTTCTTCCTCTTCCACCTCTTCTATGATCTTGGTCCTGTTTGCCTCAACAAGAGCCTTGGCTTTTTCCTTGATAGCAGCTTTCTCTTTCTTCTGCTCTTTTTTCTTCCTGAGTTTATCTTTTTTGGACATTTTTCTACCGGACTCTTCTTCGTTTTCTTCTTCTTCTTCTTCTTGTTCCTTTTGTTCTGGAGCTTGTTCCTCTTCGTCTTCGTCCCCAAGGTCCATATCGCTGAATTCTGGCTTTGTGGTTTCGTCTTCGTAGTATTCAGCATTGAAGATCTCCGCCATCTTGCTGTCCCAGTCGGCATCGTCAAAATCATCGTTCAACAAAGAATCGCCAAAAACCCTGGTGATGGTCTCTTCACTGACTTCACTGCCCACAGCCTGCTTGATCTGCTCCATTCTACTGATGGCCTTATTCATCTTAGCAAGTTCCTTCTTCTTGATCTTATCCTTTTTCTCCTTCAACTTCTTCTCTTTCTCTTCGTTCTCATTTTCTCTTTGTCTCTTCCGACTGTTTGACTTATCTCTCCTTACGGTGGCCTGGTTACGGGCATACGACACGATTTCCGTTGAGTTGGGGTCTTCATACCGGAAATTGTACGCATGTTCGAAATTCTCAACGGCGTCTTCAAACTCGTCGTCATCTCCCCCTTGTCTGTCGAGATTGATCACTTTATCGTTTGGTGTAGGAATCCAAGCTTTGCTGTCAAGGAACGACTTTAAAAATTCTTCTTGGTTCCTGAGAGGGTCTGGAAGTATGGAGCTGGCGTCGGGGATGGTCCTTTTGGTGTTGATCTCTTTTTTCTTCAAAAAGTCATCATCGTCTTCTTCACTTTGATCATCGTTGAATGCATTCTTGATATCCGACAAAAGTTGATCTCTTTCTTCTTTTTGTTCCACTACGTACGGTTTTTCTCCGTCAACAGTGCCGAACTCGTTATCTTCCTCTTCATCCTTGAACCCACCAGATAATATGTTCATTCTGTGGTAGTCTTTTAAATACATGGGCTTTTCCTTCTTATCACTCTTGACAGAGCTAGAAGGTTCATTTTCGTCGAAAAATTTCACATCTTTGTTCAAAAGCTTGGAAGGGTCTGTCTTAATCGTATCCAAAAGCTTGTTGATACCTGAATCGATGTTTTCTGTGATCAATTCCCCGTATTCATCTTCTTCTTCAGATGAGGATGCTTCGTCTTCTGAGGAGGAGTTTAAGTCGTCATTTGTCGTCTGTTTTTTTTCTATTGGGGCCACAACGGCTGGTTTCGAAGTGGAACCTGTGGCACCTATCTTTGATGCAGCTTCTTTAGCCTTCTTGGCAGCAGATTTTTTTCTAGCCATTTTGTGTTACTAGAGATGAGATGAGATGAGTTTTTTGAGAGTGTTTTTTTGATTTTTGGGCTCGGATTTTGCGATAAGATTTTCAAGTTGCAAATTAAGTTAATTTATATAGAGCAGTTAATCATTGGACTTGAAGTTGGCAGCACTCCTGACCTACATATGTTATACAATTACATTCTGGTCATCTTTGCGGTCTTTGTGACTACAACCTAGCAACAACATCGTCTCCCAACACCACAGCTTCCTTCACATCGTACCACCACCGGTAGGCGATTTCACACCTATTGAGGTCTAAGTTCTCACTCAAGACCCTCCAAAGGACCGACACCAAGTAGGCTCTCTCGTTCCCGTTACTTGCTTGAATCAACATAAACACCTTGTCCAACCAGGTAACAAACACGGATAATGGCAAATAAGGTATAAGGTTAATGAAGGACACGACAATGGCTTCTCTTGATGTCTCCGGAACCAACCGTTTGGCGAATTTGTACTTCTCCTTTCTTTGTTTAGGAAACATGTTATGAACAACCAAATCCTTTGGTTTTTTCATCTTGTTCTCGTGAACGATATCCACATGGTCTTCATTGTTCATGGATCTGATGGTGGACTCTGCGTCGATTTCAGTGATTGGCTGGGCCGAAGTGAAGGTATTTGCTGTGGGGGAGGCCTTTATGGGAATGCCGCTCGTGGCGTTGAAACATTTGAAGTAAATGAAGTCAAGAAACTCTTCGGCAGAATTGGGGTATAAGCCGTTGTGGTAGACTATGGGATTGGACAAAATCTGTTTGCCCAACGTCTCTATGGCTATGCTCAACTGTGTGGCAGATAGGATTCGGGGGAACTGGGAAATGATCAAGTCGACGTACTCCATCGACTGCTTCAAGTTCTTGTGTGCCCGCTTGTTGGAGAAACACAAAAGAAGCACCGAATGGCACGCTTCAATAATTTCAAAGCTCTGCATGTGAGGATCGTTCACCATGTCGAAGCACACTGGGAATATGTTTTGCTTGATATAAGCATTATTGAACTTATTCTTTTGAAGGTAGTTCTCCCACATACCCAACACGAAAAGTACTCTGCTCCTATTGATGAGACTGTTGTTGATCGAGTGGGCGTTCAAGTTCACGTTGGGGTACCCTATCAAAAACATGCAAAGTTTTTCAAATGCCACGGCCAGCGTTTCAGACCCCAAGGTGATTTCCAACGACAAGTAATACACGAAGTTGTAGGTGTCAAACCCCCCTTGTCCTATAGATAATAGTATATGGTTCAAATGGTAGAAACATTCCAATATTTTCATACCAATCATCCTGTATTCGACCTCCACATATGACTTGGAGAAAAGCCTGGAAATAGAAAACTTTGGCTGGTTAAGGAACCTGCTGAGTACACCTTGTGCAATTATACATTCAGCAAAGAAGAGGTTCTTCATAAAGAACCAGAACTGTTGATGTAATGGGGAGTTTTGGATGATGCTGTCCGAGGAGTTGAACACCGAAGACGCCGTTTCCTTAGCCAAGGCGGAGTTGAAAATCTTGATATGGGTTAAGTGTGCCATTATGAGATCGAAGCTCTCTTCGTCTGTTGGCAAGTCCCGGAAATAACTCTCCAACAAGAACGAAAGCCTGTTCAAGTGCTTGATCACAGGTTTGTTCATCACCTCTACAGCGGCCTCTTGAGACCCTGTGAAAAAAACCTCATAGCTCTGCAACGTAAAGTGCTGACGGGAGAACAAAAGACTCACGAGTCTGCCTATCACGAAAGAGCTCGCAATATGCGGAGTATAGCTCCTGATATCTTCGCCTTTCTTGTAAGTCACACTTAGGGTCAAAAGCGCCAAGTTGATGACGTCATCGCTGTTGAAACCAGACAACGTGTAGCCCAACCCATTCTTGTACAACTTGACCATCCCTGCATCCCAGGTGCTGAAAAACCACCGATACTCCAAAATATTGTGTTTTGTGTATAATTCGTCTCGTAGTTCGTTGGACAACAACAACCCTGCCACTACCGGCAACACCTTCCAGCCGTTCTGCAACGGATCGTATTGTACAAAGTTTCTCAACTCCTGCAGAACCACAGAGTACCAAGTCTTGATGGACAACGTGGGCTGTGAAATACCCAACTTCTTGTCAGCAATAGCCTTAAACGCTTCGATGATCTGGTACGCCAGCTCGAACGGGGCGCCACCCACGGGGAAACACGTCGGATTATTGAGGAAGCTTGCTATTACCAATCGCAAGTTGTGCTCCAATTTGACATACGGCAAGTAATGATACACGTAGCCTAAGGTCTGATTGATGGAAGTTTGTGGGGCAGGATGACGAAGATTGTGAATCAAAAAGTCGAGTTCTTGTGGTGATTGTGACACCTCCACACCACCACCATTAAACGATGCGCCGTCTGGAAGCAAGGCCCGGCCTTGGGGTCCTAATTTGGAGTACAACGACATAGTAAACGAAGAGCTTTGTGGACGTAAAGTGTTCGGCAGGCATTTCTGGCAGGTCGCTTTGTCTTCTGATAGTGCGACCTCGTTTTTTGTATCACGTGATGCATCAACTAGAAGTATGTAGCACCAAAAAAAACTCTTCCGGATCTTAAAGACATACCTAACCATATTCAGCGGCACAGATGAGACTAGGCCGGCGTCGACCTGTTCATTTGTGGCAGGTATTGGTGCGATCCACAAACACAAGCCCAAGTGTACAAAGACAAGCATTGGTGGTACCGTTTTCCCGCCGATGTATTCACACGAAGTCCACTCCATACAACGCCGTAGCCAGGCTAATAATGGGCGTGAAAGAGCTCCCGTGGAAGAGCACAGTAGGGAGGACGACTGCCAACGGGGTAGACGCCTTGGAGGTGGAGCAAGTCGACAGCGAGGTGGCGCTGGCGGTGTTGGAGCACCATCACAAGAAGGAGTACAAACAGGTGGTTTTGATAGTAGACAAGCTATTGCAGGAGAAACGTGTAATTTCGACAGCGGTGCTACGAGAGTTGACACGGATAGAGGAGGAGAATGTAGGGCCACATACGAAGGGGCTTTTGGAGCCTAACATAGACAGTCGGCCATTTGAGCCGGAACTAAAGGCCCGAATAGCTGCGTACCATGGTATTGTGAAGATGTACTTCCCGTTGATGAAGGAGCTGGTAGATTTCCAGGAAATTGCTTTGCCGGTGTGCTACTTGGTGGGAGATGTGGGCATGTTGAATGATACGGGTGACATGTACTTGAAAAGCGGTGGAATGGACCCCAGGATGTTGTGTTATATGGTTTGTGGGAACGCCGAGAACTATGATATTTCCACCGCCAAGGAGAAGTTCATGGCCATCACCAACCAGTCACAGAACTTGGACGTGAAGGTTCTTGAGACGGTTCTTCTTTCATTCATTAAGGCAGGCGCCCTCTTTGAAAATTTGACCGCTGTCTTGCAGCGATGGATTTTCTCCAGAAACCCGTTGCCCAGTGGCAGGGCCATGAGTGCTGTGTTGTCGCAGGCCCATAAGTACGGCACCCAGGAAGAGCTCCAGGAGGTGCAGAACTTGGTCCACCGGTATGGCTTGCACGCCAGCTACCATGTTCAGATCGTGGAGTTAAAAAATACCATAACAAGCAGACAGAGAAACTGCTTCAAGAAAGACATCATCGCCGAAGACTTGGAGGAGGTAGCTGCAATCACCGATGCCGTGCTTGAGACCGGGTCTTTGGACGAGCTCACGGAATGCTATTACCAGTTAATGTACTTCTTTATGAGGTATGCCACGTTGGACTCAGTGAAGATCATTTTGAGCAGGATGAAGGAGCACGAGGTTGCTATAGATGACAGTTTTCGTGGCTTATTGATGAAGAATTATCTCATCCACGAGAAGTACTGCAGTATGGTGGATTTTGTTAAGAGCACGCGTCAGAAATGCACTCCGGAGACGTTGATGGTGATATTCGAAACTTTGGTCAGGAGTCATCCGTATTATGCTGAAGAGTTCAGGGAGAAGTTCGTGCAGTTTGTGAAAGGAACCAAAATGGATGGGGTTTTGAAACGGGCATTGACAAGTCAGATTCAAGTCCAGAAGAAGGAGTCTAGTGTACGGCCGTATGTGTTTGGAGAGCGCACTTTGAACCGCAAGAAGTACAAGCTGGCTAAATGGGATACGGTTGGGTTGAAGAAGAGCAAGACTGCAGCCGCCAAGGCCCAGTGCCAGTTCCGGGTCAGCAAAGGGTTTGAGGAGCTTATCCAGCAGGGCGTGAAGCCAGACATGTCGGTGATCGAACAAACGTTTAGAAGCGGCAGCCTTCGGGTCAAAACCGAGATTCTAGAGCTAGCACAGACCATCAGGATGCAAGACAAGGACCAGAACAGGCTCAGCATGATCAACTTGCAATTTGCAACCAAAGAAGAGCTTCGTCGGTTCATCACCTACAATGGACACACTTTGAACACCAACAACAAAATCGCCTTGAGCCGGATTTTGTGTAATAAGCGGATGTGGGACGACAGCTTGCGGATGCTCCGGTCAATCCAGAGTGGGGAGTTGACCGACACTACACGGATGGTGGTGTTGAACTTCAAATTGCTTCCGCTTTATCTTAAAAAAGACTTCAGTGGGATCGTGCACGAGCTTCACAGTTTTCCTTTGGAAATCGCGTTGTCGCCATATATCGTGGAGAAGGTGGGGCAATTGAAGGCGAAGCTCGGGCACTATAGCACCAGCCACAACACTGAAGAGGTGGGGAAATGCATACTAGCGGTGGACCACTTTATGGCCGCCTGTGAGAAGGAGCTCGCACAGCAGAAAGCGACGCTAGATAAAACTACGGCTGACCTCTTTGGCTACTTCACGAGTACTATGTAAGGCACCGTCCACTGTTATGATAACGACTTGTATAAAGAATGAATAAGATATTCAAGACAAAAACAGTAGCCGCATAGTTGCAGCCGGCTGAATCATTGCGAAAGTGCATTTTTTTTTTGATGATGTAAAAAGTTACTAAAACTACTTCTGACACTGATGGCGATTTTGTGGCTGAGGTTAGACAGCGCTCTCACAGACGGGCTCATGGGCAAGGTACTCGACACCCTTGAGTGCTCGGTCTGCTCAGATATCATGCACGTACCGGTCATTAGTAGCTGTGGCCATTCATTTTGCTATGATTGTTGCACGTCTTGGTTCGAAAATAAAGCCACCTGTCCCACCTGCCGGCATGAGCTCGACTCGCCGCCTATATTAAATGTACAACTCCGGGAAATCAGTCGGCACATTGTGAATGCGATGTTGGAGCACGGGGCAGGGGAAGGGCAGATGACAGAGCAAGAACTCGAGGAGTTGAAATCACGCCGTGATGATAACGAGAAAAGTTTCCAGTATGATCTACAGAACAAGAAGCTCTTTGGAGACGTGTTCAAGAGCGTAATGACGATGATTGATCGGTCAGATGGCGTGGCGAGGTGTGCCAACTGCCATTGGGAAGCCCAGGGCTCAGAGTGCTTGAATTGTGGAGCGGTGTTTCGGTTCCTGAGGGACGACGACACCTTCTACGAATCGGTGGAGGAAATGGATGAAGATGGACAAATTATGGTCTACGATAGTGACGATGACGACAATAGATACGACAGCGAGGACAGCTTCATTGACAGGAGGGGAAATGATGAGATTGGAAGGGATGTGTTGAGCGATAATGATATCTTGTCAGATGATTCACAGCACCATCATCCCGACAGCGAAGGCCGCCATTCAGACAATGGCCACGAGGAGGGCTCACATCATGCAGATAATGACAGCCTGACAGGGTCGTGGGCAGGATTCCGGTCTGGCGAAGACGAAAGCTTTGACGACGATGTGGATGACTTACAGACGGCGGTGGACCACTTCAACAACCAAACCGTCAGTTTGAGCGACGATGCTCAGGAGGAAGACGACGACCACATAGACTTTGATCTTACCACACGGTCCATGGGGAGCAGGCGACGCCCTGTGATTGAACTTAGCGATGATGAGTAGATAGAAATGAATAACGAACTGTCAGAGTTTTGCTTATGTAATACAAACACACCACTGGAGGTACGTGTGGAACATTTAAAGAAACCTAAAAATGTCTTACGTCGAATAAGGGCTTCCCAGCCGACTTGAAAGGGCACAATTAAGATGCGGCGTGTTTTAACGTGGTTCAAAACTTGTGTGATACTTTCAGAAAGTCCCAAGGATATTTTCAAGCCACATCAACCGTGTGCTCCTGGTAAATCACTAGAACTGCTGGTACCAGATGTCACAATACCGGATCTTCGATCATTCTGGCTCCATAGGACGATCATCCTCAAGCCTGACAGAACTAGCTTGCAGAGTCAGAAAAAAGTGATCAAAGACAAATTCAATGGCTAGGCAATCATAGAATAAAAGTAGAATAAACATAGCACGATCTCATCCGCCTCTATATCGATACTCAATGTACAAAGAGAAATTTCCCCAGGCCAATATCATTGGCGACAAAGCTGCTTCTTTTTATCAAACGTCGTGCTTGATGGAAGATAGGGACAGTTGGAAAAAGGGGGGAAATGGTAAAAGGGGATATAGGACCTCTTTCAAATTTTTATTAGCGTTCTGAGTTGGATATGCGACTACTCAAAGTCTTGAAGGAATGTGAGCATACGTCCTTGAAAGCCGGAAAGGTTGTCATGTTCTTTCTTATCTTCTTACGTCGTCATATTATTCCACAAAAAAGCACCCCTCATCTCCTGATGTTCTCATATATGTATACATAAAATGTTCTGGTCAGTCAAGAGTAAACTGTGTGAAGTAAAAAGGGGTTCTCGTGAGAGAAGGGTCTTGAGAACAATGCTCTCAGTTTACAAGAGGTGTTCCTGATGCACAATATCACATTGGACGAAGTAAGGCCGTTCTACTTTGATACATTTCTTCTGTTCTTGATTAGATCTTAGAATACGAGAATTAGATCGTCGCTTAAACAAAAACAAACACATTCAATCTGGCCAAAAGCATTTCATTTCTGTCTTTAAAAACAATCTCGATTCATAAGTAGTGAATATAAGTTAAAGAGTAAGGAACATAATCAAGATATAGACAAGCACCACATCCCGCTGCCTTTCGTGAACAAAAGGTGGTATTCTCCTGACTTGAGCTCCGCCTCGTAAGTCTATTTGTTCCTGTGCGCGACATTTTGCAACACACTCAAAAACTTACACATCCTACCCTTCACACACATCACATACATCACACACACCATACAAACAATGGATGTGCAACTTTTAGATAATACAAGGGACCGGTGTTTAGCTGAAGCCAGACGATGTAGAGACCTTTTTTTACCGAAAAAGTCATATCTTATACAGACCTATATCAAACTAGAAGGCTGGAAAAAGAAAAGGAGTTCCACAAGAAATCAGCACATAAGCCTTTTAACAGATGAGATTCGAAAGTTAAAGAGAA
Organism: Yamadazyma sp. yHMH393; assembly: GCA_030580255.1. Taxonomy (NCBI): domain Eukaryota; kingdom Fungi; phylum Ascomycota; class Pichiomycetes; order Serinales; family Debaryomycetaceae; genus Yamadazyma; species Yamadazyma sp. yHMH393. The sequence goes on from JAKTSP010000041.1 coordinate 41,182, forward strand.
GATTAGAGAAACATCTAGAGTATGCGGTCACATTATTTGAGGATGTTTCTGAAAAAGCCCCAATTTTAGATACTAACGATCCCCGAGCCGAGGATATTGACTTGGACTTCCTTTTCTGTTGGTATAAAGTATACTTTTCACTTCCTTTCGAGATGAAGCCGCCTATTGAACTAGCACCAATCGGCACTTTCAAACCTCCAAAAGGCTCAGTTAATAAACACATGATCGGTGGCTTCTATATCTCAGAAGAATTATCCTTGAAATGGTTACGTAAAACCAGTAAGAAGCTTGACAAAAATGTTAAGCATCGGGTTAAGGAAGATTTTGTTTTAGGGTTGGAAGATTGGATGAGGGCCGCTAAAAAATCAATGGACCCAACGTTTCAATGGTCATATGCTCTGAATGAAACCTCACTTGAGCAAGTCTTCAACTCCAGTTTTGGAACACATCTTATGCTGATATTTAAGCTGCTCCGTTGGGATATTTCCTACGAAAAGGATATTCGAATTTCTGAAACACGATCATACCTTAGACCTGATCTTATGATTTTGAGACCCACTGATAATGCTGGCACTCAGACCAAAGCTCCTATATTCTTTGTGGAATTCAAGCGTCACGGGTTGCATGCTAAAAGTGAAGAGTTTTGAAGAAATGTCGAAGCATGAACGAACAGCTTTTGGAAGTCTTATGACTCAGTGTTTTGGGTATCTTATTGAAACTAGGACCGACATCTGTATGCTAAGCGACGTCTCAACAACTATCGTGATAAAGTGGGATTTGGAGAACATGCAATGGGAAGATTCTATTAACAATAACATTGTTCCTATCAAGACAAAAGTAATTGGCAACAATGACCTTCAGATGACTCTTCAAGCCGTGTTCGCTGCATTAGTTTATAGAGGTCTAACCCTCTCAAGAGAGGAGCGAGATGTCATAGAGGATGCAGCTAGAACTTTGGATATGAGACTTACTGATCCAGAAGGAACATCTACCTTATCCTATCTATCAAGCGAAATTGATCAAAAAAGAGGAAGGAAATGACGGAGGCTGTTTGAGGAAGTCAGGTAGAGTTACAGTGAAGTGATGAGTCTTGTAGACGTTGGTGTTTGACTTTATTTCTGTCGGAATCGATGCAATCATTTGGGAGCGCCTGGTGATGAAGAGATGGGAAAAGGAAGCTGCCAGTATCAAGTCACTAACTTCTTTTTTGCAATGTCAAAATTATGCTTCACCGTATAAAGCACGACTTTGTTGTGACGATGATGGCTTATTCGGTTTATCAAAGGAGGAGTGATCTGGCTCATACAATGAGCAATGTACTTAGTCTAACTACTTAGTCTAACTACGTAGTCCAACCATAACATCACCGAAAGCTCTCGTTTCACTGGTGAATAATCCCCCTTTTAAGCTCGCGCATTTTAATTTTACAAAAAACAATCACACACGCACACACAATGACTGGGCTCGATGTTTTGGAGACTGAACAGTGCTTGTGTGACATCAAAAAGTGTAATGGCTTGGTGTTACTGGGCGACACAATTTTTGTACTGACCTACATGAAGCTACGAGTTTTAAATTGGGACCCGAAGACGCAAGGAGTCAACAAATAAAAGATTTGACAAATAAAATTCGAGCTTTAGAGAAAGCATTTGGCACTCATTTGATGAAGACCTGCTGGGCATTTGAAGACGTTTCAGAGGAATCCCCAATTCAGGATATTAGTGATCCCCGAACCAGCGATTTTGACTTGGAGATTCTTTTCTGTTCTTATAGAGTGTACTTTTCACTTCCTTTGGAGATAAGCCCGCCAATTGTACTCAAAGAAATAAAGGTATCTGAAGCACCTGAAGGTGCAATCGGAGCTGCTCAAACATATGTCACAAGAAAACATTTCTTTGTGACAGGTGAAGTGTCAAACGATCGACTACAAAATTGCTGCAATAAGCTTGACAGGGAATTGATGTTTCGGGCCAAGAGAGATATTGGCACAGGGTTAGAGGAATGGATGGGGGCATCTAGAAAATTACTGCGGTCATGGCTTGAGTGGACTTCTAGTCCCGAGGTTCCAGAACTTAAATTTGCCTTTTACGCCAGTATTTTTTTACCTATAATGACGTTGTTTAATCTGGTCAATTTGGGTATTTCCTTCAACGTAGGTGTCCCAATTCCTGGATCACGCTTAACGCCTTTTCTTTCTATTTGGAATCTCACCGAAAATGCTGGCACCAAGATTGAAGCACCCAAATTCTTCATAAATTTCAAGCGTCATGGGTTGCACGCTTTTGTGAAAAACGGAAAATTGATGAATTCTGAAGAGATGACAAAGGAAGCACGGGACAAGTTTGAAACAATTCTACTTGAGATGTATGGCTACCTCATTGCCCTGAAAATTGGTATCTGCATGGTAAGTGATTTCAAAACAAATATCTTGATACAGTTGGATTTTGACAACAAGAAATGGAAAGAGTGCACTGATAGGGATAAATTCATTCCTATCAAGACAAAGGTGATAGATATTGAAGACGTTGGCATGACAGTGCAGGCTGTAGTGGCTGGGGTATTTTATCATCAAGCGAACTTATCTTCGGGTGAGCAGTCCAGACAGGAAGAAGCGGCGGCAACGTTGAATGACATGCATACGTTGGACGAAGCCACTTTAGAGGCACATATAGAACAATTTCCTGCAAAGCATAACACAAAACACATTTCACGCTGCGAGAGTATGGATGATTTCGAGGTTTTGCAACGTGATGATTGCATGCCGGCATTAGTGTTTTCTATCGATCAAGCAGACTTTGTAAAACATTTTCCTACCATTGATACAAAGTCAACTAAACAGCACCAGAAGCTTGTTCTAAAAGTGTACGATTATGTGCATATGGAGACTTTCCACAAAGAAGAGGATCCGAAAGGAGAAGGGATTACAGTTGAGGAACAAGTAGAGTTGTATCATAAACGTCTATCGAAGGAAATTGAGTGCTACGAGACCATCTGGAAGTTCAATGAGGATGCACCGTCGCTGGAGAAAATCCGAGTGCCAGTTCTACATAACTATGGAAACCTTGCTATTATTCGGAACCACCACAGGGTATTGTTGGATGGGTTCTTCATACTTTTGGATTATGCGGGAGATGAGGTACAAAGAATCACTGTCAAACAGCTTGAAGATGGTATTCGGCAATTGCGCAAAATGGGGGATATGGGAATTGTATATAATGATGTGGCAGCTGGGAACTTGAGGGTCAACGAAGGAAACCTTACCTTCATCGACTTCAATAAGTCTGAATGCAAAGGACATACGGTTAATAACAAGAAGAGTATTGAAGCATTGGAAGAGTTGGCGTTTGAGTTGAAGGGGAAAAAGAGGTCAAGGGAATGAAAGCTGGAAGCGGTACTCAATGCTAATTAATCATGACAGCCCCTGGTTTTCGCAAAACTTATGTGGGCCCAGTGTATGTACGAGAACTGAAATGGAAAACCCAAGTTTCATAACACCCATGAAGTAATGACATGGAGTTTTTTTTCGGATGCAACAAGACTCACGTTGCCATGGATGTCTGAAAGCCTTCATCAATTGAAATCATAGAGCGGTGATCAAAGCTTTGTATTACTTTGTCAAATATTTTTATTACCACTATAATTTTATATGAACTATAAAATGTTGCTTAAACCTTTTTAAATTCTTTCGTTTACTTTTGCGTATTCGGCACGGCTAAGTCTGCGTGTCCTGATGCTGGCTCTGGAATTCAGAATACTTTACTGGTGGGATTAAATTGACAAGTGTTCGAAGAGCTGTTGGAAAATGGTAAACCTGTCTTGACTCTAATAAATCAAGTGGTTCAGTTTGTTATCTTCAATCATGTGGAAAATCTTTTATAATGATAGGACCAGGTACTTCTTATAGTTAGGAAGTTACAGGTGGAGCTGATGATTTTGAAACTGTTACTGGATGGGGTTTGAACCCTTGAAATACAATCCAAATATAGACTTCACTACTTTTCAGGCAGATGATTATTTCTGTTATTTTGTTGGAAAATCATAATGGTCTAAGAGGCTTGCGTTTACAATCAAGTCTTTTGATCAATTTGAAAATCACGACATTCTTTTCATCCACAAAAATCAGTGTAATTTTCATTGGATTCAACAGATGAAACGTCATAGTTATCAACAGAACTAGAAAAAGAATCACTCTTTCATTAGTAAGAATATAACAAGTACCTTAAGATTAAGGTCTTGGACCATAACTAGGAACACAAATCCCGATTCTTAAGAGGTACAGTAGAACTATGACCTTACCAAGTAGGACTTCCTTTTTTCAATGTTGATATAGGTGCGATACTACAATTATACTACAATTCATCGACTAATCAAGAACACAATTCGCCTTTTGCCATAGTATGAATATAGCTAGTTTTATCGTCATTATTTTTAGCATCAGCACTATTTTAGGTGTTGCTAAATTTAGAGTAGCTACTATTCTAATGAGAACAGCATTTTTAAGTATAGAGTAAGGTGCAGAATGTGGACCTCAGGCACCTGGTAAACACGACTTGCCCTCTTACTTCTTGTTGTGACGTGTATGGATCTTGTGGATCATCAGATTTGATGAACTGAAACATTTGGCTGTCAAACTAATTGTGGATATGGAGAATTAAATACTTCTGCTGCGTATACTTCTAAACATATTACTCATTGGATAGACAGTAACGATGATAATAAATCAGCTATGGATCCTTCTACTTTATCTAGTATACACGTGTATATCTTCTTGATCTCAATCAGGTTATTCAATAGATGATTCTAAAACAGGTAAATCAGACTTTTCTTGTTGGATTTATTCTTCGTTTAGTGTTTATTGGCATCCTTTGAGGAACAAAAAGGGCTGGGTTATGACAAACGTTTGTATTAATGATGTTTCCACAACATTTTGGGTTCCCCGTAACGTGATGTAAATTCGGAATTGGCTTTTATCGAATTCAGATTTTTTTTCTGTACGCGTCGTGTCTTAACCATCTTATCACGTTAATCGAAACGCTCATTGGACAGGCTACTCGAGAAGAGAAAAAAAGCGAGGAAAAAAATGAACTGATATATTTACAACAAAACGTAAGTCGAAGCTTGAAAAGAACCAATTGTTTGACAAGACTTTACTAACAGAAGTGACAGAAGATGGCCCCTAACCCACAAAGAATCATCAACTTACAGAAGAGATACCAAAACTCCAACCAAAAATTATGGTTAAGAGGACCAAGATCCAAGGCCTTGGTTTATCCATTTTACGCCCTTTTCACCGTTTCCACTGTGATTCCATTGTATTACGCTGGTAGAAGTATTTTGGGATTGAAAGCTGACCAGTAAGCATGAGTAGCATAGATAATGATAAAAGTATCGAATAATGTACGGTTTTCAATAACGAATGGGAGACGAAAGACAAGGAAGAGGAAGAGGAACAAAGCAAAGGAATACTAAAATGTGGATACCAGGGGAACACCAGGTGAACACAAGAAGTAATTACGAAGGTAAGCACCAGAAGCTAAGTCCCAGTTGATATACCGCAAGAACTCAACCATAGACACAAAGCAAATGCAAGAGAGGCACTAGAAGAGTATCGAGACAACAGCTCAGACGCTCCAGCGACGAAACTCCACTCTCACAGCCCAGGACCAATGAGAGCTGTTTTTGTCAAAGTATCTTGTTTTCTGGTGGTGTTTTACCGTGCCTTCGTTTTCTTCGGCCTGGTTCTACAATTCCGTCCTTGTCGTATTTGTCTATTCCTAACTATAACTTCTCTAAGGCCTTGATTATCTGGTACACCCCATATGCCCCAGGGTCTGGTGGGAGAATGGAAACATTCTCCAAACCACCTACGTATGAAGCTCTCCCTAACTTTGGGGCGATCTTTCTGGTTCCTTCAGCAGAATCTTCAGCTACCTTCATAGCCAATTGGATATCCAAAGAATCACTAAATGATCTTACAAACGGGATCAACACATCCATGACGGTTCTATGACCCTCTCTGGCTTTTGTAAAGTCTTTTAATGTCTCAATTGCAGCAGAAAGACTGGCTGCAAAAAGCAGGGTGGTGTCTTTGGCGGGGACTGAAGGGTTGTTCAAAAGCTTGATCAAGTTGTTGATGAGAGCCTTGACGAAGATGTACAAGATAGCACCCAAGGTTCCACCCATGTCGTTGGCCAAGATGTTCAAAACTTTGGTCAAGCAAGTTAGTACTGACCCGTCTTTTGCGATGCCACTTTTGTGATCTTTTCCAATGGCTTTCAAAGTAGCGTTGGCCCCCAACTCCAACATCTTTCCACAGTCACCGTCACCCATCTTGGTGTCCCAGTCAGTGATTTTGGGTTCGAATGCAATCAAATTCTCCGATGCAGTCTTAAGAACGTTGTACAACGCTTGACTGTCGATAATGATATCCTTGTCGTTGTCGACAGCCAAGTCGGGATAATTCTCGAATTTGGTGACGATCCGGCTCTGGTACTCGGCCAAGGTGTTTGTTTCGTCGTGGTAGTTGGGCCAGTTGGTAGCATTAGTGGGCTGGTCAAAAAGCTCAAAGAGTTTTTCTTCACTGAACAAGGAGCTGGCGGAGTTGGTGACGTTGAATAAAGTAATCGTGAAAATCGGAGCATTCAACGATGTCACAAAGTTTCCAGCTAACACCCGGTAAGGTAAGATGCCATAGGTGGAGTGCAACTGCTTGAAAGTCTCAAATAACAACGCCTTTTCCTCGATGATGGGCAATCCTCCCAAATTGTTGAAAAGCAACACAAACTTGTCGTTTTTGTTGTACTGTAAGTAGTTCCTCTCGTGGTCGTCCTTGTTTAACAAGTACAGCAACAAGTCTTTGACCAAGGCCTCGTTGGTGGGCACTTTGTCGAGCTTCAAGAATCCTGGCTCGTTGTGGATACCCAAACCGATCTCGATCTCATTGTCTCCCAACTTTCCATAGTTGGAGTTGGCTGGGTGGCCTGGGATGTGCACATGGTCCAACCCGGCGTTGATAGACACGACGTTGTCGTTGATCTTCAGCCCCAAGTCGTAGATGTCGTCCAAAGTGTAGGTGTCGTCCATTGCGGCACTGCCCATCATCTTGATGATGATGCCGCAACCGGCCAAGGTTCTTCTCCCCACCAAGGAGTTGGCACTTCTTTTGATCAGCACGTCGTCGGTGCACCGCAACAACTTGACTTTATCTTCGCCGTACCGAGAAATCAACTCCTGTTGGGCCATGCCGAAGTACAAATTGTCACCGGTGTAGTTGGTGATGACCAAAATGCACCCTTTAGTGGAATGGGTGACTTTTTCAGCTGCTTGGACGTTTTTGAAGTTGGGAGAAGCAAACACTTCACCTTGGGCACAAGCAGATAACATGCCGTCGCCCACAAGTCCAGCCCAGCCGGGCTCGTGGCCCGAGCCTCCACCACTGATGAGCGATACTCGGGAAGACTTGAACTTGTTGTTGTAGAGGACTTTTTCGTTGACAAGGACAGACAAGTGCTGGTTGGCCACTGCGTAACCCTGGAGACTGTTCTTGACGAGGTCCAGGCCGTTTTCTGGGAGAAAGTGTTTTGACATTTGGGTGAAAAGTGGACTCGGTGAATCGGTGGAAAGTCTGTGGAAAATCGGTAACGAAACAAAACTCGAACTTGATAGCAGCAACCGGGCGATCGAAGGTATTTATATCCCCGGGCCAAGTGGGGCCCGGTGCTGTTGCAGCACCGTTCGTAGCGAAGACTCATTGCCTGTTTAGGTGGGGATAGGCGTTTAGGTGGAAGTATTCTTCCCTGAATTGTTCCAGGGCCAAAATTCGGGAACTGCCCCACTTTGATGCCACTATAAAAGTAAAGCGTCCCCCAGGAACACGGGAACGACTACATCATTACTACAACCATGAGAATCGTCATTGGAAGCGACCAAGCAGGCTACGAGTACAAAGAGAAAGTCTACCAGGACCTCCAACAGAACCCTTTGGTTTCTGAGGTGCTTAACATCGGGGTTTCTTCCAACGCCGATGACACTCCCTACCCATCCATTGGTACCAAGGTGGGCGAGTTGATCAAAGACGGAAAGTACGATCGGGGGATCATATTTTGCGGCACCGGCCTAGGCGTTGCTATCAGTGCCAACAAAGTCACCGGCATCAGGGCTGTGACGGCCCATGACTCGTTCTCGGTGGAGAGAAGCATTTTGTCCAATGATTGCCAGGTGTTGTGCATGGGGCAGAGAGTGGTGGGGTTGGAATTGGCCAGGAGATTAGTGAAGGAATGGTTGACATACACGTTTGACCAGACTTCGGCCAGCGCCGCCAAGGTGAAGACGTTGACCGAGTACGAGAATAGGTGCTAGGGCCGGTGCTGGCATTTTTATGTTTATGTTGGATGAAAAAACACTAGTTTAGTATATAGATCAACGTAAAGGACAATAACTATTGGTTTTGTAGATTGCCCCGCTATGGTTGTATGCAGGCGTACCCCATATTTTGGAGGTGGCCGCGACAGGACAGTGCCGGCAGATGGCAGTGGATTTGTACTTCCACCGCCAGCCACGGAGCACTGCCGGGCGTGGGTTCTCGGTGTTTAAACACGTTTGGACTTAAGAACCTTTGGAAACGGTTTTCGGTGACACTTTTCGGTAGCACTTTTCGGTAGCACTCTTTGAACACTTTTAGAACACTTTTGGAACACTTTTAGGCATTCTGACTTTAAGACCGATAGATCGCTCCGAAAATCGCCCAGCGGCTAGGGCTCAATTGCGGGTAAATATTGCTGCTTTGGGACCAAACCTATAGCCCCACCACACCGATCGCATTTAAGCCACTTGCATTTATCCGAGCATCTCTCTAAATACACCACCTATTCAGACTTCTACGGACCTATTCAAACTTCGACTGTTAGGCTCGATACTCCACTCTTCGACTACGATGATTTTCACATCTTGTGTGCATTAAATTCTCTATACTATCTACGTCTGTATTAATAACATGCTCAACTATACTGTAAATTCGTAACTTCATTCATTTTGGGCGAAGGCCTAAGCCAAAAGGTCCATGTCGTCCTTCACAAAAACCTTCATACTAGGTTGTTTTGGATCAAACACAATCTCAGGGGCCCGCTTGGCATCTTCCAACCTGACGCTGTGGGTCACAAACTCGTTGATCTTCTTCAACTTCCCACTTTGGATCAAGTTAAGAATAGGAGGCCACGAGTCGTGGTACCGATTGACGAAAATAACGTCGACTTCTCCGAAACTCAAAGGCATGAATGGGAACTTGTCGATTTCGTTGGAAGAAGAAACCCCCACAATCACCAACTTGCCGTTTCTTCTGACGGTGTACCCAGCAGTGTTGATGGAAGAAGCGATCCCGGTACATTCCAACACGGTGTTGGGCATTTGGTACTCGGTTTCTCCAAAAAGGGCTCTGATGGCCTTGGCGTTTTCCTTGGTGGTCAATGACCCGTCGATCTTGTAGGTGATGACAGTGGGCACCAACTTTTTGGCAAACTCCAATCTTTCCTCGTTGACATCACTGATGACAATAGGGAACGCCCCGGAGATATCAGCCAACATCAACGTGGCTAAACCGATAGGTCCACACCCCACGATCATGGCCGGCTTTCCGAGTGGCAACCCTCCAGCCTTTTCGATGCCGTGGTACCCAACGGAGGCAACCTCGGCCAAAGCACCTTCTTCGTAACTAACACCCTCTGGCAACTTGTGGACAAAGGTAGGGTCGACGTTCAAAAAACGCTGGATGGACCCTGCGGTGGGGGGCATCCCCAAGAAGTCCACAGACTCACACAAGTTGTAGTTCCCGTTCATACACAAGAAACAAGAGCCGCAAGGAAGTTGGGGTTCAATGGCCACTCTGTCGCCCACTTTGAGGGGTTTGGTGACTTGGGACCCCACTTCGATGATTTGGCCGGCAGCTTCGTGGCCAAGGATCAAATCTTCGACGATTTTCAAGTCTCCAATAGCTCCCTTTTTCCAAAGATGGATGTCACTACCACAGATACCGGTACACTTGACTTGAAGTCTGATTTCGGTTGGCTTTAAAGGCTTGATTGGTGCCTCTCCCATCTTGATGGTGTTATCAGGACAGACCATCAAACATGGGTTGGGGATGTCTTCCCATTTGCCTTTGGATTCTTGAATTGGTGCCATTTGTAGTTGTATTGGTAATTAGCTTCTTCTGTTAAAATCAAGGATTGGTGCACTATTTATACTCGATTTGTGGTGGGCGGTGTTTACCAGTGGTGGGCGGGACGGAATAAAAATCGGCTGCGGTAATAGATGCTGTTTTTGAACTCTGGGGTACAATTTGGGGATCTGCCCCGCACTCAGATACCACCCCGTTTCCAGCTTTGGGGGAGGTCCCAGTTGGGTGGGGGTCAGGTAACGCCAGGGTCTCGTAGGGTGAACCAACAGAGTTAAGGCACCAAAGGCACTTTGCCAACAACCAGTTAAGGCCGAAATTCGTGGCAAGATCTTCATGTGCCGGAAAGGCTAAAGTTCGAGGGTAAGTGGGGCAACCTCCACAACAAATGGGCTCGGATTTTGGATTTTGGTTGTGTTTTTCCGATTTTGTCGCCAGTGCTTAGGGGTTAGCACCGTTGCACCTCGTGGTGCTGATGTGTCGATGATTGGCGTTGCACGGATGTTTGTAAAAACTCCTTTAATGTCGTATCTATCTCTCAATTGAATTTTCTCTTCTGGTAAACCAACGTGCAGGGCACATCCAAATGGCAGAACTTATCGATATAGCCTGGTGGTGACTGCGACAGACTCGTTTGAGGACAGGCTTTCAGTATATACGTTTCGCCATTTAAGCGTTTTAGGTGTACAAGAATAAATTGATTTTAGCCTCTGGGAGTTGGGCTGAAGAAGTAAATATTTGTGAATTTCACGACAATATTGATGCAACTTAATAAGATAGCCTTTTATATACAACTCATATTGCGTGAACGTTACGGCTTTTGTAAGACAGAAGAGTCGTAGGGCGGCAGGGCGGCAGGCTCGTGGGGTCGTGGGGTGACTCTTAAGAGATTCAACGAAACTATGGCTAGCTGCAAATATCCACTTTTGAAACCACTTGAATGTAGCACAAGTGTACAGCTGTGAACATGTGTGGTGCATGGAGGTACTCGTTAACACCAGGTGCTGCTTTCAACAACCATGCAGGTTTACAGATTCCTCGTTTGTTTGGCCCGTCAATGTTTTAAAGGTTCGATTTGAAGAAGTTCGCAAAGCGGTATCTTTCAACTTAGTGGCTGAACTAAGGACATGGACGCTCATGCTGCGGTGGTTCGGTGCCAGTTATTGCAATTTTGACACACCCAGTGCTTGGTATCGGGTAAATACTTGTTAACATGCTAAACGGCCAGAATTATGGCACAACCTATGGCACAAGGTTGATCTAAGTTGACCAGCGGGTTCTTAGAGGGAAAAGCTTCACGAGTTATGGGTTCATGATCTGAGAGTTTTCTTGTGTATAGACTTCAGTATTTCGATATTTGCCTTGTGTACTCATCTTTGTGCCACCAAGACTCGGTTTGCCTTTGCGGGCACGAGTGTCTTGCAAACTTCATGTCCAAAGGCGGGTTATAAATCTTATCCTAATCTTCGGCTCTGTCTGTGATCGACCCACTTTTCACGCCCCACCGCCGCGCTAGCCCCAACTCGCCCAGTCAACGGCCTCAAAACCTCACAATTCGCAATCTCATTTTGTTGGGCTTAACAATGCTATCCGATCTCGATGACACTATAACGGATTATATCATCTCCCTCCTCCCACCCCAGTCACTTATCAACCTTTCCCTCACAAACTACAGGTTCTACGGTCCTTGCATTTCCCACTTGTATCGAAACATCACAATTGTACCAGGTTCTAAATTGACCCGTCATGCGACTCGGAAATTGACCTTCCAGGAATCCACGATAATCTACGGCTTGAACAATGTCACAGACGATTCCGTCAACCAGCGTATGGTCAAGGCTCGTCTAGAGGCGTTGAATGAGTCGTTGGAGATAAATCCGGCCCTCGGGGAAACCTGTGACCGTTTGAGTATTTTTGGAATATACTATGACGACTTAATCCCCATCTTTGTGGCCTTACTTAAAAATCTATCTGCCTCCAAAGTGTATATAGAGGATGACAGGCTCAGGAAGGCCTTGAAAACAAAAGTTGCGTTCAACTCTGTCATTATTGACGAGGAAACGGAGAAATCAAACTCAAACGAGGTAGAAATACGATGTGAACGAACACACCTCAATTTGAGTTCGTTGAAGTCCATTGTGGTGAAGAACCCAATGTTCTACAAGTTTTTAAATGAGTGTGGTGTTGAAGTAGCGCCTGAAACCATCAACATCGATCGATATGTGAAAGGACTCAGTTTAAAAAACATCAAAAACCTCGAGCTTTCCGTGAACGAGGCAAGCGACCTCTCGAAGTTGACAGCAAACATGCCTCTTAAACAGCTCCGGAAGCTCGTTATTTTCGAGTCACCCACATACGACCACAACATCAACGAAACCATCGACTTGAATGTGCTCGAGTGGCTCACGGACAATATTGACCAATTGCAAAACTTGTCATATTTTGCAATCATCTACAACCCTCCGGATAAGGGAGAAATAACCGACGGGTTTGAAGGAAACTATTTGAAGAAACTAGAAGTTTTGGTTGCAATGATCAAGGTGTTTGACTCAACCCCGAAAAGAGTCAACTTAGTCCTACCCAACTATCTCCAGGTTTTGACCCTCTATGAACAGCCTATGAACAATTTGATGTGGAATGGGTGCAAATGCGACTACTGCGCCAAGTATCTCCACCAATTGGACGATTTCATCAATTTCCACAAGTATTATGACCCAAAGCTTCAGTATTGGAAAGACTTGAATAACCCGGTGACGTTACATAACCTTTCTCAGTATTACAGTCAAAGGTACACCAATACCAACCACTTTGATTACATAACCAATTTGCAACTTCAAGATTGGGATTTCCACAAAAACTCCTTCAGCCCCATCCAATTTCAGTGTTTCTACCTCCAAACGGTGTATGAAAGTGACTACAACGAGGATTACGATATCTGGTTTGATTCCTTGACACGGATAAAGCCGTGCCAGTATACAACGTTATTTTCAAAGTTGAACATTTGTATGGTCCATTATCTCCTGCATATTGTGGATAAGGTGGTGAATCTTGATCGAGGAGAGGCCGAGAGTAGGGAGATACTTCAAGAGGATATGAGAGATGGAGATGAGCAAGTAGGATTGATAAATTTGTACATCAACGGATTTCAATTTGTGTTCGACAGGGAGTTGAACGGGACAAATTTTTTTGAGAGTTACTACGATTGAGAAACACAGGGAGCCAACTCACAAATCCAAGGTGACAAAGACAATTTTGCAGACACAACCGAACAAAGGACACCTGACGAGTGCAAGTTTACAAGTATACAATCACAAAGACAACCACGTCCGAAGACAGATCCTCCAAAGGTGATGGCGCCAACACAACCGCAAATGGCATTAAGCCAGGTTAAAAAAATATATTGAAGTGGACACAAACGCATATGGCAATGCTCTGTGGGGTACGGTGGCGGAATCCAGCTACGTGGCAACGTTAACGGCCACCGATTGTACCAAAAGGGGCAGGCGTGTAGAACCCACATCTGGCCGTTGGACCTAAAAATTGGCGAAGACAATAACCGTTTCAAACGTACAATGGGAAGACCGTTCCAGTCAAAAATTCACAGAAGCACAGAAATCTTGCGTCACTTGACTATTCCCCTGATATAAAGCAAAACCGCTAAACAGCATAAGGCATTTTTGTATTTTTTATTTTTTTATTCCATATTTTTTGGCTAAGATGTGCATTGACGAGATATTTTGTAAGTTGCATAAGAGGCGATGTATCTAGGCTCGATAAACCCTTTCAGGATTCCAAGGTGCCATACGGGCAGTTGGCCAGGGAGTGCATCCTGGTCAGGCTCCCTGGTGAACGGCACATTTAAATAATATCACAAATTTACACACAAACGCAAGATTTGTTGAAGCAAAGGTTACAAACACTACAAAAAAAAGACCGTTGAAAAACCGTTCTCTGTAGGCGTTGGAGGTCGGTCAACAGTGGCCAAGTCCCCATGTAGTAGGGTCTAAAAAAGGGGTGCTAGCCCTCTGACGAAGACCCAACCAGCAAAACTGCCAACCAGTAAAATCCCACAACAAGGAAAAAGAAACAAATTTCAACGGTTTTTCCGTGTGTCAACCATTATATATTGGGCTTCTGAGTCAGCACGAATTATTTCATTCCATTGACTTTAGCCAACACGCTGAAACGGTTATACACAGACTCCAAAATAACGGCAGCCACCCAGCGAAAATCGACCCGTATGCCAGTGTCGGTACGCCGATGCAAGTTTGGAAGGAGCTGTTTGTTTCCTTTTCGGAACACCCTTTCCAACACTGGCGTTATGAGATTTGCGGACGGTGCCCCAGAACAGATAGCACGCTTTAAAGGGTTATCGACATCGGTGCAAACGGGGCAAAAATTTCACGCACCACGCCTAAAACGGAAGTGCGCCATGTAGGGGTCTCTTCTCGGGACGCCTAACGGTAAGAAGAAAGGGAAATAAGAGGTCGGCAGATACGGCCGCCAATTAAATCTACTGTTTGCACCGAATTACGCCATATGCGTGGATGCCAATTTGCCGGTTTCTTACGTAACGACACACGCCAGACTTTGGGTCCTACCCTAGGCCAGTTCTATGGAGCAGGGCCTATGAATTCTAGCCGGTAACAACAGCTTCAAATGCTACGCTACGCCAGGAATCACCTCCCAAAGCAACACTGGATTCACCTTCCTATAAGTCATGGAACCACCTTCCAAACAGTGGCTGCATAGGGGATTAACACACTTGTTCTCGAAACTAAATCTCTACAATTGAAACAAAATATGGAACTTAAAATGCTAATTCCCTACAATAAAACGGCAATTTAATAAAAATGGATTTTTAAAAAATAAAAAGGGTAAACAGTAAATCGCACCAGGCCCCTTTTTGGCTTACAATAGGAAGCTGTACATGGTGATTTTTTTTCAAGGGCATCTGGTCCCCCTGAGTTCACTACGGCGAACAACACCACCACATGTACTACACAAACGCATCTGTGTCTTCGCCACAAAGGGGGTTTACAATAGGCGGACGGGGTGCAATTGTTCCTGTTGAAGAAAGAACTGAGTTGCGGGCCGTTACCGCAGCACTATTTGCATTCACAATGATCTGCAACGGAATCTGAGCCTTCCGAAAATGGTTTTTTGTAATTCGGTGATTTGCTATTGCAGTGAACAACTGTAGTGGATTGGTGACGGCTGCGACTGATGAAATTGTCTGTCGGTGGCGGGTTGGCAAGAATGTAGCGTGAACAATACGGGTTGCCGATAACTGGTTGACGATGGGATCCTCTTTGGCGACAGGTACCGGGAAAATAAACGCACAATGGACAAGCGAGCACGAACAACTAGAAGCCATTGACCCCATTGACCACAAAAGCATTGAACACAAATTGACAAATCATTGACCCCATTGACCACAAAAGCATTGAACACAAATTGACAAATCATTGACCCCATTGACCACAAAAGAGTTGAACACAAATAGTCGACAAACCATTGACAAACCATTGACTATTGAGCTAGACAAGACCACAAGTGACGACCATCAACACCATTGACCACAAAGTCACACCAGAAATTTCGTATTCGCTATTGTACATTGATAAAAAAATCTATAAAAACCGAAGTCGTAACATAACAGAAGAAGTGAACCCAACCGCCCAAACCAGGCAAAGCAAACGGCAGCAAGCTTTGTATCCCAAACAACTAAATACTTTTGCTGTTGATACTCTTGTTCTTGAAGCTCAAATTGCTCTTTCTTTTTTTCCCATTGGAGTGTGTTTTAAAATGTTGCATGCAGTTATCTTGTCTTGCAAATTTGGCATCACAGTTGGGCCATGGACACACATGCTTTCTTTCGCCTGTGTGGATTCTGTTGTGCCTGGCCAAGTGGCCCGAGGTGGTGAAGGATCTTGAACAAGTCTTGCAAATGTGTCTCCTTCTTTCATTGGACTCTTTAAGGCCCGTTGGAGGTGGGGTGGGCAACAATGACTTGGGACTGACGCTCTCCAATGGGAGGGGTGTGGTGGCCAACGGCGTCGTCACAGAAACCACCGACTGGTGACCTTGATAGTTGTAACTGTAGCCATAATAGCATTGCGAGCCATTGTACGGACTTGGACTGGGGCCGGGCGACAACGAATTGGCGGAACTAAGTGTCGACGATGGCCTTATTGGTTTATTCAAAGGAAACTCCGTTGGCAATTGTACACTGGTCAAAACCTCACTGAAACTAGGCAATTTGGTGATAGTCTGTTGAGGAGTGTTGTATTGAGGTTGTGGATACTTGATATTATTATAAACCGGTTTGGAAAACATATTACAATTCACGATACAAAAAATGGATAAAAAAACGTAATGATTGAGTGAGTAGTGGTGAAGGGTGTTGTTGAACAAACGGTTGTCAAAAACCAGGGGAATGCTATCTCCTTTATATATTTTTTGACTTTATGGAAATGGAAACGGAAATAAAATTTAAGAAAAAAAAAAAAAAATCAATTAAGTCTCCCAGAAAGTTAGGGAAATGCAAGATGTTCTAAAAAATCGAATTCCTTGTAGATTCTTCAGAAAATTATACAAGTTGTCCCAATTAGTGATGATCGCTTACACCAATTAGAACCGAAATAAAAAAAAATAATCATTTAAAAATAAACGGGCATTTGGGGCAAGACACGACTCCTTCATTTGTTTCCCCTACCGATTCCGCATACAGTATCTTTACAGCGGCGAAATACTCTATTGTGCTGTTACGGCAAACCCAAAACAGCGACCATTCGGCGTTGTGGTTTAGTGGATCGCCAATGAAAGGGCCTCCGCCATGACTATTATTGCCAAGGGCAGACTGCTTGGCCAATGACTGCAGGGCCATGCCACACGGCGAAATAGACCACAAAGGGCCAACCCCACCAACCACAACCCCTAACCACAAAAAGGGTGCTTGGAAGGGATCAGCCTTCAAAAAATAATTGCTGTGAAAATACTCCGTAGAGAATATAAAAAAAAAAACAAAACCACAAAACCACAAAAATTGTGCTTATCGTAAGTAACACAAAATGTATCTGCCAAATTTCGTTTCTAAACAAATTTAAGGTTCCGGAAACCTAGTTTAGTCCACTATCATTCCCCATAAGATCTTTTGTTTGGGGTCACTTGGACCCTCCAACAACCCAGGTTGCATTGGAGGCCTTTTGTGGCCCGTTCTGGCAGATGGCGCAGCTACTGCCATTGCAATTTATCCCATAGTTCAATTTGCCATTGGATCTAACGGTTTCGCAGTGCAAATTTTCACAGGCTTGGTGGAAATCGTAACTTCCTGTACCGGCCCCCTACATCGATATTCCCCAAGCTTTCGACAATAAATTTCAAACCTGCGTTTTAGCCCCTGATGCCGTCAATTGGAACAGCCGAATAGCGGTTTTTTGTTATTTTTTGTTTGTTTTTAAAATTTGTTCCAGGTCGCTTCTATTGCCGTCCTGGGCCGTAGGTGGTAGTAGCACCCCCACTGAAAATCAGAAAGGGCACCAAATAAAAAAAACGGTTAAGAGACCCTATATTTTTTTTGAACAATTTCTTTTAGAGGAAAAAACCGGCAAACTCAAGTTGGTTTTGCAGGGCTTTGCAAGATTGCAAGCTTGATTTAGTGTTATGGTTAGGTTTATTATCAGAGTGCATACATGATTTGGGCCAAGGGTGCAGTTGAATTTCTGGAATTACAAACAAACTTTTGATGGTTGGTTTGTCACAAGCTTTTTGTACCTTACGAAATTCCGTTAGGCATTTGATGAGTTGGAACTTAAACCCTTTGAATTTGAGTTTCACATAAAGTTTGGCATACTTTACCTCGAGTGCACAAGGTTACGAAGTGGCCGAATTCTGTTTGCCGTGTTGTCTGTGGTTGGCCATGGTGGTTCCTCTGGACCTTAGCCAGACGTGGTGAGAGGGCAGTGGCCTGCACCGGGGAGCGACCTGGGTCCTGCAGGTAATGCCCCCTCCTCCTGCTCCCATGCTCCTGTGCGTCATGCTGGGTTGGCATCCTGCACCGGGATGGGCGTCCTGCATAATACTGGATCCCTGGATCTGACAGGGCACTATCGTAGATCCTGTACACTAACCCCAGCCCACTCGGGCACACCCAAGGCGCCCGTGCCGTAAGCTAGTTGAGGGCCCGCGCACTATTCGAAGCCCTCCAAAACCTACTGCCCCTGCAGCAGACAATTGAACTAAAGGGGTATTGGGGCCTGTTTAAAGTTTCGGGCACTCTGAGCCTGCGCCCCACGCTCACTCCCATGTGTCTTTGAAGCCCTTCGGCGGGCCCGGGCAAACTTCGTCGTCACCAATAGCCGTCCCTGGCAACTCTGGGTGTGTCTGGAGGCCCTTTCAGCACGATTAGCTTTCACACGATGGAATTGATACGTGAAATTAAAGCTCAATGCGTCGAAAACCTGCACCGCCACAAGAAAAGCCGTACTGGCTTCCTACCACACCAACTGCGTGCGGAAGATAAGGACTGTTTCAGTGCCGAATTGCAGGAGCGCTTGACACGTCCCTACGATTCCCCTAAAATTTCAGCCGTTTTTAAGTTTATGCACCTCGGAATTCTAATGGAAAAGTTAGACGGGATAACCTTAAACCCATGTAACGTTGCAAAACCATCTCCAGGTCTTGCCAAACTCTATTCGTAGCGTCGTGAGCTGTTTGGCCTCCGTAAACCTGCAAAAGGTCACAACAAAAACCCTAACTCTAAACTCTATGAGACGGTTCGTAAACGACCACTCATATTGGCATTGCCTTTTGCTTCCTCTTCTTGAAATAGCTACTTTTGGAAGCCATGGGTCTTCGTCTTTGGGATGATTTCTTTTGCGACGACCGTGCTCCCGTCGTTAGCGGTGGAGACATCAACGTTTTGCGTTCTTTGCTCAAATCTGTAAGTTTTGTCTTGAAATAGATGAAATATTCAAGCTGGTCGTTATTAGTAACAAACTTCTTGAAGTCTGCTTTCAGCGTGGGTAGCATAATTGCAAGTTTCTTCAACGAGTCGTCACTCAAAATGTTGTTTGCATTTTGGAAATTCAACTCGATTCTTCTCTTGTTCCGAATCAAGTTTAACTCTCGGTATGACTTTTCAATATGCTTTTCGTTACGGGGATTGACGAAGTTGTTGAAGTTATTGGTGGGAAGACGTATTGGCTCGTTTGTTTTGGCGCTCACAAAGCCACTTCTTGCTCCAGCAGGAGCGGTTGTGGCTACGTTTCTGGCGGCCGGCTCTTCACTCACCTTTATCATCACCTTCTCTCTACCCTCCAACACACCACTGGCATTCTTTCCCGTTTTCACGTAATTAGAAGCGAATCCGCTCCTCATAATAGAGTACTCCATAAGACAGTTTTCACACACCAAATGGAAGAATACTCTTTCCAATTCCAACTTCGTCAACTGTTTCCCCATTCCATGGTATGGTAAGTTGTTATGGCCATTTTTGATGATCTTGGCATTATTGGACCCTTTGAACACGTCCTGACAATAAAGCAACGTGACTCTGTCCCCTTCAATGGCTTGCACTAGCCGTATCATGCTCTTGGCTATATCCGTGTAGTCCTTGACCTTTTCATTCTGTTTGTTCTTGTTTTTGCAAGCATCACACTGTTTCCGACAGTCTTTGGGATTGAAGTCCTCATTGAAGTATTTCAACACCTGCTTCCGCCTGCAATCGTGCTTGTTTTCACAGTACTGGATCACCTGTCGCAACTTGTTCAAATGGTTTTCTTTTGTGGTTTGATTATACTCGTCGTCTCTCTGAATCATCATCTGTAAATTCCGGGCATCTTTATAGGAATAGTACAATATGCAGTCACTATGAAGACCGTCTCTTCCAGCTCTTCCTGTTTCTTGATAATATCCTTCCAAGTTTCGGGGAATGAACGAATGGATCACAAAACGAACATTGGGCTTATCGATCCCCATACCAAACGCAATAGTGGCACAAATGACTTTGACCTTCTCTTCTTGCCAGTCACTCTGGATCTTGAACCGGTCTTCAGTGGTCATGCCTGCATGGTAAAATGCAGTATTCAACCCATAACTGTTCAACTTCAGGCTGATCTGTTCACAACTGGGCTTGGAATGACAGTAAATGATCCCCATTTGGTTTCGATACTTTGTGTTGATCAAGTCTCTGATTTCGTCCACGAAACCAGACCCCTTCATCCGTATTTCGTAGTACAAGTTGATCCGGTTGAAACTCTGTTTGAGGATTTTTGCGTTTTGCATCTCAAGGAGATGAACGATATCCATTTTCACTTTTTCATTGGCAGTGGCCGTTAGGGCCATGATAGGAACATCGGGGTACTTTTTCCTGAAGAAGTTCATGCCTTTGTAATCAGGCCTAAAATCGTGGCCCCAACTGGAGATACAGTGGGCCTCATCTACCACAATCTTGCTCAACATCTTCAGTTCGTGTAATTGCTGGATGATTCGTTGTATAGACTTGGACGCATTGATCATTTCCGGAGATAAGTATATCAAGTCAAGCTGGCCGGTTCTGAATAAGTCGATGGTGTGTCGTTTCTCTTCTTCGGGGATCTTAGAGTTGACCATCTCAGCACGGATATTGTTCTTCTTCAAGTGCTCTACCTGGTCCTTCATCAACGAGATCAACGGCGATATCACAATGGTGACACCTTGATTTATCTCCCCTATCTTGATCAATGCTGGCAACTGGTAACATAGCGACTTCCCGCCTCCTGTAGGCATCAACACAAACACATCCTGGCCCTGGAGAAGAGAAATGATCGCCTCAAACTGATTGGACCGGAAGTTCTGGAGCCCAAACGTCTTATTCAACACATGGTACACCTCTCTGATCAACGCCTCACATCCAGGGTGGTTCCTTTCTTGTTGCCGGATAATATCTTTGGCGGTGGTGATACCCATACGAAGCAAATCGTCGTCAGAGTCGTCAAAGTCGTCAAACCCATCGAACGACGTAGGCTGCTGGTTCCCACCAGGTTCTTGTTTGATCGCCATCGGCTTGATGATGCTGGGGCTTATCAACCCCAAATCGTCGTCGAAATCGTCAAAGTCGTCGTCGCTGATCTCTATCACCTCGTGACGGACTTCTCTTTCATCGTTCAACTGGGTGTTGAAGAACTCATCGTCCACTTCTTCGTAGTCCCCTTCCTCATCTGCTGCCGTTTCCTCCACTTGCCTGTCTCCGTAGGTTATGCCAAACTCTTGGGCCACGTCCTGGCTCAACATCATGTCGTTCAACTCGTTTGGATCTATGGGGAAAGTCTCTTCAATGCTGTAGTCGCTGTCACTTACGGACCCCTCAGTATCGTCCTCTTCTTCTTCCACCACAAACCCACTGAGATCTGTGTCGACATTGTCCACTTCTTGAGTCGGGGTTCTCAACCCGTCCATCTCGCCTGCACCAAACTCGTCCTCAGAATCGTCTTCTGGCGACCCCGTTTGGTGCCAACTCCGACGGTCTTGCCGCTGCGGTGTCATCGGCTCAGGGACATTGGACCTAGTAGCATATTGAGGCACATGGGGCTGCTTGAATGGCGAAGAACCCATATGGGAACCTTCGTGTATGTCCTCCAAGGCATCTTCTGACGGGAGCTCGATAACACCGTCGTTTTTGTTCTTGACGATGTTCACCTGCGTTATCTCAAATTCATCGTCTTCGCTAGGCATGCTTGGTCCTTTATTCTGACTCCGATTGAACGAGTCTTCCACCTGAACCAACGGCCTTGTTTGGTTATGTAAGTTGTTGGGTGCAACTTCATGGCTTTGCTGAACTTGACTCACTTCAGGCGCAGACTCAGTCAACTGGCTCAAACTCATGACCGTTAACGGAAGAAGCTTTCGGAGGTTGATCAAGTTGATCTCTATCAAGTTGAACTGCGGCTCGAATTCTTGGGTGAGGAACCTCTGTTTGTCTGCCACAGATATGCTGGAGCTTTCCGATGTAAGGTACCGTTCGGTGAGTAATGCACTTTTGAGCTCCAAGAAATTGATGTATTTGCGGTATAGCTCTTCGCTGGAGTAGGCCCGCACGGATCCATTAGACGCGGTGTTGGCCACAGACGGGATGCTGGCCGACAGGGTGTTGGCTGCAGACAGGGAGAAGTTGGAACTATTAGCTCCCAAGGGCTGCCCTCTTTGCAAAGACGGTAGGGCCGTGGCAGGCGTTTTTGTGGATAAGGGAGTTATACTAGGCTTTGGGGATGGCCTCGTGGACGCTAGCGGCACCGCCGCTTTTGTGACATTCACCTGTGTCACCGTTGGTATCGTGTGGTTGCCTCTGTCCCCATTACCCAGGTGTCTGCCCAGGTCAGGACGAGGTTTCTTGCTCAAAATCCTGTCTAGCTCATCGTCGCTTTCGATATCATCAGCAGGTCGCTTCTCAAACGAGCTGCTCCGTGCAGACACCGGAGAACGAGCTGGCGGAATCGCAGACACGTTCACAGCGTGTGAACCATTTATTTGTGGCACCGTGTTTTGGCGGGCCATATTTCTATGCAGCGAGCCAGGATTGAACACCGGCCCAGGAGACGAGGTCTCTAGTGCTTTGATGAACGCCACACTCGGAAGCATGGGCTTGGACCGCTGCATCCATCGTACCTGTGTGTCTACGTTATTTAACATGACTTGTTATAATGTGTTTTGATTTACGCGGTGATTTGGGCCATCGCGACACCAGTCGCACCAACTTCACCAACTCTGGTTTTGCTACAAGTTTACAGAGGGCGGCCCGGGGCCGATAAGAGCCAAAAGGCCGAGAAAAACCGAAGGACCAGGGTCGGTTGGAAGCAAGAATCGTCAGAGACCTTCCACAAATACAGTTTGCGTGCGACCACAAAAGTAACCTTATGCTATTTCCAGTCCAATACCGCGTAACGTTCAGTAAACTTTCAACCGTAAACTTAAACTCACAGTTACGCCAGATTTAAGGTATATGCTATAAGAGTCGAGGGCTCTACACAAGAAAAGCATAAAGGAAGGAATGTGTCTCGCAACCATGTAACCTGTGTTTCGAGCATTCTCCTGTAACATGCAAAGCTTGTAGGTGGGATTTGCAGCCGCTGACAAAACACAAAAAACCTAGACCAAGTTGGGAGGTACACAGAGAAGGCAGAGGCCAAAGGCACAGAGACTTGAAGCCTTTTGAGGTTGCCAGCATCTATTGACATAAAAACTTCCATCAACCACCACAACTCTACAAACATCTAAACTCCACAACCATATCCCTATAAAATCTACACCCTACAACCTCATCTCTCTACAACACCATCTCTCTAAAACCTCCCCAAATATCTCATCCCTTCCCGCCTCCTTTATCTCCTGCAAAGCAGTCTTGGTAAACCGTTCAACGCATTGCCAGTATTCTATCCATTCAACCACAAGACCGATGGGCCCATTGGCCAGCCACACGACTTCTTTGGCCAATGAACGATATCGCTACCAACTGCGAAAAAGAGGAGAACAGTGGCCAAGTGGATAAAATGACGTCCGGCTTACGTAACAAAACGACATGAGGGGAACCCAATAGGAGGCACCTTACCCCTAACTAAGACACGGCGACTGAGAAAAAGAAAATATCGACCCAAATCACCCAATCACCCTTTAAACCACCACCGACCACACCTGGCAAACCCAAACCCAAACCCAAACCCAAAACCATAAACCACTACCCACAACTCACAAATATCGAACCACAAATGCTAAAAACCACAAACGCAAAACTGCCAAACCACAACTAAGCAACACATCGCCTTGTTGCAGCCTCGCCCCAACATGATTTCGCTCCCCTCTGTGGGCGCCCAAATAGTCTCCGCAGTTTGGCACAATAATTTTGGCACACTGTTTTTGCACCTAGATAAATAACACAGCATTTCCCCAGCTCTTTGGGCAACACATTTCCTTCCACAACCATCTACCACTAGCAGCACTATCCTGTCACCCAAAATTCACAAGAAACGCCATTCTGGATTCAAGACTGACCTGGTGTGTGATTATCAGCCGTGAAATTCAATTATTGGCTTCGTTGAAAAAAAAAACAACATCTGACAATAAATTCCGATAACCGGAACAACCCACAAACTGTGAAAAATATATAAAGGACCTTACCAAATTCCAATTTTTTTCAATCCTTTTTTTCAACAACCACAGCAACCACCACCAATTTCACACAATGACATCGATTGAGTTGTTGAACGACTTATGGAATATCGACGATAACCAAAATCGCCAAAACATCTGGCACTCTCCCACATCCAATTCTCAGGTCGGCGCCGGCGTCGCTATCGGGGCAGGCGTGGCTACCGCCAGATCTACCACCGCAAACATCGCGAACTCGTTCCACCCCGCCACGACCCAGTCCATCAACCTCACCAACTCCAACATCGCTTCCCCACCGTCCAACCACAACTTGTTGCACGGCTCGTACCCGGTGTTGTCCAAGACCAACTCCAACAGCTCGGCTGCGTCTTCCACGTCGGTATCTTCGATGCTTGCCGGCGACTTCGACTACTACCACGACTCCAACTACACCACCTCCAACTACACCACCAGCCCTTTCGTGCAGCCTGCAACCGCAGCCACAACTACGTCCACACCCACATCCTCCAGAGCCGGCTCTGAGTCTGGGTCGGTCAACGCATTGACCCCCACGTCTTCCTCGGAGTCTAACTTCCTGCCCGACAAGAAGCCCGTCAACACCCAGTTGTACAAGACCGAATTGTGTGGGTCGTACATGAAGCACAGCTACTGTCCATACGGCAACAAGTGCCAATTCGCCCACGGCCACAACGAGTTGAAGTCGGTGGAAAGACCCGCTAACTGGAGATCCAAGCCGTGCGCTAATTGGTCCAAGTACGGCTCGTGCCGCTACGGCAACAGATGCTGCTTCAAGCACCAGACCGCTTAGGGAGGCTTCTGGCAAGGTTTGACAAGGTTCTAGACTAAGGTTTCTAGACGGGGCTTATTCAAAACCCAGACTACAAGGGTTACGTTAATGTGTCTGTGCCTGCTCCGCAGTGCCGGGCGTTTATAGATTATTTATTGGGAATGGACGGTTAGTACGTGTTTGTAGTGTCTGTGTCATTTCGCCACTGGGCCATTTCGCTGTAGCTATGACCTCTTGCAGCAGCTAGTGCAATGATCTCTCCGGGTAACCTTTTTTTCGACTCATTCAATTTCTCACTGAAAAATTTTGTCTTAGTATCAAAAGACCTACTTCAATGACAGTAGACAGAGCCAAGCTTCACAGTTCCATGACCAAGGTACGTCTCCCGTACCTCGGCCAGCTCTATTCTCAATTGCAGACCGGGAGTTTGCCTGAGGAAGACCAACTTTCCATCTTGAATGCTGCATTATCCACATACAACTATTATCAAGACAACACCTCCAGAGTAGAGGTCACCAAGATCATTTCGTACTTCGTGAAGAACGACAACGGTACCAATTTCAGAGAACACATCCTTGCGTTTATCACGCCGATTGCTCAGACCAAGAAAACCATGGCGTTGACGGACTTGTTGACGTTATTGAATTGGTGTAATATTGTAGTGGAATCCGCCGGGTTGGCCGATTCCTACGATTGCTACAAGAATCTCGTGGATTTGTGCTTTGAAGG
The DNA here is from genome assembly GCA_030580255.1 of Yamadazyma sp. yHMH393. Taxonomy (NCBI): domain Eukaryota; kingdom Fungi; phylum Ascomycota; class Pichiomycetes; order Serinales; family Debaryomycetaceae; genus Yamadazyma; species Yamadazyma sp. yHMH393. The sequence continues at coordinate 67,005 of JAKTSP010000041.1, forward strand.
GCTTTCCATCATTAACCACACTGAAAAGAAAGCGAAATTCGACAGGAAGTTCCGGTCGGTGTTATCTAATAGCGTTTTTTCAATTTCCAAACGGCTTGACATAGAAACCATCGATCTCATCATCTCCAAGTTCGACCTCAACTTGGTGGCCATCATGATCCGTGCCGTGGTGGGCTTGCAGCCTGTGAATCCACAGCTTCACCACCACGTAGAACAACAGACGGACGTGATTATAAAGAAATTCAACGAGTTGATTGCTTCTTCTTTCCCCAAGGCTTTACCTCAAACCTACAGCTTCAAGTTATTAGAAACTTTCTTCCATGAGTTTGTCACCCCACAGAACGTCACCGAGATCTTGGCCAATTTCGATAAGCTTTCAATGAAGAACTCGGAGGTATCATTGACGTTTTTGGTGCCCAATTTCATCAAATATGCCAGCCCCGAGTGCTTTCCCACCATCACGAGCTCCAAAGTGGTTGCAAAAGTCCTTCAGGGCTTGAAAAACTCCAAGGAATCCATCAGGGACGGCTGTTCCGACACCTTGACCGTGTTGAAATACGACAACTACAATGAACTACTTGAATTGTCCAAGACTGCCTCCACCGAGTCCAAGGTGCTTATTTTCAAGCTACTTTCGTCTATAAAAGTCGATGATAAAACCGCTTATTTGGACAAGTTGGTTCCAATCTTGAAGAAAGACGTCAACGAGTCTACCTTGACGTACCTTGTGCATTCGTTCATATTCACTTATTTCGGGTTGGAATTGAACCCTTCTCATCAAACCTTGATCAATGAAGGGTTAGCCCATAAACGGTTGAACCTCAGAAGATTATGGTTTATGTCCATTGCCGAACGCGCCGATGCAAACTCTGCCTCCGACCAGCAAAAAGTACAGGCTTTGGACTTCAACGCCACTATCAAGGAGTTCTTGGCATCTCCGTTGTTGATGGTCAACAACAAGGGTATTGCATGTATCTTTATCAGCATCATTTTGACTAAGAAATTCGGGTTATCCGTTGACTTGGCCAAGGTCTTCGATAACGACAAATTCCCCGTCATTTCTATCAAAATCTTCAACAAGTTGACCGAAGCCAACGACGTGACGTGGGGGGCACAGCTCTTGAGTCTGGTGGAAGCTCAAGTGGACTCGCTTCAGGATTACGGCTCCTGCTGGTTGTACCTTTTGTCCTCCGCCAGCGTGGCCCTTGACTTGAGGGCGAAGGTCGCCAAAACCCTCGTGGACCTGGACCACGGCCATATTTCTCCCGCCATCATCAATGCTACTTTCTCCTATATGGCAGATGGTCACGCTGATCTTACATCTGTTGACAGAAAGCATCTTTTCACGGTGCTCAGACAAATTGTCAAGTTGCATGTTTCGGAGAAATTGATTTTGATCGCCAACGACGACTCCTTGGGGTCCAAGACAGACTGGATTTCCCTAGCACAAGCTGCTGCTTTGAATTTGGAAGAGTACACCACACAAAACTTCAACACCATCTTCCAGTTGAGCGACGCCATTTTGCAGGACCCTTCCAGCCCGTTGTACAAGAGTGCCATCAAGTCGTACGGGCAGTTGTGTTTCATCACCCCTAAGCTCATCACGCCATTCTTGTTGCGTTCTTTCGACCAGTTTGACGTGTCTATCGACGAGATATCGTTGAAGATGTGGGAAAACACCACCGAGTTCCCAGTTGTCAATCCCGTCAAAAATTCTAAATTGACGTTGAACAAGAACTCCAAGAACTACGAAACTGAAAAGTGGGAGTTGGAATTGAAACAGGAGTTGAAGAAAATCTCTAAAGAGGACCAGGCCCTCATACGAGACCAACTCAAGAAGGAAAACGAGATCAAGCAGCAGGGCCAGGCCAAGGTCAACGGGCTTACCAAAAATCTTGATATCATCAACGAGTTGATCGTATTTTCCAAGAGTTTCGATACCAATATGGCTGTGTGGTACCCCAGCGTCATCAACACATTTACCCAGATGTTTGGAAACTATGATTTGATCAACCTGCTCACGGGAAACGGGTTCCACGACACCTTCATCAACCTTTCGGCCTACCTTTCGCCCAAATTCGACGAAACGTTCAAGAAACTGATTGGCTCTCATATTGTCAAGCTTTATAGGAGTCAAACTGTGGTGGATGACGACTTGTCCAATGCATTGTATAAATTGAAGTTCCAAAGTGACCAAATTCCATTCGATTTGATTAATATGGCCTACTTGTTCCCGCTTTTGGTGAAGATCCTTGAAGTTGGCCACAGGACGTTGATCAGCTCCAAGAAATTGGCTACCACTTCTGAATTTGTGGAGGAAGACCCCAAAGAAACACAGTTAATCATGGCGTTGCAACTCATCACCACCCACGCCGAGTTGTTTGTGAACGACCTTATTCCTCGGAACCAGATCTTGACATATCTCATCAAGTTATTGAAGGTTCCATCTACCACAAAACTTGCCAAAGAGAGTTTTGTGTCGGTGGCTGCAAATTTTTCACTCAACTTTCAACCACAAGAATTGCAAGTGCTTTTTGACAATTTGATCACCACCGACGACCCCGTCAAGTTGATTATCCTTGAGGCGCTCGATCTGGAGTTTGAATTGCCTTTGCAAACCTGCAACGAAATTTGGATCACCTGCCATGATAACGACGACCATATTTCAGAGTTATCCTCCACCATCTGGGCTGAAAATGACCTTGCCGTCACCAAAACCACCGCCCACGAGATCTTCGAGTCATTTGCATCGCAAAAGGAGTCTGGGTTGAGACTCTCTGTAGCAAAAGCCGTTGTGGATGCCGTTAAAACCGCTGCCGTCGACATCGACGAGTTCTTGAAGTTTACTTTTGACTTCTTCGACACAAACTCGAAGCCCCCACCACCCAAGCTCGACGAGTTTGGCCTTGTTATCCCATCTTCCATCGTGGTGATGGACCAATGGGAAATCAGGTCGACCATTGCCTTGACATTACACGAGCTTATCCCTGAATTCAACGATGGCCATATTTTGAGCAGTTTTGAATTCTTAATCAAGCACCAGGCTTTGAACGACAAAAACGATCTTGTTCGTCAAGAACTTCAAGACTTCGGTATAGCAGTCATCAGTCACTTCTCCTTGCCCCACTTGGAGAATTTGATCCCATTATTTGAAGAATCGTTGGAATCCACCAATGAAGTCAAAATAAAAGAGTCTGCCATCATCTTATATGGGTCTTTGGCCAAGCACTTGAATGCCGACGACTCAAGAGTCAAGATCATCTTGGACAGATTGATAGCCACCTTGAAGACTCCAGACGAAACGGTTCAAATTGCTATATCTAAATGTTTGTCTTCGTTGACCCATTTGTTCGACAGGAAGACACTTTCTCCCTATGTTGAAAGGCTCTTTGCTGACCTTTTCCAAGAGTCTCCAGTTCCTGTAAGGAAAGGTGCCGCTTATGGTATAGCCGGGTTGGTCAAAGGCTTGGGGATCAAGTCGTTACAAGATTTCGACATCATGCGGACGTTAGATGACGAAGTGGAAGACAAGAAGCTGGCAATCAAACGGGAATCGGTGGCTTTGACGTACGAATGCCTTTCTTTCTCCTTAGGGAAATTCTTTGAACCCTACGTCATTGAAATCTTGCCTGCCATTTTGAAATTGTTGGGAGACCAGGCCCCAGAGGTCAGACTTGCAACCGACAGAGCCGCCAAAGTGATCATGAGGAACACCACCAGCTTTGGTGTGAAAAAATTGATCCCGTTGGCCATCTCCAATTTGGACGAAATTGCTTGGAGAACCAAGAAGGGATCTGTAGAATTGTTGGGGTCCATGGCCTACTTGGATCCAGCACAGTTATCTTCTTCGTTGTCGTTGATTATCCCTGAAATAGTGGGGGTGTTGAATGATACACATAAAGAGGTCAGAAAAGCTGCAGACCAGTCTTTGAAGAGGTTCGGGGAGGTCATCAGAAACCCAGAAATCCAAAAGATCGTGCCCGATTTGATCAAGGCCATTGGCGACCCAACTCAATACACCGACAGCGGGTTAGACAAGTTGATCAAGACCCAATTCGTCCATTACATCGATGGGCCTTCGTTGGCGTTGATCATTCATGTGATCCACAGAGGTATGAAGGACCGTTCTGCTTCTACAAAGAGGAAAGCAAGTCAGATTGTGGGGAATATGGCCATTTTGGTGGATGCCAAAGACTTGAAGCCGTACCTTGGCTCATTGATTCAAGAGCTTGAAAGCTCAATGGTGGATCCTGTGCCATCGACCAGATCCACTGCTGCCAGAGCTTTAGGGTCTTTGGTTGAAAAATTGGGAGAAGGACAGTTCCCTGGTTTGATCGATAAGCTTTTGAACAACTTGCAGGACGAAACCAAAGCCGGAGACAGATTGGGATCCGCCCAAGCATTGGCAGAGGTCACTTCCGGTTTGGGGCTCGGCAAGTTGGACGAATTATTACCAACTATTCTTGCCAACGCCAAGTCTCCAAAGAGCTTCGTCCGTGCCGGATTCATGCCATTGTTGTTGTACTTGCCTGTGTGTTTTGGTGCCCAATTTTCTCCTTACTTGAGCAAGATCATCCCTCCAATTTTGAACGGGTTGGCAGACACCGACGAGACTATCAGAGACACTGCTTTGAGAAGTGGAAGATTGATCGTCAAGAATTACGCCAAGGTTGCCATCGACCTCTTGTTGCCAGAATTGGAGAACGGTTTGAACGACGTCAACTACAGAATCAGATTGTCGTCTGTGGAATTGACTGGAGACTTGCTTTTCCAAGTCACTGGTATTTCAGGTAAGAATGAGCTTCTCGATGAGGAACAGGAAGAAGATGTGGCCAATAACGGAGAGATCCACAAGAACTTGATCGATATTTTGGGTTACGATCACAGAGACACGGTTCTTTCGTTGTTGTTCATCTGCAGAAGCGATGCCAACAACTTAGTCAGAAACAAGACGGTTGAGATCTGGAAAGCACTTGTGTCCAACACTCCAAGAATGATCAAGGAAATCTTGCCTAAGTTGACAGAGATCATCATCAAGAAATTGGCCTCCGACGACGACGTGGAGAAGGGCATGGCTGCTTCCAGTATGGGAGAAGTGGTCAAGAGAGTGGGCGCTGCCAACTCATTGTCGCAAATCTTGCCTAATTTGTTGAGTCTTTTGGACTCCTACGATTCGAACGTCAAGGAAGGTGTCTGTATTGCCGTCACCGAGCTTATCAAGTCTTCAAGTGACGAAGGATTGATGCAATACCAAGACACTTTCATCGAGATTGTGTACAAGACGTTGATTGACGAGAATATGAACGTTAGGGCCGCATCGGCCACTGCTTTCGATTCGCTTCAATCGGTTTTGGGCAAACAAGTCATTGACAACATCATTCCAAACTTATTGAACATGTTAGAGTCCGACGACTCTGAGTTTGCATTGTTGGCCTTGCAGGATATCATGTCCACCAAGGCTGACATAATCTTCCCGATTTTGATCCCTACGCTTTTGTCTCCTCCAATCGACACCTTCAAAGTAGGGGCCTTAAGTTCGTTGGCTTCAGTGGCCGGGAATGCCTTGTACAGGAAGCTCACGCTTATCATCAACACTTTGGTCGATTTGATTGTGGATTCGACGGGCGACGACCAGGAGTTCATCAAAAAATCCTTGGACAAGATCTTGGGATCCATCAACGATCAAGATGGAGTCAATCCGTTGATGCAGACCTTATTGTCGTTGACTAAACATGAAGACTACAGGAAGAGGGCCGTGGTTTACGAGAGATTAGGGGAATTCTTTACGGTCACCAATTTGGACTATTCCGTCTACTTGGTCGACATGGTCCAGTCTTTTATCTTTTCCTTAGGAGACAAATCCATCGAGGTGGTGAAGGGAACATTCGAAGCTTTGAACAGCTTGATCAAAGCCCAGCCGAAGGAAGATTTAGGGAAATTGGTCAAACCTGCACAACAATCGTTGATGTTGACGGGAGTGAAAGACGAAGAGCTTGAAGCTTTCAAGTTGCCCAGAGGTCCTAACTGTATATTGCCCATCTTTTTGCAAGGGTTGATGTACGGGAACAATGACCAAAAGGAGCAGAGTGCCATCGGTATCGCCGACATCATCAGCAAAACGCCAGCGGCCAACTTGAAACCGTTCTCAACCACCATTACCGGGCCTTTGATCAGAGTTATAGGAGAAAAAGTCAACTCCAACATCAAGGCCAGCATATTGATCGCCATCAACAACTTATTGTTGAAGATTCCCCAGTTCTTGCGGCCTTTCATTCCACAATTGCAAAGGACCTTTGTAAGGCTTTTGAGCGACCCCAACAACGACGATTTGAGGAACCGGTCTGTTGAAGGATTAGGGATCTTGATCAAGTTCCAGCCCCGGATGGACTCGTTGATCATCGAGTTGATCAGTGGCTGCAAAAACAGCGAGGGCGACATCAAATTGACGATGGTCAAGGCCATCATAGAAATCGTACAGAAATCAGGCGACAAGTTGAATGAGTCCAGCAAACAGAACATCATGAATTTAATCGAAGAAGAGTTCGCTTCCGCCCAAGGCAAGGTCGGGTTGCAATATGCCAAGTTGCTAGGCACCGTGTCCAAGATCTTGACGGTGGAAGAGACCGAAAACGTTCTTAAGACCAAGATCATCACCAGAGACCCGGACCTGTTCACGTTCAGTATCATTGGGCTCAATGCGTTCTTGAAAGAGTCTGCAAACAAGCTCGCCAGTTCCGTCGATGCCATCATCGAGTTCTTAGTGAGAGTCAGTGATATTCCTGACTCTTTCCTTAGCGACAATGCCACCTTGGCCATTGGAAAGTTACTATTAAGCGATCTTCAGCTTGAGCAACCCCAGCAGGTCAGATTAGTGGGCCAATTATGTAAGTTGATGAACACCCCCGACCATTCCGTCGACACCAAACGGTTGTCGATCATTGTGTTACGGACCTGTGCCAGATTGAACTACCAATACATCGAGCCCAATTTGGACTTGTTGGTGCCCAGCGTGTTCAACAATGTCAGATCGGCCATCATTCCTGTGAAATTGTCGGCCGAAAAGTGTTTCTATAGTATTTTTAGGTTGACCGAGACCGAAGATGTGTTCAATAACTGGATCGATGCCCAAAACGATACCATTGAGGTGGACCAGTTTGGGTTGAAGTTCCCAAAGAGATCCATCAACGACTACACTAGAAGAGTGGCTTTGAGACTCGCCAAGATTGAGGTCGAGAGAATCGAGCAGGGCGGGGACGACGAGACATTGTTCAGCGACCGGATCGAGGACGAAGAGGAGATCTGGTCCATTGGCGGTCTTTGATTCGGTACTGAAAGTTTTCACTGATATACGATATCTACAATATACGATTATGGTAGTTCCTCTTTTTCACTAGTCTACGATAATCCTAATTATATACAAATAGGATACCGGCTACAAAAAAACCGCCTTTTCGTAACACCGATTGAGTCGTAATACATACTGCCCAAATAGGCAGTCGTGCCTATGTGGATTTTTTATCATCGTGCTGCACAATTTTCTCGAATATTTTTAGTTCCATTTTCTTTGTTCTTGAAGCCTCCCAGTTGTTGGGCTTAACAATTCATAACCAGTGTTCAAAGGTGATTTGTAAATTTCATTCTTTCTATTTAATTATACTCACGCCATCTTTTTCTAAGAAAATCCGGAAAACCCGTATATGCATACCCGGACATTTCAACTGATTTGCCAGAGACACTGTGCTCTGCAAGTATTTCCTTACAGATTTGCAACTCCAGCTTGTACTAATGCCATCCTTCCTGTAATTATATGTATAAGATACAACTGGGATAGATGGTACGTATGGCCAAATCACTGAATGAGACTCCTTGTCGCTTTGCACCGGGCACTTACACGATCGTGGATATGGTAGTAAATCCTCATGAGACTTTTGATACCGTTGGGAATCGGAAACCCCAGTTACGCAAAAATTTTGAAATAATCATAACCGGCCCAATAGCAAAGGTTTACCGGGCTCATGATTTGAGATATATTTTTTAAATAAAGAGATTTGCCGCCCGTTATCGGTTCGTACATAAGACTCAAAAATAGTCTTATTCTCAAAACCAAATGATATCCTTCTCCAATCTTCCCATATCTAATCCCCCGATATTCATGATATCCCCACATCAAATGTTGACTTCTCATTAGCTGCCGACGTAATATTAAACCACAGTTTATGTGGAGGAATATCTGAGCCAGGGCTATTATGGCTACCGTTGCAGGAGTTCCAATAAGCTGTGTCATGTTGCCTGACAACTCCACAGCTATTCTTTATGATTTAGATGAAGCTGTGACATTCTCTGAAGATGATCAGGAATCTGACGATGATACCAGTACGTTTCTTGTTCGATTCCCGAAAATACGTTTTCCGGTTTCAAGTGGCATTGACCAAACTGCGTACATCTAGGGTGACAGGTTGACAAATGAGAAGTGGACACATGAGTTTTCTGTTCAATACGTAATTGGAAATTGGAGTTGCAAAACTGCCAGGCCTTTCAGGAAGTTCTTCCCTATCGAACGAGTTAGAGACAATACTGGCATTCTACTTTGTCAGCTTAGAGGTCAAATTTGTGAATGAACATCCAAAATCGGCTTGATGACAGTTTGGATTTTAACGTAAGATTGTACCAAGGTAACAGAAATGGTCGGCTCCAATACTTGTCAGGCAGCGGGTAGGTTAAACACTTAAAAATCATTTTGATAAGGCAATCAAAATTCAGAGAAAAGGCCGGACAGAAAATACCGTGTATTCATCTAGCGGCAAGGAACACTCCATATTCTGCTATTCAAGTTGCCCAATTTGTATCTGATATCACATACAAGTCCTCTTTCATTTTTGACGGTGAAACAACCCATTATTGATCTTGGACTTGACGTCTCTTCGAGTTTTCGCTTCACTGCAAAGACAACATCTTCACATGCCATGCAGTCATTGCATGCACCTCTATTGCCATCCGTCGATACAGCCACTAACCAGAATTGTTTCTCTCTGTCCAAGGTGAAAAATAAGTTTTGCTTTCCCAGATCTATCGTGGTGTTGAACCATCCATCGGTTAGCATTCGAATAAAGGCATCTATTGTTGTACTCAAGCGTGTTGCAAGGTCATGTATTGTGATATGCCATTGGGTCAATCCATAAATCCCATATTCCCAAAGATATTTCCAAGAGCTTTCAATACTATTATCCACCCTTGAAATTGAGCTAGTTAGCGATGTTGCATCATGGAGGCAACCACAATTTTCGTGGGATGCCAGGTTCAACTCGCTGCATTTGGGTTCCTCTACCCCTGTTTTGTAAAGCTGTTTGTGTAATACTTTAAGGTCATCGTGCACAGGCAAACCTGCTAATAACGACAAGTTGAGGTTTTCACGTATGTTCGTAGAATTAACCACAAGTGGCCATAAGACTCCCCTTTCACATTTGGATGAATCCTTGTATGACGCCAAATGCACCATCTCGTACGGAGCTATATTCACATCAGGCAATAAGAAGCTCAGTGTACCTTGAGATAATAAAGCGCCCGCTCCCAAAGTGGTCGCGTGGGCTATTGCCAGGACCAAGAAGCAAGCTAACAACCACGTTATCATCAGTCCTCTTCATAAAGTTAGTACGGGCGTGAAAATATTCGACCGACCGGAAAACAATTGTCGATTTGTAGCGACTGCGTCGGTGTTGAGAAAATCAAGAACTAGGCCGATCCCCAAAACTCTTTGCCCCGGTTGTGCTACGTACTCCGACCTGTATATACCATATTATAGACAATCCAAGATATCATCCACCGACTTCAACGATTCATTTGTGATTTGGGCTAGCTTTCGTATGACTATTAAACTTGTTGATCTGAATAGCTTTCACTGAACTCTGCTATTATTTCGCAGCAGCATTTTCAATCTTATAACAATGAAGTGCTCTATACAGCAGTAATTATTGAAGTCTTCGTGTGCTTCTGAACTTGGAACCAATAAGGGTGCACTTGTATCCAACTGTAACATGGCGTAGTACGGCCAACCTCTGAAACCTGGACGTCACTTATTTGAGGTTGCAATTCAAGATATTTTACGAGCTCTACGAGAGCTGGTGAAAATCATCTCTTCATACACGGGACTTTTAGAGAAGGGGGATAACTTACAGCTGTTAGCCTTGATACCGCCTAGGAAGAGGTGTCCCAGGAGATTACAATTCATATTCGGATGAAAACCTACCAACGGTTGTAAAGCCAGTGTGCTGCTTTATATGAATTTCACTCTATTTCAGTATTCTGCGACCATCAAAAATATATAAAAGGAAAAGATGCAACTAAAAGCGATTTAAATATTTTTGGGCCCTTAACCATCAAAAAAATATTAAATCAGGAAAAGAAAAATTTGTAGAGATGTAAACTAAAGAATGCAGAAAAACAGAGAGTGAAGGAGGTAATGATAGGCATCCACAAGTCGGTACAATTCAAAGAGTCTAATCGAATAACCCCAATATCTTTCGTAGCAGTCCTATTGTAACCGAAAAAAGAATCATAACACCCACAGAACAATTACGGAGGCCTTCTCACAGTATGCCGTTGAACAAGACCACTTTAGGATATCCAGTTGAAAGAGGTGTCAAGGATAGGTATAAAAGGAGTGATATTTCCGACATTTGAGCTCGTGTGACTACTCAGACAGTTTACTATCTCTTCAAAAGTAAGAGTAAACATATTTCTTAGCCAGATTCATTGACTCCATGAGAAAGATTCTGATTATTGCCATTTTATTGGCCTGTTTTCTTTCAGCAGTGTCCCCTGCACCTTTGGATGAAAACAATTCGAAATTTTACAATGTTCCTTTCTTGATGTTGCCAAATGCCACCAAGGAATCATACCAATTGGTACATTTGGCCTCATACCGGTACGTCGGCTTGGGAGGAGGAAGTTTCTCCTACGAGATTGACACCGTTAATAGCTCCAATATTCAAGAAAATTTTAACTTGACAACCTTAAAAGGTTTACCTAATGATTATTATTTGAAACAATTATCTGAATATCCTGAGCAAAACAATGTTAGCTTAGCGTCACCTGCATATGACATCAATTCGGTGTCAGGGTTGGAAAAAAAGACTTGTTCCGACCCTAACTCTATCATAACACTGTTCACGTGTTTGGTCACCTGGGCTTGTAATTACACTAGGTATGTTGGAGAGTATACGAGAGGACGGGTTAAAGCTTATTTGAATCAACGAGGCTACGCAGCCATAAATGATTGCGGTACCTGGATAAGTGCATCAGTTGATTTTCTGGCCGGTGTTACGGACATTGTTGATAAAATGTTGACGTATACGAAGAAGAAGAGTGGTGGCTGCGGTGGTGATCTGTACTACCTTACTGACAACAATGGCAGGCAATGGTTGATAGCAGTATCAACTTGGGACACCAACGGTGCAGGAAAGTGTAATACTACTATTCAACGAGCAGATTCTATAGCTGCTGTAAAGAAGGCATTTGAAAAGGCTTCAGACATAGAATCAGTGATGGCTTGTGTCCGAGTCAGTAATCAAGGCAGATTCAGAGGCGATATCAGATACAAATTGGGCAGTTTGAATGACAATATTTGGGATATCCCTTGTGACTTATAATTGTTAAGACAAGATACTGACGGTTTATTCAATAGCGCGACATCCTGGTAGTGTCTTCTTTTTGACATTGACTATATAATTTATTATCTATTCAAGGTTTTTTTTGACTACTTGGGAAGGGTGTTTTTTTTTTTTAGAATTATAACATACCATTAGAAGTTACTTTCTTTATAGAATATATTGACTGATGATATCATTGGATTAATGCAAACCGTATTGAGTGATTTAAGTTTGGGGCTTGTTTTTTTTTTTGAATACTGTAACACTGGCCAGATACACTATCTGTCGTAATTTTGGAGTTGCAAGAATATGCAGGCGCGAACATTAATAGGGTCACGGATTATGTAAGCCCAATGCGATATGAACGACATGAAATCCCAGTGCTCCAAACCACTACAAATTCACGGAGCTCTTCTTCTAAGGCTTGCGCATTGAATAAATAGTGGCCGGGTTCCATTTCCCAAGGACCAAGGAATAAGTATGCACGCTATAAAACAGTGTAAAGGCTTGGTAACAGCGGGTTGCACAATTCTTACACTGTCCTACCAGAAGTCAGAACTCTTACAACGAGAACGTAATCAATACTGAATCTCGTTTGCAAGATTCACAGTATACCATTTCAAGTAGCCTCAGCAGTATTATTGAGTTCCCGGAATGAGCAACCGAGAGCCCGAGCACCTGCGTGCCTTGGTCGTAAAAATTTCCACCTCGAACATCTTTCCAGTTCGTCACGTAGCAGCTGAACAGGAGCCAAGGTATTTGATCAGCTGCAGATATCTTGAGGTGTTCAGCCACCAGGTAGAGCTTTCCTTCTTGAGTTCCCTTGGGCACCATCAATATGCTCAAACAAGCTGATTTTTCTAGAATTATCTCACGACAAGAAGTGTGAAAAGAATAGTGGTAGAATTGTGATTTTCGCAACTATTATTATCTCTTCTTTTTTCGATATCTTCAATATACGATACGCAATCTTATATATTTCTTAGACTATCGGGATGGGTTCATCTATGAAGGAATATTGAGGGCCTTTTCACATTCAACAAGTGACGTGTGTCAACTCGTTGGCAAAATTGATGGTGTCCAATCTTTTGATGATAATAACCCCAAGCGATCACGCATTGACGGCATCTGCACGTGTGAGACAGTGAGTTCAATCTGTTGGCCAAATCTCAATGGCTTATCGCTACCAGCGGCATTATTCACGAAATCAGGCCTTCGGTTAAGTAGCTTTCATACGGGAAAGCTTAGGTGAAGACGCTACAGAAGCGTTTAATGGTGCAGTTTATGCTCAATTCCAATGCAGCACACAATCTTGACTGGTGTAAGTCCAGTTCTACAAAATACGACACATTCGACAACCAGCTCCACTACCCCGAGGAAATTTAACAGGAGAGTGCAAAACACAAGAGGTGGAAAATGCCCCCGGGGCCATGGACTAGTTGATTTTCTTTTTGTTGTGCGGTTCCAGTTTTTGCAGCCTTATAACTTTGCAGAAGTTTGCATATACCAACATGAAATGTTTCATCAGGGAGAGTGCTTAGGGATTTGACAAGTTCTGCCGTAACTTACTGCGCTTCTTCAGTGAACCAAGAATACATGGTATTCTATCAATTACATACTCTCCCTTTAGAAGTGCTCAGCCTCATAGTGGAAGACATTTCCCAGGAGGATGCCAAATCGTTGCTTTTGGCTTACAGAAAGTCGGACCCAATGAAGTACGCCGTTTTGCTCAGTGTTACAAGGAAACAAACAGTTGAAATTCCCCAAGCACGAAAGTCAGATTTCGTGAACGAATTACAGTACTTAGCTGATAATGCTATTGGTTATTATTACAAGGGAACGGAAGATGAAACGGCATTTGAACAGCCCAAAAAAGACATGTGGAAGAAACACTATGCCAACTTGATAGCAGGAGAGGTTAGTTCGTTTCCGCAACATGGAAGTGTACTGTTGTTCTTTTTCAAAAGTATTATTGACTTCAACCACCAATACCCCGACTCACTTGAAATAGACGGGTTCAATTTGGTGGTAAGCAAAAATTTTGCCTTTCTGTTCTATATCTTGTCCTCGCTTATGGAGAAATACAATACCCAAAGAGCTGCCGCAGGAAAGTCCAAATTGGGGATCAAATTGTGCAATTTATGCCCAAGGTGTCGGGTAGTGGCAGTTAAATTTGGTGCTCAAATGTTAAACATCACTATTTGCGGAAAAGGCAGAGACAAAGGTCTTGGGATTGGGTTTTTTGAACTTTTAGACCAATTTTCCCTTTGGGACCATGTCGATATCCATTACTCCTTACCTACCAGTATGCATTACGTTGAGTTCGGTCACCAATTCAAGAATGTCAAGAGTCTTGCAATACAGGCCCGGGATATCAGTTTTACGGCCAATACTGGAACAGAAATACTCCACGTCTGGAGCTATTTCACCTCCGGTTTGGAGCTCTTGAGGGGAACCGATGCCAGTTTCAGGCATCTGGTTTTGAAGTTAGACCAGGCCCATGCAATTTCTAGTCATTTCACCAAGGCCACCTTCATCAGTTGTGTTTGTGATTTCGCCCACTGGAAGACTCGAAACCGAGCAGTCCAGTTCTACGACTGCCGTTCTTGTTCACTCCCCGGAGACGGTACCCTACTAAATCGTCGTGATAAGGAATTTTGGAGGGATTTTCCCCATCCATATGCCACGGTTCTTGATTGGATAGTGAGACGGTTCCCATACGAAGAAGAGGAGGCCAGGATAGAACGAGAGAGGATTGAAGAGGAGCAGCGACGAGAAAGGTTGAGGCAGAGGGAAGAACGAGAGAGGATTCAAGAGGAAGAGCGAGAAGCAGCTAGGTTAAGAAAACGGCGGCGTGGGAAAGCCAGAAGAGCCAAACAGGCCAGGGGTAGACCCCACAGTGAGAATGAAGCAATGGTACAGCGAGAAAAGGAATCAAGGACCGAACAACAAAGGGAAGCAAGAGCGGAGCGACAACGACAAAGGGAAGCAAGGGCATACGGAAGAACAGGAAAATAAGAGCCAGAACCACATCCCGAAGAACCCCCACACCCCGAAGAACTAGGTCAACAAGCATGCCGAGCTTGGTAGCTTGACCTTACTCAGATAAACGGTACGACGTCATATACAGCTATTTATACAAATGACACGATGTGAAACTGGCCCCGTAATACTAGCTAGAGTTGGGGCCATAGTGAACAACAGTGTTCGGGTTCCAGACACGCTGCATTGATTGACGGGTCCACTTGTTGTTAGGGATACTGTATTATTACATCTACGTCGGTAATTATTACCACTCTTGCATTCCACCTAGCATAAGGCCTCGACTCCTTTTCTTTGGTATATCCCTTGCCGGTATTGCCCGCTACTGCTATTGAAGTGGGAACGGCTTATATGCAAACCGGCAGGTCATCTGAGTCATATGCAGTACAAAGGTCTCACCTTGGTGCCCAGTGTCTGAATCCACACGTATGCCTAGCCACACACTCTTGATGGGATTCACACGGCATCCCAAGATCTTGGCCTCCGGGCAAGCATCTTTGGCAACCAACGACCGCTAAGTCCATCCACTGCCAGCGTCGCCGTCTTGAACCCTAGGTCCCGAACGGCTGCGGTCGTGCCCCTAACATTTCCGGATGTATAGGAAATTATTCTCCAAAAGCTTGACCCCAAACTTCATGCTCGAAGAGAGCCGTATATGCCGCCC
This sequence comes from Yamadazyma sp. yHMH393, assembly GCA_030580255.1. Classification (NCBI taxonomy): domain Eukaryota; kingdom Fungi; phylum Ascomycota; class Pichiomycetes; order Serinales; family Debaryomycetaceae; genus Yamadazyma; species Yamadazyma sp. yHMH393. The sequence continues at coordinate 82,356 of JAKTSP010000041.1, forward strand.
ACCAGGTATAAATAGAGGCATGATCCAGTGATAGTGTTCTACGTCTTAGTTAGAAAGCACATCCTAGTTAGAAAGCAAACCTCCGCTTACAGCACCTCAGACACCGTTGTAGTACTTCGAATTTCATCCCTGGGCAGCTTAATAGGATACTATCGCCCCAGTTCAGACCCCGTTTTCACAGTTTGTTTCCGTTCCCAGAAGCTTCACCATGTTAAGTGTTAGGAAGGCGTACAACTTGTACTACTACAGCACCCCACTCCCTATTTTGGATACCAGCGAAAGCATCATCTTTAACCTTTTTAATATGCTGTTGTTATTGCTCAGCTCGTACTGGGCGTTCAAGGCGTACCAGGTAGTCATATGGGTGTTTGCCTAGTAGGTCGAGCTCAATGAAAAGGGTAAAACACCAAAAAACTGATTGACGTGTCAACTACCCAAACAACTGCCAGTTGACTATATCCATGGTCTTCCCCACTGTGTGCACGGTCTCTAAATCTTCTTTTAATGCCTTACCGACCAACTTGTCCACCTTTACATCCTTCAATTCTTTATACTTGTCGTTTTCCAAGTTAATAAACATCGTAACTGTTATGTCGGCCTGTACCTTATGCACTCTTATCAACGAGTAAATCACCAAGGCGCCTTTGGCTTCGTGTTTAAACACCGTCAAGTAGTTTTCGCCACCAACGGGGTTGTTGTATTTGTCCACCACCACCACTTGTGCCGATTTGGAACCCTGCTGCACCAATTCTCGCTCTATGTCTGCCACGTCTGTGTCTAAGACGTCGCACAAATGGGTTTTTAGCACCTCATTGGTATCGCCGTGTGGCTGTTCGAGCAAATCAATCAATATGGCCTTGTCTTCCTTCGCAAATTGGCCCCGTTCAATCAAAAACACCTCCTGAGTGTCAGGCACTTGTCTGAAATCCGAAACGTCCACCACATCGTCGGGCAATTGGCAGCTAATAGCCCCTCCAAATAAAGAAGCTTTCATTAGATGAAACAAGAAAAAATTTGAGCCGCGATAATTTTGGTTTTTTTTAGATCAATCAACAAAGCTGGCTAGGCACACATTAAGTTAGGGACACACCACAGGTCACGTCCACAAACACGTCTACTCCACAAAAAGTCACCAAACCACAAAGGCCAAACAACCACAAACACAAAGAAGCCCAAAAACCTGTATCGATGAACGCTAGCAGGAGACGAGGCGTGGTGATCTTCATCACCGTCTCCATGATTCTCCTCGTTAGTGGAAGGATTTTCCTTTCCAACAAAGACGGCGTGATAAATAGCGTGTCGAACGAGAACTTGCTTGGGATTTCTAAGTTAATCTCCAACCAAAATAACATCAAGCAAGATGAAATTTTAAACAAATTAACGACTTTGAACAAACAATCGCTTACCAAACAAGAAGAGAGATTAAATCAGTTAGAGAAACAGAACCAGCTTATCCTTGAAAAGTTGACCCAGTTGGGCCACAAGCAGCTCACAAACTCCGAAGCCACTTTGAGAGAAAAGTTGATCAATTTGGTGCCTTACGACTCATCTGTCAAATTTCCAGCATATATTTGGCAAAGTTGGAAACATGGATTGAATGATGAGAGATTTAACCAAATTTACAGAGACGGAGAAACCCAGTGGGCTGTCAAGAACCCGGGGTTTGTGCACGAGCTTTTCAACGACGATACGTCTTACTCAGTGATCAAGCACTTGTATGGCTCTATTCCAGAGATCATCAAAGTGTACGAGATCTTACCCGAAGTCATTTTGAAGATGGATTTTTTCAGATACTTGATGTTGTTTGCGAAAGGTGGGATTTATGCTGATGTTGACACCCACCCGCTTCAGCCTATTCCAAATTGGATCCCTGAAAATGTCAGCCCCGATGAATTGGGGATGATATTGGCCATTGAAGTGGATTCTAAGAACAAGAACTGGGCTAAAAGTTTCCACAGGCGGTTGCTTTTCGGGCAATTTGTTATCCAGGCCAAACCCGGACACCCTATCTTGAGAGATGTTATCAGCAACATTGTGGAAGAGACTTTACTCAGGGAAAGGCATGAAAACATGCAACTTATGGGAAATTCCAACGAAAGGCAGTTGGAGATCTCAAGGTGGACAGGGTCTGGAATTTGGACCGACACAGTTATGACTTACTTCAATGATTACATCAAGTCTTCTATCTACAATCAGATTACTTGGAAAGATTTCACCGATTTGCAAATTCCTAAGCTTATCAGTGATATTTTGGTGTTACCAAAGAAGTCCTTTGCTTCGGAGATAGAAATACCCAAGGACGGGAAGATGGAAGACCCGTTGGCGTTTGTAAAGCACTATGCCTCGAAGATCTGGAAGACTACATAGGCACAGACGTAAGAGTAACACCCAGAGTTATATACATTACCACCAACAATTATATACATTACCACCGATTTATATACAGGACCTCACTTAAACCGATGCAGTAAACATATCCAAATCGCAATTGCAACAGCGACCCAAACATGAAGAGATCACAAGCAGCAATGGCTGCCGCCAACCATTGGGCGAAAGGCGTCACAAACAGCGATTCCAAAAAAGCATCTTCTCCACAGCCCGACTCCAAAACCCGGCCGTCCACAAAGAAAGTCAAGCGGCTATACTCATCTCCCATACAATTTCTACACGCTTTAGCAGTTCCCCACCTGCACGGAAACAACGACGCCGTTTCCATGGAAGAGCTCCTTTCTGCCAAGGAACTCAGTGAGACGTATCAGTTCAACTTTGCGGTGGACCTCGAGTTGCTCCTATCGTTTTTGCCGGCCGATTTCCTCATAAACAAGAGGAAGTTGAACATTATCATAGGCTACGATCTACTTCAAAGCTACGACGCCGCCTTTCTTTCTCAGTTCAACATCAGCCAGACTGTAGTGAAGATGCCCCGATACGGCAGCCACCATACCAAGATGATGATCAATTTGTTTGCCGACGGGTCGTTGGAAGTGGTGATAATGTCGTCCAACATCACCAAAGTGGACTGTGTGATGACACAGTGTGTTTGGCGGTCCGGGGCCTTGCAAAAAGGTGCCACAACTACCACAAAAGGCAGGAAGTTCCAGGCCGATTTGGTGCACTACCTCGGCAAATACCAGACCACCAAGCTCCTGATGTTGCAGCAGGTGCTCGAAGGGTACAACTTCGACCCTGTAACGGTGACGTTGATTGCGTCGGCTCCAGGATCATACTCTTTGGACGGATCTAAACCATACGGCTATGGCAAACTTTACCGGGAGCTCAACCACTTTGACCACAAAGGGTGCAACTTGTTGGCACAGGTGTCGTCCATAGCTTCCCCGGTGTCCCAGAAAGGAGGCGATGTGGCGTCGGTGTTCACTCACCTTCTCTGTCCCTTATTAGTGAACAAGACGTTGCTTTCTCCAGGCACAAAATCGTGCACTGAGCACCAAAACCGGTTCCAGTACCGGCCGTGGATCGTGTATCCCAGTGCCCAGGATGTGGCGTCTTGTGCCGTGGGATTCGGCGTAGGCCAGCTGCTTCACTTCGATTACACTAGCACCAAAAGGAGCAGGGCCCAGTACGAGCAGAACATTCGGCCGTATTTGTGCCGCTGGGCCAGCGAAGCCCTGAACTCCAGCAAAAGTGCCACAGCCCTGGGCCCTAGCGAAGACATTGCATCACACACGAACACCACGTTAGGAACGGGCCGGGAGAACAACCCACCGCATGTGAAGTACTATCTCTGTGATAATGGAGACAATTTCCAGTCGCTCAAATGGGTGCTCATGGGCAGCCACAATTTATCCAAGCAGGCGTGGGGAGGCGGCAAGGGGTTCGGTGCCTGGTCAGACATCAACAACTACGAAGTGTCTAGCTACGAACTATCGGTGCTAGTGACCCCGGTGCCAGAGACAGGGGCGGGCATAAATGAGACTGTGGATGCAAAATTGGCCCCAATTTACACCACCAATTTTCTGGCGACGCAGCTGGTCCGGTTGCCGTTTGAGGTGCCGCCCACGCCCTACGGCAGCGCCGATGTGCCTTGGAGCAAGACGGTGGACTTCGGCCCTTTGAAGGATGCTCTAGGCCAGACATACCATGGGCTCAACGAAAACATTTGAAAACACTGAGCACCTGGGCTCCAAACCGAAAATCGTAATACCAAAAAATCCAGGACGCGTTAAATTTGTTTCTACCACACGCTACACATCGATTCTCCAACATGTACATCAAACGGATAATTATCCAGGGTTTCAAGACCTACAAGAACCGCACGGTGATAGACATGGTGTCGCCCGACTTCAACGTGGTGGTGGGGCGCAATGGATCAGGAAAGTCCAATTTTTTTGCTGCCATCCGATTCGTTCTCAGCGATGCCTACACGCATATGTCAAGAGAAGAAAGACAAGGGTTAATACATGAAGGGTCTGGAACCGTCATGTCGGCATACGTGGAGATTATTTTCGACAACGTCGACCGCAGGTTGCCCATTCCCAAAGACGAGGTTTCTGTCAGGAGAACTATCGGGTTAAAAAAAGACGACTACTCGCTAGACAACAAGACAGCCACGCGGTCTGACATCATGAACCTCTTGGAGAGTGCAGGGTTCTCGCGGTCGAACCCGTACTATATCGTGCCACAGGGGCGGATCACTGCGCTAACGAACTCCAAGGACAGCGAGAGGTTGAATTTGTTGAAGGATGTGAGTGGAGCCAAAGTGTTTGAGGCCAAATTGAAGGAATCATTACGAGAAATGGAAAATTCCAATTTGAAAAGGGAGCGGATAGATGAAGCATTATCCAGTATCAGTGAGCGGTTGGACGACTTGCAGATAGAGAGTAACGATTTGAGGAACTACCAGGACTTGGAAAAGGACAGGAAAATCTTTGTGTTCAATTTGTTCGATAGGGAATTGACCGAATTGAATGAAGAAATAAGTGGTATTGAACAGAAGTACAGGGACCAGTTAGAGAAGTCCAGTGGTGACCTTAAGGTATTGGAGGAGAACGAGAAGCTTTTGAATCTGTCCACCCAGGAATTGAATCAGTTGAAAAACGACATGAAATTGGTTATTCTCGAGAAAGACCAGAACAAAATCCTTCAAAATCAGGTAATGAAAGATGTTTCCGTGAAGGAAGTAAAACTCGAGGAACTTGAACAAGAGTTGCAGAACCACAAGGCCAAACAGGATTCTATGGTTGACCAGATCAAGCACTACAGATCGTTGATGGATAAAACTAAGGAGAATATTTTCTTTTTAAAACCCAAGTTGCGTGAACTACAGGACCAGGAGATTACTATCAAGAACAAGTTGATTGAGCTGAGGACCAAACAGAGGTCTATTTTTTCCAAACAGAGCAGGTTTCAAAAGTTCGGCACTGTTGACGAAAGAGACGAGTGGTTGAACGAAGAAATTTCTAAGCTTTTGAAAGACCTTAAAGCCAAGGAGGCCGATATCGGCGTCTTTGAACTGCAAATTTCTCAGCAGAGGCAGGGGATTTCGGAACTGGAAACAAAGGAAGACGAGTTGAACAACTATGTGAATAATGACGAATTCCAAAGCGAAATAAGGCAATTACATAGATCCATCAATGAGTTAAAACTCAAACTTAATGAGACAAGTGACAAAAGGAAAGCTTTATGGAGAGATGAGATCAAATACAAAAGTGTCAATGATTCGTTGACGAGTGATATGGCCACGGCTAGCCAATTAGTGAACCAGACCATGGATAGATTACAAAGCCAGGGATTAAAAGCCGTGGAGCAAATAACGGCTAATTTGGGACTTCAAAACAATGTCTTGGGACCACTCGTGGAGTTGTTCAATGTCAGTGACAAATACAAAACAGCAGTGGAAGTTATAGCAGGAAACTCGTTATTTCATGTTGTTGTAGATACTGATGAAACAGCTTCTGTCATAATGGAAGAATTAGTGAAGTTGAAGGCAGGAAGAGTCACATTCATGCCGTTGAACAGATTGCAGACGGCACACCAGGTCCAATACCCTGATCCTACTGCAAATCAGTGTATCCCGTTGATCAAGAAAATAAAGTTTTCTGACAGCAGAATAACACCAGCTGTTCAACATGTGTTCAGTAGAACCATTGTTTGCAATGATTTGACCAACGGTACCGATTTGGCCAAATCCTATAATTTGACTGCTATAACTTTGGACGGGGATAGAGTTGATACCAAGGGGGCTTTAAGCGGTGGTTATAGGGACTATAAAGCATCGAGGATTGATGCCATCAAGATCCAATCAAAAAAGAAGAAAGAACTTAGAGATAATTTAGAAAATTTGGCACGAGTGGAGAGAGAGATAAACAAAGTCAATGAAGAGTTCAACAAGTTGAGCAATGACTTGAACCAACAGACGAATTTGTTGGAAGAGAAGTATCTTTCGATAAACCCTATCAAATCCGAAATCAACCAGATTCAAAATAGGAAAGTTCAAATTGAGCTGGAAATGAATTCTTTGGAATCGAATCTCAACGCCATTGTCAGTTTGAAGCAGAGTTTGACAACCAACTTGCAACAGCATCAAGAGGAATTGGCTTCGGAGTTCACCCAAAGCTTGAGTGAAGAAGAATTGACCGCTCTCGATACGTTGAAGAAGGAGATCAATCAACATGAAGAAGAGTTGACTAGCGTTGTGAACAAGTCTACGGATATGGGGATGCAATTGGCCAAGTATGAAGCCGAGGTGTCACTTAATTTACGTCCTCATTTACAGAGTCTTGCCAACGAGACCACGGGCAACCCTTTGGACAACATGATTGACTATGAAGTGGAGGAGTTGAAGCAGGAGCTTGGCCGATTACAAGATCAATTGAATGAAATTGCAAAAAGAAGAGAGTCGGTGATGATTAAATTTCTGAAGTTGAGTGAACATATAGAAGAAAAAGAGACTCAAATTGCCAAATTGAATGAAAAGCAGCTTATACTTGTGAATAAGCTTGACAGGATCACCAAAACGACAGAGAAGAACATGAATAAGAAATCGGTGTTGATGAGTCGTCGGGATGAACTCAACAAGAAGATCAGAGATATAGGGGTTTTACCGGAAGACGCTTTTGATACCGAAAAATACGAATCATTTGAAGCTGATGAGTTGCTACAAAAACTCAAAGATATCAGCGAAGAGTTGAAGCAGTATAATCACATCAACAAGAAGGCTATTGAGCAATACACAATATTCAACACCAGACAGACAGAGTTGGTGGAAAGGCGACAGGAACTTGACGAGTCCAGAAAGTCGATCGAAACATTGATCGAGAACTTAAGGCGACAGAAGGACCAAGCCATAGCCAAAAGTTTCCATCTCGTTGCCCGGAACTTCACAGCCATATTTGAGAAATTGGTGCCTGATGGAACGGGGAAGCTTTTGATGCAAAGGCGAAGACAAAACGACGAAGACGACGAGACGGTGGAAGAAGAAACTACCGATAACATCGACGACTATGTCGGGGTGGCTATATCTGTGTCGTTCAACTCGAAGAACGATGAACAGCAGAGAATCGAACAACTTTCCGGGGGCCAGAAATCGTTATGTGCCATTACCCTCATCTTGGCCATTCAAAGCTGTGATCCTGCACCATTCTATTTGTTCGATGAAATCGATGCAAATCTAGACACTCAGTACCGTACGGCAGTGGCATCGATGATCAATGCTTTGTCTGACAAGGCCCAGTTCATCTGTACCACTTTCAGGCCAGAAATGCTTCAGGTTGCAAAAAAATTCTACGGTGTCACCTTTAACAATAAAGTGAGTACTGTCAGTGAGATCAGCAGGTCTGAGGCCACGTCTTTTGTCGAAGGGCAACCCAAGTAATATGTATAAGACTTAATTTCCAAAAAAGCTCCCTTTTAGTGCTTATCTAAGCCTCTCGTGTGTTCCAACTAATAAAAGCTCGTCCATAATAATCGTGCAATTTACGCTCGGTGTTTCTTAACCACAAAATTCAAAAACAGATTCAAAAACACGCAAACGAATACGTTCCGATGTCACCTAGAATCCTTGAAAAGGCTGACATTATCGACTTGTTGAACAAGGAGAGGGCTGTGGTCATCTTCAACAACGACGTATTGGATTTGACCAACTGGATGGCCAAACATCCGGGCGGTGACAAAGCGATTCTCCACATGGTGGGAAGAGACGCTACAGATGAGATGTTGGCGTACCACAGCGAGAACACGGTCGAGACGTTCCATAAATGGAAAGTGGGCGAGATTGCCTGTAAATGGGAGAACCTTCTTCCTCCGATCCAAGGCGGTGTATATACAGAAACAAGGAGAGGAAGTAACAAGTTGGATCGCAAATTGGACAACGATTCAACGGAAGATCTGAGCTCCAGTGCCAGTTCGATCGACGAGAAAGAAGTGGTGACGATACCAGTTAAGACCGGGCCCTCGAGGTTGAGGACAAATGGCAATATAGTGCCGGTGGTACCACAGGACGTGCTAGTCACCAAAGAAAATAGAGAAACCGTGTTTCCAGTCATCAGCTCGGAAGATATTATTGTGGACCCCAAGTTGCTAGTGAGTGCTTACGACAACAAATTGTCCAGACAGGACGTGTTGGACTGGCCCGACTTGGACTACGACACCCAGAACAAGTTGCGCCAAGAGTATACCAAGCTCCATCAGAAGGTCATTGAAGGGGGTTATTACCAGTGTAACTACTGGAACTATGGAAGGGAGGCCATGAAGATAGGAGGGCTTTTCCTATATGCCCTTTCTTTCTTCAAGCTCGGATACAATGCGTTGAGTGCAGTAATATTGGGCATGGCATGGCAACAAGGAACGTTTATTGCCCATGATGCAGGGCATATCTCCATCACCCACAACTACCAGCTCGATAACATTATTGGGATCTCTGTGGCCGATTTCTTCGGGGGATTGAGTGTTGGGTGGTGGAAACGGAACCATAACGTGCATCATTTGATCACCAATGACCCTGTTCACGACCCAGACATTCAGCACTTGCCATTCTTTGCCGTAAGTAGTCGGTTTTTCAGCAATGTGTTTTCCACCTACTACGAGCACGTCTTCTGGTTCGATGCATTTGCCAGAGTGACTGTACCAATTCAAAATTACCTATACTACCCGATTTTGATGTTTGGAAGATTCAATTTGTACAGGTTGTCGTGGACTTATCTTATCAAGGGCGAGGGGCCCAGACAAGGCCAAGCGGCTTGGTTCAGGTACTTTGAGTTTGTGGGGTTGAGCTTCTTTGCATATTGGTACTTCTACTTGATGATCCATCAAGGCTTGGACACAAAATGGCAGAAGTTTCTGTTCTTGATGTTGAGTAACATGGCTAGTTTCATCGTTCATGTCCAGATCACGTTGTCCCATTTTGCTATGTCGACATCAGATTTGGGAGTCAGCGAGTCTTTTGTGATGCGGCAGCTTAGAACCACTATGGATGTGGACTGTCCTGAGTGGATCGATTTCTTCCACGGGGGGTTACAATTCCAGGCCATTCACCATCTTTTCCCCCGACTACCAAGGCATAACTTGCGGGCAGTTCAGCCATTGGTGATTGACTTCTGTAGGGAAGTGGGATTGAAATATTCGATCTACGGGTTCGGCAAGGGGAACAAAATCGTGATTGACAAGTTGGCGGATATCGGGAAACAATGCAGTATACTTCTCGATGCCACCAAGAAGTTTGAGGCCCATGAGTTCATGTGAGGAATCATCAGAAGAACCAGAAGAGGCCACAAGAGTTGATCCAACACCTCCCAAAAATGCCAGACGTCTTCTACATAAGGAGACAATTTATGCCAAGGACGTCTTCTACGGAGACGTCCATAATATTATGCTACACAAATCTACGTGGTGAAGGGATCTCCCCCACACTTATGTTATATACTGCAAAAAAAAACACCATTTATACATCCTGTATCGTTATCATTATTCATGCTCATGCTTAATCAACCCCTTCTTCTCCAAGTGGAAAAGAAAGTCCACAAACCGCTCGTTTTCCAACTCGAACTGGTCCTTCTTCACCAACATCTTGTACAAGCTGCTCTTCTCACTGGCATTCTCTCGAGTGTAATAGCTATTTTCAAACGGTTTAGGAAGTTTGGTTTTGATGCCATTGATCACAGTGTAATCCGAGCCCATCTCGTGAAGATTCTTGCAGTTGTCGCCGAACTTGCACGATTTGTATTGCAGGAAGAACCGGCATATGTTTCTGGCCCGTTTGGCCGGCTGTTTGGTGTCGGGAGCTTCTTTGTCCAGCGCCAGTCGTTTCTTGTCGTTTCCTGTGGCCTGAGACTCTGCTTGCTTACGCTCAATATTCGATTTCGACGGCCACTTCTTCTTTCTTTCGGCGATCCACTGCTGAATGTCTTCTTCTGTTTGAAGAGTTATATTGGTCCCTTGGATGACCACAGGGCCCGATTGGGTAGGTGGTTCGTCGGCGCTGGCGATTTGAGTCTGATGTTGGTCCTCGTTCTGGCCGCTCTTCACGTCTGATTTCAGATCTGTTTCATGACCGACATGCCCGGTAGAATTCCCGGCTTCCACACCTCCAGTTACATCTCCCGCCCCCACCATGGAATTGGGAAGGTGGGTAGGCAAATCAAGTAAATCGTCCATGCTTGCGATGAGCCGAAGTGTCGCGTTACAGAAAAAGGTCGTTTCCACCGCAGAAAAACATCGCATCCGCCGCCAGAAAAACACAAGTTGGTCGCATATCCACCGGCAGAAAAAATGCATCTCAGAGATGAATCTCATTCGGCTATTTTCCTATACGTCATGACGAGCGCTGGGCCAAGTCTATTCTCTATCTATTTCCTATCACAACCACATATCCAAACCTGCAGCCCATAGACCCACTGGTCCCACCGGCCCCAAAATGGCCCTGCAAAGGCAAGCCCAGCCGTGTGAAACACGCATAATTTCATGTGCTCTCAGCCGAATACAAATGGGGTATGACGTGGTGGTCATGGGCGTGGAACTGCCTCGAATTCCCCTTGTTTTTATTTTTAACTCGTGCGGCCGTGATGTGAACGCTGAATCGATAAAAATTTGTTTTTGAAAGTGTCTCATCCTGCAATTTACTGACTAACGAACATGGTACGTATACTTGGCCTCGACCAACAACAACGAGCGCTCCAACAAGCGGTCCGATGAACAGCAAAAAGCTCCCGACGACGTTATTCGTTCCCGTGCTTGCGCTGTTCCCGCCGTTTGTGTTTATTTATTTCTCGACTAACGTTTCAGTCTTATCAACAAGGTCCTCCACAAGGTTATTATCAACAAGGCCCTCCCCAGCAAGGGTACTACCAACAAGGTCCTCCGCAACAGGGGTACTACCAGCAACAGCAACAGCCAATGTACGTGCAACAGCAGAAGAAAGATGATGGGTGCTGTGGATCATGCTGCGCTGGGTGCTGCGGTGCCATGTGCGGTCTTCTCTGCTGTGAGTTGTTAGGGGGTTAGTCCTCGACATCTAGCGTTGGTGGCAGATGCTTGCCGTGACAGCGGTGGCACCGCCAGTACATTACATAGAGTAATAAATGTTTTAGAGATGAAGAAAGAGCAGTAAGAGCAGTAGAACAGTAAGACAGAAAGGTCAGTGTATTGTGTGTGGCTATCCAACTGCGTTTGCTAGAGCCGATGGCTAGCCTAATGGGCTGTAAACGTCCCGTTGATGAAAATCGTCTGGGCCGAAATGAAAAACCCTTCGGTGACCAAAAACCGGATCACGGGCACCACATCGCTGGTCTGCGTCAATCTCTGCCGATTGGAAACGGTCTTGTAGAATTCAACGTCACCCTTGGCTTCTTGTGGGTAGAAAAATGGAGTATCCATGGGCCCTGGGGCCACGCAATTGACGGAAATACCCTTAGGCACCAACTCCTTGGCTGCAGCCTTTGAGTAGAATTCCACTGGGGCTTTGGTGCCTTGATAAGCCGCGTAGTATGGTGTCAATGCTGCCAACAATGAAGTTACAACCGACACGATCTTCCCGTTGTTGTTGACGTTCTTTGCAGCCTCCTGAATAAAGAAAAATGCAACCTTGTTGTTAACGGTGTCCATAGCTTCCCATTGGTCTGGGGTTATTTCAACCAATGGTTTCTTCAACACTTTCCCGACGTTGTTGATGGCAATGTCAATGCCTCCAGAGAAAAATTGGTTGGCTGCATCAAACAATTTGGCGACATCACTGGCTTCGTCAAGCTTGCCCTGGTACACTTCCACTTTGACCTGCTTACCTAATTTTTCCTTCAATTCTTCAGCCGCTTCTTTGTCACTAGCAGAATGGTAATGTAAGAACAAGTTGACGCCAAACTTGGCCAACTCGGAAGCTGTTTCGCCCCCGAGGTTCTTGGTTCCGGCAGCGATGACGGCGTTTTGGCCCTTGATATCGGCTTCTTTGGAGTATAAACTGAAAGACATTGTGGGAGCTGTTAATTTAAAGTGTTAGCTTAAAAGTCAGTAGATCGGTTGTTTTCTGAAACTTTTTGGATCTGGTTGTTTTAACCATGCTAGTGCCTCCCTTTTATACTTTTGCAACACTAAGGCTGCAAATCGCTGTGTTGGCCGCCATAGTAATTAATTTTATAAGCTTTCTAGGGGTGGAATTTGGTTTTCGGGTCTGTCCCCCAAAGCGGTAATATTTTCGCTTCTGGTTCCATGTTCAGAGCATTTTCCAGTATTTTCATTCCACACCGCAAAAGTCGTATTACAGAGCAATTTGAATTAGGCTTCGTCTTGGCTCGAACCCTAAAACCTGGAGAGTGTACTAGGATTGTGATGGGTGATGTAATATACATGCAGATGCTTATATGATTACATAACAGAGGCTGGCGTCTTTGTTGGTCCTAGTATCTATTTCTTCTTGTTGGAGGTGGAGTTCTTTGGAAGCTCCTTGACAAAAGGCAAGAACTCAGGTTCGCCTGGAATGTACTTCCTCAAAACTTCAGGAACCACCAAACCGTCTTCGGTCTGGTAGTTTTCCAAAATACAACACAAGGCTCTTTCGGTGGCAGATAACGTCGAGTTCAAGCAATGCACATACTTCTTTTCGGTCTGGTTCTGTTGTTTGATACCACATCTGATTTCCAAGTTTCTGGATTGGTAGTCAGTACAGTTAGAACATGAAACCAATTCCTTGTATTCCTTTTGGAAAGGGAACCAAGCCTCTAAGTCAAACTTCTTAGCAGCAGCATTGTTTAATTCTCCTGAGACAATCCCAACAACTCTATAAGGCAAACCCAAAGACTGGTAGAACTCTTCACTCAAGCCGATCATCCTGTCGAATTCTTTCCATGAATTTTCAGGCTCAGCCAACACGAATTGTTCGATCTTTTCGAATTGATGCACTCTGAAGATCCCCCAGGCATCTTTACCATGAGAACCAGCTTCTCTTCTGAAACACGAAGAATATCCGGCATATCTCACGGGCAATTGTTCAGCAGGGCTTTCAAACCATTCGTTGGCATGGTAAGCACTGATTGGTTGTTCGGAAGTGGCAATCAAGTATTTTTCGTCTTCCTCTCTTGGTCCATCGGAAACTTTGTATAATTCTTCGTCGAATTGTGATAATTGAGCAGTCTTGGCCATAACATCTTTGTTCATCATCACTGGTGCTTGCAATGGCGTGTAGTCGTTCTTGGCCAAGAAACTCAACCCATAGTTGATCAAGGCCTGGTTCAAGAACACCCCGTAGTTTCTTAAAAAGTACCCACGGTGTCCAACGATTCTCACACCTCTTTCAGGATCATACCCATCTAATCTCAATAAGATTTCATGATGAGACAAAGCGGCTGGTTTCCCAGTAGCACTGGCCACCTGGGCCACTTCGGCCAACCCTTCGGGTTTCCAGGTTCTTACCAACTCGTTGTTGTCTTCGTCTTGTGACACAACCACGGATTCGTGTACAATGTTCCCAACAGTGTTGACTTTGTTTCTTAAACCGGCATCGGCCTTTTGTTCTTTCTCGATCAACTTCTTCTTCTCTTCAACCAACTCGTCCTTCTGTTTCAACAACTCACTGGCGTCTTCTTTGGCCTTGAACTTTTGCCCAATCTCTTTTTGCAATTTGTTGGTTCTCTTGTTGATGTCATCGAGATCGAATCTGATGGAGGTCCAGGTCTTGTAGTCGGCGATGATTTCGTCCACCACTTCCACTGGGTCACCTCTCTTCTTCTGAGACTCTCTGATCTCGTCCGGGTTTCCCCCCTTTTCCACAAGAAAGCTGTTTATGTCTAACATGATTAGTAGTTATCCCTGAAAATTTTTCTCACCAGCTTTGTTCCTTTTTCGCAGTGTTACATTTTGTCGCTAGCTCTCACAAATTTGTCGCAAAACGCAAAACTTGTCTCAAACTTGCCTCAACTTGCCACCAACCCATGCAATCTTTGGTGCTAGATCGCCAACTAGGCAACATCTCGCCCCTTGAATTCGCCAGGACGTTGGTGGAGTCCAGCTACGCGGCGCTCGCCCAAGCCCACACCTCACGCGTGTTCCGGCCCAATTGCCACAACAATGCCGCCGTCAACAGCCTAGCGCTAGAAACCCATGACTACAAGTACATGCTCAGCGGATGTGCCGATTCGTCCTTGAAACTATGGGACATGCACCACACAGAGCCACACGCTGTGTCAGGCAGCAGCGACGACGTCGACACCGAAGACTTTGACCATCCACAGACCACGTTCAAGCAGCTAGCGACGGTGCCGCGGAAGGCGTACCACGATTTTGGCGTTTCTTGCGTCCAGTGGTGGCCTCAAGACACAGGCATGTTTGTGACGGGATCCTTTGATCACACTATCAACGTGTGGGACACAAACGAATTGGCGGTGGCCCATACGTTCAACCTCAACAACCGGGTGTACAGTTTCGATATCAAGGACGCCATTATAGCCACCGCATCGGATCAGCCGTTCATCAGACTTCTAGATGTCCGCACAACCTCCAACGCCCACACGTTGTCGGGACACCGGGAAAAGACGTTGGTGGTCAAGTGGCACCCCAAGCACCCCCATCTCCTAGCATCTGGGGGGTTTGATGGCGAGATTAGGGTCTGGGATATTCGCCGCAGCAACTCATGTCTTTGCCGGCTAGATATGCTTAGAACCGGCGTGTCGTCCCAGGACAAGGGCAATCTCACCAAGCCGTCAGTGAAGGCACACCTGGCGCCCGTGAACGGGTTGGTGTGGGACCAGTTGGGGCACACGCTTTTCAGCACCGGTAATGATGACAAAATAAGAGTGTGGGATATGATATCGTCGGGGTACCCACCCATCAATAAACTCACGAGTTTCGGGCCATTGACCAGAAACAAGTATCTCCAGACGATTCCATTGACGGTCAACCACCGGTACGAGTCGGAGTTGCAGTATCTCATGTTCCCGAGTGACAACGGCGACGTGTTTGTGTTTCGTACAATCGATGGGAAATTAGTGAAGAGATTGAATCGCAGAGGGTCCAAGACCGTGGGAAGGACCTGTTCCATAGCATTGGGAGCTCCGTTTCTGAACGAGTTCTACTGTGGCACCATCGACGGCGAGATTCTACGGTTTGCGCCCAATTTGAACACCACCAAGGTCACCAGTGTGGTGGACTACGATATAAGGCCGAAGAGTGATTTGGACGTGGTCAAGGCCAGAACCGAGTTGGGGTTATAAATGTTCGCTTTGCCCAGAACGTATCCCGCTCACATCCACCACATCAGTCCGCCGCTCACATCCGCTGACTTTTGTCCCACTTCTTCGGCGTCGCCTAACGAATAACGAATACATATCTAACAAATACATATTTAACAACCATATCTAACAAATACATATTAAACGTATCGACCGCGATGAAATTATTTTTTCTGTTGATCTTTTCCTTCAATAACCACATGAGTCGATTCAAACTACAGGTGCATCTAGTGCCGGCACCCTTATGCGATATGTCGGACCCGGAGCTCCGCAAGTACAACACGCGGCGGTTTCTCCACATAACCCTGCCCACCCATGATTTGCACTCCGTGTGCGAGGAGATCTGCCAGCGCTTCGCCAAATTGTACCCTGACGAAGCACATCTCGTCATTGACCGAGTCCAGGACCACAACCGGTGCGATTTGGACCCGGACTTCTTGGTGGAGGAGGTATTTGAGTCCGGCGATGTAATCAGGATATTGGTGCCCCGAGATTTGGTTTTATCTGGAGGCTTTAGCCAGTTGATACCTACCGTTTCTCTGACCGATGGGTCCATGACGCCTCCAGCGATCAATAACCACGCCAAATTGAACCCGCAGCATAGCCATTTGGCGGTCCCCGGGTTTGGGCACCAGAGCACCCCCTTGGTGCCACCTGCACCGGTGTTGACGACGGACAATTCCATTCCCGAAACCAGCAGTAAGCGGACCGCCGAATACTTCGAAACGGTGGACCCCAATATCCCCGTCAAGGCCAGGAGAACCATCTGGTCGCAGCACCCGTCGCTGGCAGCTGCTTCCGCAAACACCACCCGAGAGCCGGACACCACGGCCCATTCGGTGGGCCTACAGGACACCTCGTCGAACTCCATTGTGCTCCCTCCTCCAGAGGACGTGTCAATCGATCATACGTTGTTGATTCCCAAGAAAAGACAGAACCAGCTGTCTCCGGCTTCTAGAAACGGCCAGCGGATCACCAGCGGCATGTTGAACGTACCAGTGCATACGTTATTAGAAACCAAAGAGGCTGCAGTCCGAGTGGAAGAGGATAGGCGCATCGATCTGTCTGACGAGGAAAGCGAACACGGGGAGACGGACGTCGTGTATTCGCCATCGAGGAGGGCCCTGGCAAGTACTGGCAAAAGCCATCGTGAGGGTGTTGCCAGTCCGCAACTTGATAAACAACAGGTGTCTAAACCAGGCAGATCAAAAGCGAAACCAGACAGATCTAAACCAGGGCAAAAGGGAAGGGCTGTACTAGAAGAAAAAGGAAGTGCTGTTGAAGCAAAGGGAAGTGCTCTCGAAGCACCGCAGTTGCCTAATATAGACCCCGAATTGCAGAACTTGGGTGTTGAGAAGAAGGAGGAGTTGGAACGTGAACACCAGCTGGTTGACCAACCCCAGACCCAACCTGATGAAGACAACGAGTTCGACCAGTACCATGCTTCGAATAAAACTTTGAACCCACCTTCTTCGTCTTCGCAACCGGATAGCTCGCCATCTAAGGGGCCTTCTTTGTCTTCCTTGCACATTCCCCCAGAGCTTCAAAATGAGCTAGCAGCACAGAGTATCACCCAGGCAAGCTTGATTGAACGGCTCAGCAAATCACGTCGTGGGCGGAATGGGACCCGTCATGAAAGTATTAACGACTTCAATCAAGCTGAAGTTCTGCAAGTAAACAGTTCACTTCTCAAAAGCTTGCAAATATCAATGGTTCCCGATAAGGTGTACCCATCCTCGAGATCAAGGGTTAGGCGTGCGGCCGCTCAAGCGAAATTATCTCCCTCTGAAGCATACGAGAAGTTCAATGGACCGAACCAGAAGTTCAGTCAGGTAACCAATGGAGGTGTTGCTAGGGACACGAAAGTATCCCCCAAATCGCTGAAGAGAGTTAAGAAATCAAACCCCACTACTCCTGAGTTATTCAAAGTGAATTCGAATGCAACAACTGCCACACACGAGACAGAAATTGAAGACACAACTAGCATCGGGAAAAAAGAAGCAGATAGTGCAGCCAAGGAACAGAAGACAGAACCCAAATCTACCAGAACTAGGAGGGCATTAGTCAGGGGAAAAGCCAACCCCAGTAAAGAACAGGAAATAATACTGCTCGACTCACCCCCACGGCTGAATGCAGAAAAGGAGGCCCGTCGTAAGACTGATGAGCAGATTGATAAGATCCGTGAGTCCATAGTGCCGCCCGTACTCAACATTAGTTCCTCTGGTGAGAACACGTCGAAACCTTCAACATTAGAGAAGCCATCTGTCCCTGATAAGAAGAACCAGAAAAAGAAGCCTAAGAAGTCGAAGGCTGTAGTGGAAGACTCTTCCAGCTCAAGCAATGACGGCGCAGATTCAGATTCAGACTCAGATTCAGACTCAGACTCAGATTCAGATTCAGATTCAGGTTCAGGTTCAGACTCGGATTCAGATTCAGATTCAGATTCAGATTCAGATTCAGATTCAGACTCAGATTCGGATTCAGATGCAAAGCCAAGTTCAGACCCCAGCTCCGGCTCACGCTTGGGCCCCAGCAAACTGTCCTCATCTTCTAGCAGTTCCAGTGCATCTAGCTCTTCCTCTGATTCTAGTTCCAGTGACAACGAAAGTGAGGGCACTAGCGAGAGCCACGACTCAAAGGATGAGCCTGAGAAGCCCAAGCCATCAGAAGGAAGAAATCCATCACCTTCAGCACAACTGACCGAAGCTTCATCTGCCAAACATGCTGTTCCAAAAGCCCAAAAGTCGAAACCAAGCGGCCCAAACTCAACTGGCCCCAAGCCCAGTAGTCCCAAACCAACAGAATCCAAGCCAATTGTACCCAAGCCAAGTGACGCAAAACCTAGCCCGCTTCCTTCTACAAAAGTGGCTAACCTGCAGCCAGACGCCCCACAAGAAGACAAACCCAAGGTAGAGCCCCCAGCACAGGTGAACTCGTTCCTCCAGAAGCTAAGAAGACCCATTCTCAACTCCTTGAACGATCTCGTGAAGTTAGGAGTGCCGGATGTGTACGATACCCCCGGGCAAAGGAAGAAAGAAGCCAATGACGACGACAAGAGCAAGATAAGTCAAATTGAAAGTGAAAGCGAGTCCAGTGATAGTTCGAGCGACAGTGACAGCGATTCCGACAGCGATTCCGACAGCGACCCCGATAGTGAAGATGAAAAGTTCATACGAAAAAACAAAAAACAAAAAATAAGTGCATTTGCAGCCATGTTAAAGGATGCAAAAAAAACAAGGTGAAACCAGTTGACCGTTCCATAATGTGAATAAAATATATAAGCTTTATATCTTCCAAGTGTACTCCCAAACCCAAATCCAAACACCCGAAACCAATTATTTCAATCTCCGGCCAATGACATCTACGCCCCACAGGTGGTAGTCGTACTGGACCAAACATTTGGACGGAACCAAGTGCTCGTCACTGATGGAGAACAAAATACTCTCGTAAATGTCGTTGATCCACCTCTGGGCCACATTGGGCTGTTCTAAGAACAAAGTCCCGACATACTGCTCAAAGTAATCAGCGACAAACTCCTGCTCGTACCTATACTCCTTGGCCTCGTCGGCCGTAAAGTCCAAATTCTCCCAGTCTGCAAGCAGAGGCACGTACGTGTCCCTAAAAATGCCGTTGACTATCGGGTCTTTCAAACCCTCATGGAGCCTATATGCCAAGGCCAACCGTGACAACAACGTATTGGTGGCCAAGATGGTCTTCAAAAGCGTGTACGATTTGCGGCCAAAGCTGAACTCGTCTTTGTACGGCTTGGAGTGTTTGAAATGGTACAATAAGTTGGTAGACTCCTGTGCCAAATAATAGTCACCCAATCCGTCAAAAAACGATAGCTCGTTTCGGACCACCTGGGACACCTCCAGGGGCTCTATTCCGTGGCGCACCAACGTCTTGTGGAACAGGTGGCCTGGGTGTAACAATCCTCTATACAACTCTTTGTGCACCAAGGCTTTGGCCAAAAGCTTCTTGTTGTATATTCGAGGCAAAGGTGGCAAGTTGATGACGATGTGTCTGGTGACGAACAAACGGATGGAACTAGGTGGGGAGCCGTAGAGTGTGTGGAGATCTACCGGACACGAGGCAAAGTGTGAGTCACACAACGCTACCACCGTCTCTTTCAAAGCATCCGCTGTCCCATTGATTTTGAACCCATTCCGGGACAAATATATCGCCACCAACCGGTCCGTGAGGTCCTCCAAATCCCTGGTGGTGCCCTGTGACATCATGTACCCCACGGTCATGAAGAATAACCGGCACTCGCTGATGTTGTGGAACGAAAGCCTGGAAACTGTGTCGTCTCCGTAATCCGAGATCAACAGTCTCAATTCGTCGCCAGCCGGCGACGAGGGTACATCGCCACTCAACTCTCTGCTGATAAACGTCGATATGTCCGACACCAACGTCTTGATCATGCCGCCGGCGCTGGAGCCGATGTTCTTGCTTATTTTCTGGTAGCTCTGTAATCGGATTAGATCAAACCCTAGATAGTATAAATGCTGGCGCAACCACGACCTGTTCAAATACGAGTCCATGGGAATGGACGTGGATAAGTTCATTCTTCTAATTGTATTTCTGTGAAGCGGTCTAAACATCTTGGGGACATGGGGTATTTATAGTAGAATGGGTATGACACAAATTAACTAAACGTGGATACTCAATTTCTTATCAGTGCGGATGACTGCAAAAGTACGAGCCAAATGTAAACAAGCCACAAGCAACTAGAAGGACCGCTCAAAAGACCATTTAAAGGACCCCTTTTGAAACCACCGCCCATTAAGACTGCAATGGTTGTTTTTCACTATGTTTGTGCACTTCATGGCTTCATGGTGGTGCCTTGTTGATGGCTCTAGGTGGTCTTCCCTTGTGGGTTCATATCTTCTCAGAGTCAGAGATCATTGTGCAGGATCAGGGTCCAGAAATGTGTCATACAACGGGAGGAGTGTGGAGTGGGGCAAGAGGTGAGTAAATGACAAGGAAAAAGGTAACAACGAGTTAGAATTGAGAGGTTAAAGTCATACAAGACATAGAACAAAACATTGACTTGAAACACTGGAATGAGGCATATGCTTGAAACATGGGGTTAAAGCATGTACAACATGAGATCATGACAACAGGTCTCCAGACGTAGAGCACTGGATGCACATTTGCAACTAGGTTTGGGCGTTTATCTTCGTGGGGCTGGCCCCGGCCGAATTGTGGTGATTGGTTAATGACTCACAACCCATAGTTAGACACGGGTATTTACTATGGCCCCAGTTTGTTTGTTTAGTACGAGTGCCATTTGACCCTTCTTTCTCTGTCAGTTACAAGTGTGGTTTGACGCCTGCCGCATGGGCATGTTAGATATACGGTGACTCATCCTAGTCAGCCACAGAGAAACTCACACACCGTCCCACTAGTAATGGACTGTTTCTTCGAAATTACTTCTATTACAATAAATATTCTACGTAATGCAACAGTGACACAATCCATGTGTTTGATGACCTAGAACTGTTCGAAAATGTTGGCGGTCTTGGATATCATATAGTCTCTGCTCTTGCTCAACACCACCAAAAAAGAAGGAATCCGGAACCCTACAAACTCACCGACTCCCATCTTACTCGTGATAGGTATGGCACAGGTCATGGCATGGTTATCATTGTACTTGACCAAGTTTACGTCCTGGTCAAAAATCTTCGACAGAATAAGCGGTTTGAACACCTCCATCTGGTAGTAGAGCAAGTCAACCAAAGTATTGGTGGTAACAGAAAGAATGTCCCCGAGGCCAAAAACATTATCGTATTTGGTTCTGAAGTAAGAGTCACATTTCAAGTATCCATGGTGGTCCAACAATTTCTCCGGAATGAACTCATTGTTTGGTTTCACCCCGGTGGCATCGATGATGATATCGTACTCGTGTACTTCCCCATCGGCTTCGAGTCTATGGCGGTCCAACACTTTAGGCCTCACATTGTTAATGAGCTTGACGTCGATGGCGGCCAATTTGGTCTCAACGCTATTGATTCCGCTATGGTTAAACATCATGGTGGGGTGCACGTCACCGGAGTACAAGTCGACGTCGAGATTGAACTTCTCTTTGATTTCGGCTGATGTTTCCACCCCGGTGGCTCCTCCTCCGAGAACAGCGACCTTTTTGGCTGTCTCAAGACGTTGATGCATTTGTTTCAAAGCGTCCACGGACTTCTCCCAAGAGTCGTAGATCTTATAAATGGGCTCCTTGGATCTCGCTCCCGAGCAAACGATGACGTTGTCGTACGCAATGTCTTCGTTTTCACCAGTGGTTAGTTTGACGGACACCAAATTCGAGTCGGGAGACAACTGGGTAGCCATGCCTTGGACGTGGTTGAAATCCATATCCTTCAAGATCGACTTGAACGGGTGGGTGGCCTGGGGTATGAGCTCCGGCTTCACTAGGAGCCGAGGGGTGACAGGTGGTGCAAAAGTGTGGTCGTTGGGAGAGATGATTGTCACTTTGTGAGCAGGGTCCAATCTCTTTAACGTTTTCACAGCAATTAAGGCAGCAGTATTTCCCCCAATAACCACCGAGTGGGACAAAAGCGATTGGGTGGTGGACAAGGTTCTGGTGGGGATTCTTAGCATCGGGCACTTTATGAAGAATATCTGAAAACGGGACAATGACAGCTTTATATCGATATTTCAGCAACATCGTAACTGCATATATTGGAAAAGCCACGCCGGCACGGAATATGCCAAGCTGCAATTGGGTTTCCGATTTTTTTTAGACCTGCAGTTTTTCCGCCTGATGTGGTCTTGGTTCGTCACGATGTAACATTGTATTTGGGTGTTTCCGATGCTCTGGCACACAGGTTTCGGTCATGTGTGAAGAAAGTCAGTGTTTTGGGACTTATACAGTTGGGTGCCGTCCCGTCCCAGGTGGTCGCCGTCCCGTCCCAGGTGGTTGCTATTTGCCGCAAACTCGGAGAAACAAGGCTTCGGTTGGCCTATTTGCAACCGTCCCGTAAAGGTGATGGCCGAACCAGAACGGTCGAAGTATGCAAGAGTAAAGGGAATGGAGGATGTATGCGAAGTATGCAAGCGAAGAATGTAAGCGACCAGTGACGTAAGCTAATAAAATGACGTTTTAAGGCCACCGTGCGATTCAGATGAGATGCAACATCGGATGATTTTTGCTGCAAAGTCAACACCTGAAACACCTGGCACACAAATCTGTACACACAAATCTGTACACACAAATCGCACACACACAGTCATTCGTGCACAGAGGTCTGTGCATACACACGGACACTCGTCGCACACAACCCTGGGGCCCGATAAAAATGACGAAGCTCTGTCCAAAGGTTAAACCTTAGGGGGAGGTTTCTACAAAAGGTTAAAGTTTAAGCAGGAAATTACCAGTTCCGGAAATACCCCGTACCATCTGGGACGGATTAGTTCCGGCACCTTTTTTCTGAGCCTGCCGTTGTCCGACAGATCCCCACCTACCCCATGATTCAGCTTTTTAAGGCACCCGTGAAAACGGGATTGGGCGCCTTTTCATCGGCCGTTATACTAAGACTGAGAGAGTACACCCTGACGGGCACAACTACAATCCCAGCACTTGAACTTGGCTATGTGTCCATCAAAATGCCCCACCAGACCCCGGAAATAGTGACTGTTCCTTTTCGGTCGCACCACCTACCGTGGTCATCTGTGAATCCAACTGTTTGGTGGCTTCCTAGGAGCCGTTTTCTAGCATCACTAGCACACCAGACAGTCGTATCACAGCCTCCGCTCACAGTCACGATGCCATCGCAACCAACAAGCCCACGGCTGATGTCTGTGCCTGACAAAAGATACACACACGCTTCTGTGGCTGCAAAAAGGGTTAAACTCTTTCAAACCCAAACCGGCCGTAACGATCTTGCTCGAAGTCGACCCCGTAATAGACCCCGTAATAGACCCGGGAAAATGCCCGAAGTATCAGCTGGCGTCCAAATCCCACATTCCTTTCCTTCCAACGTGCCAAAGCAGTACAACCCCAGCACCGGCCACATTCTGTTTTCACAGGTTTTCATGTGCCAAATTACACTTCAGTTCATCTCCACAGAAGATCAAACCCCACTTACCGAGGTTGTCGGCCGGCGCAAAAATATATAAGGTCAAAATCCTCGCGATAGTTTTCACCCATTGAACCTTCTAAACAATGGCTCTTGCCCCCATCGACTCCAAAAGCATCGATGATTTGATTGTGAACTCTCTTCCGCAAGACGAGCTTCAGGTGTCGTACTCCCTGCCAATCCCCCACTCTGCGGAGGACGGACACTCAGCCATCTATATCAACAACTTTATCAGAGACAACTTTGATCACAAATTGAGAGACAGACCACATCCCAGCTTGGCCACTTACTACGACCTTTTCCAGCACTCCGTGAACATCAACCGCGACAAGCCTGCTTTTGGTGTTCGGGCCACCAACATTGATGGCACCAAGGGCGACTACGAGTGGGAAACATACGGCCAGGTCGACAAGTTGAAGAGGCAGTTTGGCTCGGGCTTGCTTTACCTGTTGATCAATAATCCTTTCCAACCTACCGACGAAATCAGACAACGGATCTTGGACCTCGACCAGATCCACGCTGCCAACGGCGAAACGTTTGTGGTGTCGGTGTTTTCGTCCAATAGAAGAGAATGGGTGTTAACTGACTTGGCCTGTGTTAACTATTCTATTACCAATACGGCTCTTTACGATACCTTGGGCCCCAACACCACCACCTACATCTTGTCTTTGACCAAGTCGCCGGTTGTTGTTTGCTCCAAGGACAAGTTGAAGTTGTTGCTTGACTTGAAAAGCCAATACCCCGACGAACTCGCCAATTTAACCACCTTGATCTCAATGGACTCTTTAGATATCACGAATCCAGCAACCAAAGACTACGAGTTGCTCGACTTGGCCAAGTCGAGAAATATCATGTTGTACGACTTCAACCAAGTGGTCAAATTAGGAGAATTGAACTTGAAACCGGATTTGCCTCCCACTGCTGACACCGTCTACAGTATAAGTTTCACATCTGGAACCACAGGGTCCAATCCCAAAGGTGTTGTTTTAACGCATAGGAACGGGGTTGCTTCTGCCACTTTCTGCATGATTAAGAATGCCAAGACAGAGCAGAACATCAGGTTCTACGACTTCTTACCGTTGGCTCATATCTACGAAAGAATGAACATCAATTTCGCCATGTTTAGAGGCTACCAAATCGGGTTCCCATCTTCTCCTTCCCCTTTGACGATGATGGACGACGTCAAGGCTTTGAAGCCCCACCTTTTGTTGTTGGTTCCCAGGGTTTTGACGAAACTAGAAGCTGCTCTCAAGGCCCAAACCATCAACAACACCGAAAAGCCCATCTTGCAAAAGTTGTTCACCAGAGCTATCAACTACAAGATTGAGCAGCAGTCCAAGGCAGATGGTTCGGAGGGTCGTCATTTCCTTCATGATAGGTTGATTGGGTTGTTAAGAAAGAAGATCGGGTTTGAAAACATCAAATCGTTTGCTTCTGGTTCCGCCCCTATTGCACCTGATTCAATCCGTTTTTTGAAAGCAGTTTTGAATATAGGTATGGCTCAAGGGTATGGATTGACTGAATCGTTCGCTGGAATTTGTACCAGCCCCAACTATGAGTCGCAGCCTGGTTCTTGTGGAGCACCCTCCATAACCTGTGAGATTCGAGTAAAAGAAGTTCCAGAGATGAACTACAAGGCAACCGATGCCAATGGTCCAAGGGGTGAATTGCAATTAAGGGGGCCTCAGATTTTTAGAGAGTATTACAAGAACCCAGAAGAAACTGCTAAAGCGTTATCTCCAGATGGCTGGTTTTCCACCGGAGATATTGCTCAAATTGATAGCACTTCGGGTAGAGTATTCATCATTGATAGAGTCAAGAACTTCTTCAAATTGTCTCAAGGAGAGTACATCACCCCAGAGAAGATTGAAAACACCTATTTATCTTGCTTCCCATTAGTCAGTCAGATTTTTGCCCATGGTGAATCCACTGAGAGTTACTTGGTTGGAATTATTGGGGTTGATCTCGCTACCTGTGGCCCATGGTTAGCCAAGAACTTCAAGGTTTCTGCCAAAACAGATGAAGAGTTGTTGCAACACATGAACAAGACAGAAGTCAAGCTTCAATTCTTGACTCAAATGAACAGTTCTACCAAGGACTTGTTACAGGGTTTCGAAAAGCTTCACAATATAAAAATTGATATCGAGCCCTTGAAGATTGAAAACGACGTTATCACTCCGACCTTGAAAATCAAGAGACCTATTGCAAAGAAGTTCTTTACTGACGACTTGAAGAAGCTTTACGAAGAAGGGTCCTTGTTGAGGAAGGACAAGTTGTGAATTGTGTCTTATCTACATTTATAGATCAATAAAGTGAACTATGTTTCCTTTGTCTAGCAAATTATGAAATAAACTGAACCGTGCTTCCATTGTCTTAGAGTAAATTCTTCCGTCTTATAAATAACAGAGTAGGCCGTTCTTTAGTTCTCGTCTAAGTAAATTCATATTGAAAGATATATTAATTCCCTAATGAGTTACTCCGATCTATATATACTTGTAGGGATTCATAATCCCGTTGGGATCGTAGTGGTTCTTCAAGCCCTTCATCAACTCGATTTCTATTTCGGTCTTGGTGTATCCGATATAGTTCTTCTTCTGGAAACCCAATCCATGCTCGGCAGAGATAGAACCTTTGTGTTCCTGAATCCATTGGTAAACAAATGGTTCTAAGACAGACTCCACTTCTTTGGTATATTCTCTCACACACACGTTCAAGTGCAAGTTCCCGTCCCCAACGTGACCATAACCGATGGCAGCAACCACAGGCTTAGAATCATCGTCCAAGCCTACCAATCCTGCTTCCTCTAATTTTTCACTAACGGCTTCGACCAAACCGTAAAGGTCTTTCAAAGGAACGGAAACATCGTACTTGTACACCCCTCCACTGAGGGCACTGGCCTCGGCGATACCTTCTCTCCAGGTCCACAAACTTTGCACCTGAGATTCGTCCTGGGCAACGATCCCATCTTCCACTATTCCTTCTTCCATCTGGGTGGCTAAGAAAGACTCTAATTTTTCATCATCGTGCTCTTTATTAGAACCACTAGTTTCAATCAAGATGTAGAAAGGGAACTCTTGGGACTCGATGGGGTGTGGAGCTTTTAAGCTTCTAGAAGCCAACGTTTGGGATTTCCCGTCCATGAACTCAAAGGCCGATAAAATTTCACCCAACTCTTTTCTACACTCGACAAACACCTTTTGAACAGTTTCGTAGCTCGATACTCCCAAGAACGCAACATTAAAGGAGTTTGGTCTGGCTGGGCACAATATAGATACACCAGTGACGATTCCGATGGTCCCTTCGCTTCCAATAAATATTTGCTTCAAGTCGAACCCGGTGTTATCTTTCCTCAAAGAGCTCATGGAGTTGTAAATGGTTCCATCTGGCAAAACCACCTCAAGTCCCAAGACACTGCCGTGCAAAGAGCCATATCTCAACAATCTCAACCCACCAGCGTTGGTGGAAACCACCCCACCGACGTGGCACGAGCCTTTGGCCCCCAAATCCAAAGGAAAGATATACCCTTGGTCCTTTAAGTAGTTGTCAGCATTCTCTAAAATAACACCAGCATCACATTTGAAGATCCCACTGACGTTATCGAACGATCTGATTTTGTTAAAATTGGCAAGAGAAATAACGATCTCGTCAAACACAGGAACCGAGCCACCCACTAACCCGGTGTTCCCACCTTGTGGCACCACGGCTAACTTTTTGTCGTTACAGTATTTCAAGATCTGACTCACTTGCTCTGTGGTTTTTGGTTTCAACACCAATTTACTTTGGCCTCTGTACTTCCTCATCCAGTCTTCGTTGAAGAACAACAAGTCTCCTTCATCGGTTATAGTTCCGTTGGAGTCATTCAAAATGCCCTTGAAATGTTCGATATCTGAGTCTTGTAACTTCAGGTACGTTGGTGATCTGCTTACTTTATCCTTGTACGTCTCGGCCGTCAACTGTACGGTTTTCGCCGAATAAAATCTAGCAGCTACGGCTGGAAGTCCTGCAGTACGCACAGACCCAGCCCGACGACTGAGTGCAGTTCCGAATACTCTTTTCAATGCATACATTGGGGTAGACTGTTCTGTTTTTTTCAGGTATTTTTCACCCATTCTTATTAGCGAGACTCTTGTCTCCCACCTTCTTGTCATATCACGTGATTTTCTATAAACCTTACACACCTTTACCTACGCCTTCTACGGCCGCTACTCGGCATCTGAGTCCAGCACAAGACCTCCCTTCCGTAAGCTATCGAACCCTGCGTCGCCGATACACCTGAACCGGGCCGGCCCCACGTCCACCTTCTTCTTCCACCGGGAGACAATCACCAACACGTTATATAGGTTGTTCCTCCTTATACAACGGCGTAGTAAATCACTGCCACTGGATTTTTCACCTGCATCGAACCAGCCTTGCTGGACGTCGGTGTACAAGTTCTGAACTGCGGGGCTTTTTCCGGTTTCCTTGGCTTTCTTTTTCGCTTTCCCAGAGGCTTTCTGTCCCTTTGCACCCATCTCTTTCACAACTGGTACCTCTTTCTTCTTAGTGGCCTCTTTCTCTCCGTCAGCGCCCGTGCTGGTCCCCGTTCGCCAGGCATAGATGTTCCCGTGCGTGGCGTCTTTGATCAACTTATAGTTCTGGTCCTGGAACAATTTCACCGCCTCTTTAACCTGCTCTGGACTGTAGACTCGAATATGATGTCCCACAAACAAAGACGATCGGAGCTTGATGGGGTCCGATTTGTGCCAGTCAATGGACTCGGGGTCCTTGAGAGGGTTGGGAAGTGTTTTGGGTTCGTTGCCAGGTTTTGGATCTTTGTGCTCGTTGTGCTTTTTAAGGTCTTTGGGCTGCTTGGCATCTTTAGGCTGCTTAGGCTCCGACTTTAAAGGCTTATCGGATTCAAAATCCGCCAAAACGGTGCCGTTTTCCACACGCTTCGCCGCCTGCTTGCCCGCATTTCCGCTGTATGCCCTAGCCCGCCAAAATGGCCTTCCTGATGTGCGTCGTAGAAACACTAGTGCCAGCATCACCGTTGCAGTGCATATATTTTTTTCGCAGTAGCTGAAAATTTTCAGTTTTATCAATACTGTTTATTCCTTATAATGATCTACTTAAAGTCTATGTTGAACGTCATCGATAATTCCGGTGCCCAAGTGGTGGAGTGTATCAAGGTGTTGCGTCACGGGCCAAGAAACTTTGCCAAAGTCGGGGACGAAATCACCGTGGTTGTCAAACAAGCTAAACCTTTATCAGCAGAGATTACCGGACAATCTGCCAACAATCGTGTGAAGAGAAGAGATATCTGTAGAGCCATAGTGGTGAGGACCAAGGCTCCTTTCAGAAGAGCTGACGGGTCCACCGTGCGGTTCGACGACAACGCTTGTGTTTTGGTTAACAAAAATGGGGATCCATTAGGAACAAGAGTGTCTTCGGTGGTAGCGCAGGAACTCAGAAACTCTCAGTATAGCAAAATAGCCACTTTGGCCCCAAAGACGTTCTAGGCCAGGAATGCTAGTTCATGTACATAGATAATACAGGATCGTTTTTCATCATTTATGGTCAACTAAGGGTACTTTTCAGCCTTCGTTGTATTAGCCATATTGCGTTCTTTACTCGTTTATTATATCTACTGTCTCTGTTCCCTGCCCCGTCATGTAAACGCACCAACGCACGACTCCAAGCTGGTGATAAACTCATTTAGCTGCTTATTGCCCTTGCCATGGTTGGGTAGGTGGTTGACCAAGTCATTAGTGCTGTGTAAAATGTCATTAAAGGGGTCATTGTCAGCCATATTCGTGGACTTTATATACCCGTCAAGCTGGTGTATGAGCTCTGCCGGTGTTTCTCCCTCTTCCTGCAGCTCCACCTCTTCGAACTCGTCGGCTGCTTCGTCATCTGCCATGCGGGTGTACGTCATAGGATCTGTGTTTTCTCCATGCTCAATTACCTGCACTGCTTTCGCCAGTTCGATCCCCGAATGGCGTATATTGGCCTGTTTCCGGTGCAGGGAACCATGTGTGTGTGACAATGAAGATTGTTTTCTCTTCGTTTCGCTCAAAAGACTATTAAGTGTTCGTGACATATCACCCAAATAATCATTGATGTGAAAAGTCAGTTCCAATTGCGTGAAGTTGTCTCGAAGCTCGGCCAAACTCGCTGCTTTCTTGTTGAGTATTCGTTCATTGTCTCGTATGAGGTTCGAAACCTTGGCGATTTCGTGGTTTAAGTGTCTTTTGACCATTTCAATACAAATGTATACCTTTATCAGTGTCTAACAATTACCATGTCTTTTTCGCTGCAGGCAAACCACTGCGGTGGTGTCGGTGTACTTTTCAGTACGCGCGGTACATTTTATCACACTCCCATTGACTAATCTCTTACAGCTGCGAACCTGAGGAAAAAAGACCGAAAAAAAATTGTGCCATAAAAAAACCAACTGTACACGTCTGAAACTGACAAACATGTCTGCTGGACTTGAAAAGAAAGTCGAAGAGTTGTCTGTGAGCGACACTAGCAAAGTGGCAAACGCTGCTCCAGCTGTCAAAAAAGAAAAGAAAGTGAAAAAGGACGTGAAGAACCCCTTGTTGTTGGACCCTCAACCTGAATTCATTGATTCTCGTATCAAACTCTTTGATGAACTCAAAGCCAAGTATGATGAGGAAATTAGTCAAAAGGAACGTACCGAGATCAAAATCACCTTGAAAGACGGTAACCTTAAAATTGGTACCAGTTTTGAGACATCTCCTTTAGATATCGCCAACGACATCGGGAAATCTTTCAGTGAGAGACAAGTTATCTCCAAAGTCAATGGAAATTTATGGGACTTAGTCAGACCATTAGAAGCCGACTGTCAATTAGAATTCTTGGATTTCGAACATCCAGAAGGGAAACAAGTGTTCTGGCATTCTTCTGCCCACGTTTTGGGAGAAGCCGCTGAATGTCACTACGGTTGTCACTTGTCTTACGGTCCTCCAACTACCGATGGGTTCTTCTACGATATGTCCATCAACGACGGGGAAGGCGTTGTTTCGCAGGGAGACTTCGGCAACTTGGAAAAGGTCGCCACCAAGGGGATCAAAGAGAAACAAAAGTTCGTCAGATTGGAAATGACCAAGGAAGACTTGTTGAAGATGTTCGCCTACAACAAGTACAAAGTGCAATTTATTCAAGATAAGGTCCCTGATGGGACTTCCACCACTGTGTACAGATGTGGGCCATTGATCGATTTGTGTATGGGGCCTCACATTCCCCACACTGGGAAAATCAAGTCTTTCAAAGTGTTGAAGAACTCCTCCTCTTACTTCTTGGGAGATGCTGCCAATGATTCTTTACAGCGTGTCTATGGTATCTCTTTCCCTGATAAGAAATTGATGGACGAACATTTGAAATTCTTAAAGGAAGCCAGTGAAAGAGATCACAGAAAGATTGGTAAAGAACAAGAGTTGTTCTTATTCCATGAAATGTCTCCTGGTAGTGCCTTCTGGTTGCCTCACGGTACAAGAATCTACAACACCTTGTGTGATTTGATGAGGTCTGAATACAGACAAAGAGGGTTCGAAGAAGTCATCACACCAAACATGTACAACTCCAAATTATGGGAAACTTCCGGCCATTGGGGTAACTATAAAGAGAACATGTTCACATTTGATGTGGAAAAAGATCATTTTGGGTTGAAACCAATGAATTGTCCAGGGCACTGTCTTATCTTCAAATCTAGAGAAAGATCGTACAGGGAATTGCCATGGCGTGTTGCTGATTTCGGTGTCATCCACAGAAACGAATTCAGTGGTGCATTATCAGGGTTAACCAGAGTCCGTAGATTCCAACAAGATGATGCCCACATTTTCTGTACCGAAGATCAAATTGAACAAGAAATCAAAGGTTCTTTCGACTTCTTACAGAAAGTATATGGGATCTTTGGCTTCGAGTTCAAGATGGAATTATCCACCAGACCAGAGAAGTATGTTGGTGACATAGACACCTGGAACAAAGCCGAATCCAAGTTGGAAAACGCATTGAACGAATTCTTGGGTAAAGGAAACTGGGACTTAAACCCAGGCGATGGTGCATTCTATGGGCCTAAGATCGATATCATGATCAGTGATGCATTGAACAGATGGTTCCAGTGTGCCACTATTCAATTAGATTTCCAATTGCCTACTAGATTTGAATTGGAATACAAGTCTGAGGTGAACGACAAGGATACCACTGCCTCCAGACCAGTCATGATTCACAGAGCTATTTTGGGATCCGTGGAAAGAATGACGGCTATTTTGACAGAGCATTTCAAAGGGAAATGGCCATTCTGGTTATCACCAAGACAAATCTTGGTGGTGCCAGTTGGGGTCAAATACAACGAGTACGCCGAATCCTTGAAAGAGCAATTGGTGAAGAAGCATGGATTCTATGCTGATGTTGATGTCACCGGGAACACTTTACAGAAGAAGGTCAGAACTGGTCAAGTGATGAAGTATAACTTCATCTTCATTGTTGGTGAACAAGAACAACAGGAAAACAGTGTCAATGTGAGAAACAGAGACATTCAAGAGGAACAAGGTAAGAATGCCACTATTGACTTCGACACTGTGGTCAAGCAATTGCACGACTTGAGAGAAGACAAGAGAAGAGACAATAAGTTAGTGTAAATAGCAGCCCTCATAATCCCAATAATCGTATCAGATCATAAGCCCTTACATTTAATCAGATCAACTAAAAACCTCACTACTCATTTTTTTTCGATCATATCACACTTACTATCGTGCCCATGTCTTCTGAAAATACCGAGACCGTGAGGGAGAACAACCCCCTTCTACAGAGGTTATCGCCTGACCAGTTCCAAGCGAGTGTGAGGTTTTACGATGCCGACCACAAACTCACACAGCAAGATAGAACCCAAATAGCTCAGGATTTGGAGCAAGTGGTGCCACGAATCGGACTCGGCAGCTATTTGTGTGGGATCACAGGGTTCTTCGGATTGACGCTTTACGACAAGCTCAAGAACCGGACCGCCAAACCCCAGCTGTTGAAAGTGGCTCCCAATGTGCTCATGCCCGGCAGGTTTATTCAAAAGCCTTTCTGGTCCTTCTGTATTGCCCTTGTGACCATGGCCACCTCGAGCGAATTGATTGCAAGGCAGCAATTTTCCAGCAAAATCGAGTCCCTTAGTGGAGATGTGTCAAGACAACAGCAATTGGACATTTGGAAAACTATGGACCATCACCAGGCGTCGATTTTCCTTCTATACTATGCCAAATCCAGCCAGGACCCCAGTTTTATTTTGAAAGACCCCAGAACTTTCACCGAGAAAAGAATGCACGAAGTTCACGTCAGCCCACCTCACACACCCCTGCACAATAGTGTGTTTAAGCGTCCTGACGACAGAGAGGTCATTGACCCCCAAACGAAGGAATTGACCCATTGGGAGCAAATCAGAGTATCCAATGGCTTCGGGCAACAGAGCTACAAATACTCCGACCAAGAGGACCCCAAGAATCTGGAGTTTGTTTCTGATGACTCCCAGCTTGGCGATGGCTCGGCTCCAACCCCGGCACCGAAGTCTGCCTGGGAAAGAGTAAGGCAAACCGGTGGTAAGTAGGTTATATGTATATATAGGCTGATTGTGCGGTACACGACTTACCCTCTGGTGTGAATTTCTCAGTGAACGAAAACAAAAACCCGAACACGTCGAAGTAATACAAATAAAGACCATGGATTTCGGAGATTCTGGTGAATTGTACACTATCAGGAATCAGTTCTATACTGGGCAACATTCCAAGGTGGTCGACTACTCGTTGGACCAGTTCAGTGAGGAAAACCAGTTGAGAGTATTGGAACTTCAAGTGAGATCAATAGTTGCAGTGGGTAAAGATGCATCCAAATTAATTGATGAAGGAAAGGCACAATTTCCAGATAACGAAGCTTTGTTCCAGCTCTTGAGTGCATGGAATGACTTGCACTCTTTTGGGACTGATGATTCTACTTATTTTGAAGATATCAAAGCACCACACTTTGAGTTACAGGCGATTTTGACCGCTTTCTACCTTGTGAAGTTCGTCAAAGATATTGATGCAGCCACTGCTTTGCTTGTGAAGTATATCGACGAGTCCAACATGTTGAAGATCAATGAATTGGAACCGTACTTGGTTTTGATCCAGTTGTACTTGGTAGAGGGGAACTTCAATGCCGCTAATAAGATCTTCAATAACTTCAAGAACTTTCCTGACAGCTCCAGAGATAACATCATTTACCAAGTGTTGGAAAGTTGGATCTTATCCATAAAAGGAGAAACTGACAACATCAACAACTCCTACTACTTCTACGATGAGATCTTATCTAACGACTTTGAAAATGACGTGGTTGGCAAGTTCAAGACATTAAACATTTTGCTTGTGTTGACCATCAAATTGAAACACTACCCAGAAGCTAAAGAAATTTTGAAGCAAATCGACAGTTTGGAAATCAAGCCAGACGATAACTTGTTGGCAAACGAAATCACCTTGAACTATTTGTTGGGCAAAAGTGAAGAAAACGAAGAATTGATCAAGAGATTGAAGAGTATCAATCCTGACCACGGTTACTTGGTGGATCATAGTGAAAAATTACTGAAATTCGAAGAAATCGTCACCAAATACAAGGTCTAATTTCTTCCAAAGAATCTCTCAAAACAAATAACCACACATATTACACGATTCAAAGACATGGGAACCAAATACAATAACTATACATTCTCACTTGTTTACCACTAACTTACTTACTCATCGACTTTGACAATTTCACCATGTTCGTTCATTTTCAAACCTTCGGCTAAAAGTCTCTTCTCGATCTCTTTCAATTCCTGTTCACGTTCCAATAATTCCTTACGTTTGTTGATCAAGTCTTGATGAACTCTTTCCTCGAATTTTTTCAATCTTTCTTCTTCCAACTTAATCTGCTCTTCTTTTGATAAGTAGTCATCACCATTAGTTTCGTCAACTGATTTGTTAGAGGCTCCGCCTTCGAATCCGTTGGATATACTGAGGCTTGAGCTGTCGAGTTTTTCTCCATCGATGTACTGGAATTCCTTTCCAGACAAGGCTTCGGTTCTGTAATTTTCATAAATGATATCATGGGTAATTTCTTTGAACTCATTCAAGTGAGTTATCAATAACACATTCTTCAATATAGTGAAATCATTGTACTCTGGCATTTCGATATTGATGGGCTTGGAATGGTTGGGGTTCAACATTCTCAACTTCAAAAGTTCGTCTTCCCCCGATACATTCTTGAATTCATTAGCCCCGATGATGGAAAATGGTAATAAACTGTTCAAGTATTTATTGTATTCGACAATTTCATCATCGATGTAATCTTGTTCGTATTCGTATTCATTGAATTTGTAAAAGCTAATGCCATAATTAGTCAAGTCTTCGAGGATCAACTTTTTGTTCAATTTCAATTCGTCTGGAGTCAATGAATCACTCTTGGCGATAACTGGTATCAAATTGACCAATTTGTTGACGTGTAACATAAACTTCACGTCGATTTCGCTCAATCCGTGTCCAGTAGGATTTATCATGTATATCAACACGTGAATTCTGCCGTCTTTGAATCTGGGGTTTCTTTTCACTCTGCTTTCTTCCAATAATACCTCGTCGTACTGATGTCTTATAAAATCAACAATAATCTTGAAATCTTCATCACAATTGATTGAATTAGCAAAGTTGGGGGTATCGATGATGTTCAAGGAAATCTTGTGTCCCTCGTTGTCCTCCAACTCGACATTTTCATGCCTCAACGTCAATTTTTTTGTGAACGGATCCTGATCGATAGTTGATGATGTTGGGACTATACTATTTCCTCCACACAAAGAGTTGATGAAAGTGGACCTGCCGATCCCACTTTCTCCTATAATCATGACAGAAAAGTTAATGGACTTCTTGAGGGTCTTCCTCTTCCTCAAAGCTGCGGACGACGCATTTGGATCTTGAAAGAACGACATGGTTAAGTTAGCAAGTTTTCAGTTTTCAGTTTTCAGTTTTGGATTCGTCAAAACATGTTTTTTTTGACGCGTAGACTGCGTGTCTCGCACAATACAATA
This sequence comes from Yamadazyma sp. yHMH393, assembly GCA_030580255.1. NCBI lineage: Eukaryota > Fungi > Ascomycota > Pichiomycetes > Serinales > Debaryomycetaceae > Yamadazyma > Yamadazyma sp. yHMH393. The sequence goes on from JAKTSP010000041.1 coordinate 118,184, forward strand.
AATTTACATAAACACTGGGCCAAATAGAGGCAGTAGGGTCCCTTGGAGTCCCTTTGTTTTTAGAAGGTATATAGTGGGGCTGAGAGATCGATTTGCACCGAAAGTGCCTGCAAGTTTTGGTTCTGTAAATAGCAAAATTTTGAATGTTATATGTTATAATGTACAATTCGAGCTTAGGTTAGCTAATTCTGTAGTGAGAGTCCTTGGAAATGTCACCGCCTAATCCAACCATCTCTTGCTCTTACTGGCTGAACTTAAGCTTGCTTTCGTGACTCTTTCACTAGGATTGTATTTGTTAGAAGGAGTTGGAGCCACGGCCGCCCAATTGTGTAATGATTTAATGGTATAAGACCAACCAGGAGTGACGGTGGTCCTGAAGGTAGGAGTTGATGCATAGGTGGAGAAGAAGGTGACATCACTGGTAGGAAACAATCTGCTTGCACTTTTGGCAGTGACGGTGGAGCCTGGTTGCATTTGCATAGGAGCGTATCTTGTCTTGCCAGTCTGTTTTGTATAAGTGATCGAGAAGGACTTGGAGTTGATGGAAGCAGCGTCGAACCCGATAGATTGGTCTGCCGGTGGTGCATTAGTGTAAGTGTTGGCCCCCGAGTATGATTTGGACGATCCTGACATGCCAGACAATTCAAATCTGTTGGTATAATGAATAACGGCTTCAGAACTATCAGAATTAAAAGACAAGAACAACTGGAAAAAGTAGTACCCGTCGTCACAAGCATCGGCATCGATTGAAGCAGTGTACGAAGTCGTTTTGTCATCAAACGTCTTTGCCTTGACAATGTAATCAAAACAATCTATTGCAGTGTCACTACCCGTGCACAACAAAACTGAGAAAGTCTTGACTTTAGTCAATGAAGAATCGTCGTCATCGTCATCACTGTCGTCTTTCCATTTGATTTCCACGTCGACAGATCCACCACTTGCTTTGTAAGTGGCACCCGATTTAGGGGCAGTAATCTCAGCATCTGCAAAGATGTATACGAATAATGATATGAACAAAATGATTGATCTCATAGCGAATGTCCCACAATGGTTTGATTTCTTGTTATATTAGTTTGTTTGAAAAAAGACAAGGGCAGTCTAGCAAAATGATAGCACTGTGACGAATATGAAGTGCAAACTCTGAAGGAGTTCTATGAAGTTCTGTTCCTGAACAAGTGGGAGAAGTATTAATAGCAAAAAGATAAAATTTGTATAAAATTTGTTATTGTATTGCGTTCCTCAAGTTTTTTTTAGATTTTTTTCTCGTTTTGCGTAACAAAGTAGGAAAAAGAAAGAAGTCGACAATAAAAACAATGCAGCTTCGCACCACGTCGACGAGATTTCACCACCGCCGTCGCGCCAGAGAATTTGGGTGGTGTCTATACCGTTTGTAAACTGGGCGGTGCAGAAAACAAAAACAGTGGAACTGCATCGCCGCGACATTTATTGCTGCTTTGTCAAGCACCTAACGACATCTTTTATACCTTCATACGACATCTTCATTCTCTTCATACATTCATAAAACATAAATATGTATACATCCATTCTATAGGCCTACTGGATCAACAAAGTCCCGGATTCATCGGTACACACCTTTCGTTGGGCACAATTGGCATGGCCACCTGCACCTTCCAAGGCGTCGATACCTCGACCACCTTTGCCTTCAAGATTCGGTTCTGGTTCTTCGAAATCAGCACTGATAGGAACATGGGTGATGGACCTGGACTTGGCGGCCGGTCTCACAGGCCGATTAGCTACGCCGCCGGAACTGTGTTTGGCCACATGGCGGTTTCTGTGGAATATGGTGCCCAATCGTTCAACCTGCATTAGAACTGAATAAATAGAGTATGGCACTATAGTAAGTAAGCCCGTAAGAAAGTCGTTCATTTTTGCAAGAGTTGCTATTCTCCAGTGGCATACGGTTCTTTTATACAAAATCAATCGTGGAACTTTAATTGTGAGCGATGGAACACTAATCTCTGATCCATCGCTGCCGTTAAAAAAGAAACCGTAGAACAATTAAAAGAATAAGCCGGAGATAATATTTGACACATTTTCCAGCCGGATTTCGCTTTAGACGGCGCCTTTAGGGCCACAGCATGCATCTGCCGACGGTTTGTGCCCGGAACTTGGCTACCGGGGTGCTGACTAGGATCGTCCATAGTCTTCCATAGTCGTCCAAAGCCTCCATAGTCGTCCAAAGCCTCCATAGTCGTATAGTCATCAGAGTGGGTCAACGATGCCAAGACAAACTGGCTGACAAACTGGCTGACAAACTGAGTCAAACTGAGTCAAACTGAGTCAAACTAAGCCAAACTGTCAAAATATCAAACTGTGTCAAACCGTCCAACCGTCAAACTATCAAATCAACTCAAACAGTCAAACTCCGACGGTATCAAGCGAAAACAAGTCTGATTCATTAGTATATTCATAACCTCTATTTACATCGTTTACAGACAACGTCCTCATACTATATACCTCTTTGCCTGGCTTCGGGTTACCACATCACCATTTTTTCCCTTGCCTTTGGACCATGCAAACGGAAACAACAAAACTACTAGGGCCATCTCGCACACCAGCTTATTTTCCATGGATATGTTTGGTCGGTCGGTGATTGCGTTTGTGCAATTTATTGAAGTCTGTGAAAAATACAGGAAAGTACGGCACAAAAAAAGTCTGACAGTTTTGACAGATTCCAGTTTTACCAAACACGAAAGAGCTTGTGTTGGAGACTTTGATTGATTGACAATTACCCTCTTGCTAACGGAGATGAACGTTGAAATATAACATGGGGCTTTATACTTACTTATATAGTTTCCACGATTTTCTTAGCCCAATGAGGCACGGAAAATCTGCACCAGCCGGGTCCGTCAATTTCTTTTTCCGCTACACGGAGTTACATTTGTTTGACCAAGTTCCGGGCCCAATTAGTCAGGTTCAATTTGCCATGGCGCCCGGAATCATCAATCTCCGTAGTTTAGTCCTCTCCCGAAAAACATCTGATAATTGAATACCAATCTGGGGAAATGAAAAGTCACAGGCCCCCGTGTAATTGTTTTCGGCCGATAAGTTATCTCCGTCTCGCCAAAGGTGAACAGGATATTTATAGGAATAAATTAGGCAAAAAGAAAAGAAGGCTGATTAGGCAGCTGCGGACGGTCTTTCAAATAGCAGCCGATTGTGGTTTGTGGTCACTGCCTGTTTGCGCACAACGACGCTGTGTTTGTGGACAACAACGTTATGTTCGTTTCAGGGGTTTTGTGGCAGGTTTGTTTGTGTGTGCGTTGTGTACAGTGGACTGGCAGTATAGAAAGTTATGATCATTGGCATCGTGTTCTGTTCCCAGTTGGGCGAACGTCCTCCGCCCGCTGATTTACGGCCCTCTTCCTAGACGTACCCGCTGGCGTAGCTGACGCTGCTGTCGTGGGAATCATGCACTCGGCTGCTCTGGCTGTAGCCACACCACTGAAACCTTCTATGGTCCCCTACAGTCAGTAACAACCTCAACACGATTAGAATGGGTTTTTGCCCACAAATGGTGTTGCCCGTAATCTTGATATACTTTGCCCAATCTCCGTAGTCACCGGTGGCCGCTATATGCATGGCAGCTTTGTCAAGCGACTCTATGCCTTTGTATATATCCTTTTGCGATCTAGATTTGGAACTAACGGTGACGAGACTCTGCTCGAGCTGTTCAAAGTCGATGGCGCCACTGAACACCGGGTCCATATTGAGCGTCTCTGTGTACCCAAACCGACTGCCCCAATGGCAGAAATCGCTGCTGATCACAAACGCATTGCTTTCATCTTCGAAGAATGGCTGCAACACATCTGTCACGGTCTGCAACAACTTTGAGTCCAAATGGCTGATCATGATGGGCACGATCAGAACCTCTTCGGTGTCTTTGCCCAACTGGTTCATCTTGTACCTCAAAAATGGGCAATGCATCTCAAACGAGTGCTCGTCGTCATCTACCTCCTCGCTCATATACTGGAACAGCGCATGCTGGTTCAAAGCTTTGTTCACGTCTCTTTCAACCTTCAAATGTCCCAACGGGGTCTCGTAGTAGTCGTACCCGCTTATGTGGACGTGGCCTCGGAAGTAAACGTGGTGGCTGGGTCCCAATATAAACACTCTTTTTATGCCATCTAAGTTCAAAGCGTTAAAACATTCCCCTAGTCTCTCACCACTGTATGCATACCCAGCATGAGGCCCTATAACGATCCGAGACTTGTCTTGGAACTGGTTACTGAAGTACTTGGCCAATTGTCTGTTCAACTGGGTGGCACTGCCGCTGTACCATGAATTGGAGTGGGTAGCTGGTCTCACTAAGGACATTGCTAGGGGTTGTATTTTGCGAATTTGACCAAAAAACATCGGCAGTATTTAGCTTCAGTAGACGACTTATTTGACCATTGGAGAGTATCGAAGAGCCACCTTGTGTCCGCTTGTTTACTACTTTTATTGATTACATACACTAAGCCTTTTTCTGAACATCCACAATCCAGTCTTGAGAGTACGACTCTTGTCCGTCCAAATAATAAGTACTAGTCATTTGGCATTGGCCTCTGAACATGAATCCACTGGGAGTGGTCTCAGGTTCAAATGTGACGGTGTACAATTCTTCTCTTGGTTCGAAGTCTCCCAAAAGCTTTTCTGACTTCTTAACGGTGATACCAGCCTTTTTGCCAATCTGAATGTACTTGAAGTCTTTCAATGGCACATTGGCCTTGAAATGAATCGTGGAAGTGTATTTACTGCCTTCTGGGATAGGCATGAAAATGTTGTCGTTATCTTTCACTTGCACGGTCTGTTCACCTTCAACACCTTCAATGGTGACCGTGAACTTGATGATTTCGTACTCGTCGTTTGGTGCTTTTCCCATGGCTGATTACTTATAGACTAGAAAAAACAATCTGGTCTCAAAACGAGCAAATCTGGGGAAACCGCTATTTATATTCATTTCAGAAATCTCGACATCCACCCTCGGTTCGTGCCAAAATTGCTCAATATTACACTCGTCCCGGATAAGTGGGGTGTGTCACTAAAAATTCCTATTGTGTCAATCGGGCAACCCCGTATGTATACAACTGGTGTACACCTGCAAGCGATGTAACTCTAAGCAAGGCCAAGTGAGTTTTTCTTTTCGAATTTGAACTGTTCAACCTCGTTCTGTAGCAAGAGCTTCAAGTCGTTGATATCTTTATAATTGAACTCAAACGAGTAGTCGAACACGCGAGTGCATTCCACCTCGTTCTCTGCCATTCTGATTCCACTGAAAAACGGGTGGCTCAAACTCTCCGTCACGCTGAACCGCTTCCCACTGTCCCAGGTCAAAAGATTATCCAAAAGGTCAATGGACAAGCTATTGGCCAATGGGTAAATCTTGGAGAACGGAATCTTCAAGTACTTTCTGCTGAACAAGGACAAGTTCCAGCTTCGGGCGTCGATCACCTTGGATGGTGGCGTGCCGATAATCTTGATCACCTCATTGATCTGGCCCACCAGATCTTTCCCCATAAATAACGGTTTTCTGCCATACAATTCGGCCAAAATACAACCGACGGCCCAAAGGTCGATGGCTTTATCATACTTTCCATGGCTTAGAATCAACTCTGGGGCTCGGTACCACCGGGTAGCCACGTAGTTGGTGATTGGGGTGGTGTCAATGGCAAACTCTTTGGTGGCAGTGGACTTGAGGCTGCTGATACCTCTAGCAAGACCAAAGTCACAGATCTTAAGCACTCCGTCGGCACTGACTAGAATGTTGCCTGGCTTCAAATCCCGGTGGATCACCTCAGCAGAGTGGATGTACTTCAACCCACACAAGATCTGGTACACGAAACTTTGAATGTGAAATTCACTAAATTGAATTGACGAGTAAATCACTTTGGTTAAATCGTATTCGCTGATTTCTTGGTAGCAGTACAAGCCGTCATAAGGCTCAGTGTAAATGATGTCCAAATCAATCAAAGGCACTATATTCCTATGGCCGTTGAAGTGTCGCATGAACTTTAACTCTCGTATGGCCCTCTTCATCAAGACCTCTTTCTGAAAGATCCTATTCACCTTCTTAATGGCAACCTGTGGTTTGTCGGGGTGAGCCTTGTTCTTGGACAAGTTGACGGACTTCGTGTCGATGGCCGAACAAACCGTGCCATACGACCCTTTCCCCAAGATTTCAACCACCCGATATCGCTGGTCTACGAGAAACCTCGCCTCATTGTAAGCTACCTGTTGTGGCATTGTGTGGTGGAAACGTACAAATTCTTGAGGCACAAACTGCTTGTGGCCGCTTTTTTGCAGTCGGTGCACACACGCCGCGTTTTTTTATCCAGCCCACGACCGCCACTGCTACCTGTGTGAGGTAGAGCCTAAGGAAAGTGAAAAAAAAGTGAAGAAAAATCTCATCCATCAAAAAAATCCACGAACTGATTTAGTCATAGCATGAGTTCTTCACATTGCAGATTTTACGAGAATAAGTACCCCGAAGTCGATGAGGTGGTCATGGTGAATGTCCAGGAAATCGCCGAGATGGGTGCTTACGTCAAATTATTGGAATACGATAACATCGAGGGTATGGTGTTATTATCAGAATTGTCCAGAAGAAGAATCCGTTCTATTCAGAAATTGATTAGAGTCGGTAAAAATGAAGTTGCCGTGGTGTTGAGAGTCGACAAAGAAAAGGGGTACATTGATTTATCCAAGAGAAGAGTTTCTACCGAAGATATCGTCAAGTGTGATGAAAGGTATAACAAGTCCAAGGCCGTTCACTCTATTTTAAGACATTGTGCTGAAAAATTCAATATTTCCTTGGAAGAATTATATTCATCAATTGGGTGGCCCTTGAGCAGAAAGTATGGCCATGCTTACGATGCTTTCAAGATTTCAATCACAGACCCCTCTGTGTACGACGATATCGTGCCACCTACTACTGATATTTTGGAAGAGTTAAAGTTATACATTTCAAGAAGGTTAACGCCTCAAGCCATAAAGATAAGAGCTGATGTGGAAGTCAGTTGCTTCAGTTACGAAGGAATCGACGCTATAAAGAGAGCTTTGCTCGAAGCTGAAACCTTGTCAACCGAACAAATGCAAGTGAAGGCCAAATTGGTGGCTGCTCCTTTGTACGTTATTTCTTGCCAGGCTTTAGACAAGAACCAAGGAGTTGAATTATTGAAGCAAGCCATCACCAAAGTGCAAGCTTCTATTGAGAAATCTGGCGGATCTTGTAAAGTCACCATGGATCCAAAAGCTGTCACTGCCACCGAAGACGCTGCTTTACAAGCCTTATTGGAGAGAAAAGAAGAGGATGAAAAAGACTCTTCCGACGAAGAAGAAGAAGAATAAGCTGATTTACTACCGTTTACTACCACCCCAAAATTCCGTTCATCTTATTCCAGCGTGCTTTGGCCTTCACATATCATAGGCCAGATGATGCTCTTCTTAACGTAAATCAAACTGACTTCCTCCTACTAGTACTGAAAAGGGGTACCTTCTTTTTCTTGTATTAATAATGATAATATACATATACACAGTATTTCTACACGTCCATTGAAAATAAAGAAACTAGAATGGAAGCGACTTGGTGATGGTCAAATCCCTGCTGTTTGCCCTTTCTATTATATACCCTGGTAGATTGGGGATCAATTGACTTGGGATTCTTAACTCTTTCAAACTATCAGGTAAAAGGAACTGGTCGATCTCGATCAACTCCTGGTTTCCACTTATGTCTAGTTTCTTCAAATTGCCATGAAACTTGATGTTTTTCATTAACTTTAGGTCGTTGAAACTCAAGTCCAACTCCTGTAGGCTTATGGGGAACTCGAAGTTCTCCAACACCTTGATGCCTTGGTATCCCAACTTGAGCACTTTCAAAGTCGGTGGCAATACCACATCCTTCAAGTTACTGATTCTCTTATCGTTCTCGTCCAAATCTGGGTCCATTTCGATATCTAGTACCTCTAAATTGTTAGGGAAGGTGACATTTTTCAATGTCGTTATAAGATTGTTTCCCAAGTACAATTTGGTTAAACGTGGAGGGAAGTTCACCTTATTTAGCGTCTTGATATTGTTGTTCCCTAAGTATAACGTTTCCAACGTGTTTGGTAACTTCAAGGGGTTTATACTGTTGACACCATCACTTCCAAGATTCAAATTCTTTATGAAACTGGGTAATTTCAACCCTCTGGTATTTGCCATTGATTCCTGTAAGTTGAGTGTTACCAACAGGTCAGGGAACTTCAATCCAGTCATCGATTCGTTCGGTATGCAAGAAATGTCCAAGAATTTCAACTTTTCAGGGAACTTGGCTCCCTTTATATTATCAATGGGATTGAAAGCCAACGACAAGCTATCAAGGCTTTTGGGAAACTCAATTCCCCTTATGTTATCGATCCTGTTGTTGGCCAAGTTCAAGTACGTCAAGCTTTCAGGAAACTCACAATAATTCAAGAAGTAAATCTTATTATCCGTCAAGTTTAGCACTTCAAGTTTGGGTGGGAGCTTCAAATTATCAATGGAGTTGATGGAGTTGTGACCAGCGACCAACGTCTTTAGATTGTTCGGCATTTTGAATCCATTCAACGTCTCGATACAGTAACTGCCACTGATGTTCATCACCTCCAATGAATCTGGAAATATTACGCCCGGAAAGAATCGTATGCAATTATCACTGTAATCAAAGATTTTCAAATTCTCCCAATTCGTGAAATCATTCTGGATGTCTTCTCCAAGTTTTGTGAGGTCGTTTTTCTCAGTCAAGTATATGGTATCGATTTCGTACTTGTTGATAATGGATACGTGATACACCTTTGCTTTGTACACGCTTAATGCTTCAATGAATTTGAAATACTCTGCCTTTTCGAATTCCGAGTGTTCGCTCCACTTTTTGCCTCCGTCAAAGTGGATGTGGTACCCAATCAGGCCCACTTTCGATATGAAGTCTTTCTGTTCCGAGACAAACTCTGTGACTTTCCGCAAATTGGATTCAAACTCATCATTGTACTCGATGGAAATGTTCATAAAGTCATATCGTTTACCTTCAATTTCAGACCCACTGAAATTGGGGAAATCACTCACCTCCAAAGTGTCTGTAGGCCCCAACTCTCGGAATTGCTCCACTTGCCGCTTGAGTGGTTTAAACTTGGGCTTGTCGTATAATATAAGAAGCCTCGTAGCTATCTTGTCTACCTCCATCGGCACGTCTTTCGTGCCAGAGCCAGAATCCTGGTGTGTCTCCACCTTCCCGATAATACTGTTACTTTGTGTTTGTGGCTGTGTTTGTGGCTGTGGTTGTGGTGGTTTTGTTTCTTGAATTTGTGGTACTTGTGGTTGTTGTGGTGATAGCACAGGCAACTCTTCCAGCATCCCGTTCCCCTGCAGATGTATGCTCGGCCCCGCTGTCTGTTCTGTGGAAGGGACACCAGCTGTACTGCTTGCACCCTCGTCACTTCCCGGTAACGTCGTGGTGCTCAAAAGGGCCTCTATCGTGTCTTCTCGCACCGGTGATGAGCCCACCTTATCACCCAAGACATTTCCATTTGTGTTCAAGCCGTTTTGTGATAAAGAGTCGCCTCCCGTCAACACTTCCACAAGCATGGCGTCGGGATCACTCGCCACCGGCGGCAAATTGTCGTGGTTGTCGGTGCCAGACTCAGACATATATCTATTGATGTTGTTTTTCAAAACTCATCTACCAAATGCGCAATGGCTTTTGAGCATTTTTTTTTGTCAGATCGTAACTGTTCATTAATATAAATAGAATGATATAAATTAGTTGGGGACGGGGCAAGTGTTGTCATGGAAACTTCACATGACTACACTTTCTGTCCTCTAAATGCAAAAAGAAACTTCAAAAACAGTTTGAAAGGCACCGGTGTATCCAACAATGCATTAGGATTTGTTTGCAGCTGTTTGAAATCTTCCTCATTATGCACCGGTTGGGCTAGAACATCATCCCGGGCTAAAATGTAGGCCCGGAGCACAAATGAAGCTATACCGCATACTGCAAACGAAACTCCCGCAAAGACCGAGCAGTATACGTACAGTTTAGGGTCTACAGTTCCTCCTTTCCCCTGCACAAGTTCCACTCCAATCACAGGCGCCACCACTGCAGCCACCCCTGATAGACTCCAGAGGAGACTGAAAGTGACGTTCATCTTCTGGATCCCTACTAGGCGCGCAAGAAGTGGCGGGATCGTGGAATAGATGCTCCCCATGATGGACCCAATCAAAACACCAAATGCCAAAACCGTGGCATAATTCCGAGCTGGGATCCACATCGCCAATACCAATAGCGCCGAAACCGAGTAGGTGCCGAAAAGAACTGTACAAGGACCCACCTTATCGGCCAAGAACCCAATGCACGGCCTACCTACCGCAGAACCTACTTGCACCATGGCACTGGCTATGGACCCTTGGTATTCGGAGTACCCCAAAGAAGTAGTGAAATTGGCCAAAGTGTACAAACAGATAGCGTAGCCGAACATGAATGTTACCACAATCAACAGGGCTATAGCAAATCCCAAGGATTTGGCCACCGGCACGTCAAACAAGGTAAACTCGATCTTGTGATGTTTGGACCGGGACCTGATCAATACGGATGCAACACAAATGAGACCAAATGAAATGATGGCCTGTGCCCTCAATGCCCACCACACGCTCCTGGCTTCCACCACCGCTTGCATCCCCACGTTGAAGATGATCCCTCCAACACCTGAACCGGCTGTGGCAATCCCACTAGCTAAAACACGTCTTTTCTTGAAGAACTGCGGCAAGATCGTCAACGACGGAAGCGAGATCATCGACAATCCCAAGCTTTGCAACACCCCTTGCGTCAAGTACAACTGCCACAATTTGCGGCTGAAGCTCGCCAACAACAACGCCGCGAGGTCGATGAAGTTGCCGATTATGATCATACGCCGTATACCAATGACGCCCATGAGATAGTTGAGAAACGGCGTGAAGATCAACGATAACCCCAAGGCCAACCCCCCAATGGCTGCGTAGTCGAGCTTGGTAGCCCCCGGGAAAACATCGTTATTGAGGTACACCGAGAAGAAGATCGCGAATCCGGAGTTCATGCCCCAGGTGCAACCGTTTAGCACAAAGCATGCAAAACAAACTACCCAGCAGTATCCCTTGTCGTATACCAATTCAGGCTCTTGCTGGCTTTCCTGGGAACTGCTGGTTCGCTGGACGTCAGTGTCTTCTATATTTGCGGCCATGTTTTTGATGGGCCTCGGGAAAAAATAAATGAAAGAAAATTCCGTACTTTAATACATTTATATGTCAGCAGAAGCCAGAGCTATGAGTCTTCTTCCGAGCGACCTTTTTTTCGCACCCATATTCGGAAACGAATGCCCGTAAACAGTCATTGCCCTATATTGCTTTCTTTACGAATCGGCTGCCACACCGGGGCGTCTGCGGTGTTTCTCCGGAAGCGTGAGGACGAGCGGACGAGAGGTAAGATATCATAAAGATTACCGAGACATTTTTGGAACGCGGCCACCGTGGAAGATACGTATGCACCTGCTTATCACAAGACAGCAGGTGTCAAAAAATGCACACTGGAAAAAAATGGGGCAAGCTGGGAATTGAACCCAGGACCTCCCGCACCCCGAGCGGAAATCATACCACTAGACCACATGCCCCACGAATGTGAAACGAATCAAGAAATTCCGCCATGGGACCAGAAGCCATTGGCTGAACTTGTGTCGATGAATGGTTCATTTTCATCATCAGGGAAGACGTAAAGGAGTCCCAGAGCTGCACAAATCTAAGTAATGCCGCAAATGGAAGCCAGACGTACCTCTAAAGTTACACCCTCACCGTCCGCTGCTGCACAAACTTGGGCCCCAAAATCTCGGCTTCAGCGTTGTTCACGCGATGGTGCAAAAAAGTCCATTTTTTCACTTCTTCTTTCAGTAGCCAAACAAATGTGGAAGATAACCACAAAGTCCTGGCACAGGACGTTCCAAACCAGTGCTCTACGGTACAATTCCAAGCTTGGGGTCATACCGATTAAAAGCATCAGAGACATAGGCATTATAGCGCACATAGATGCTGGGAAAACGACGACGACCGAAAGAATGTTATACTATAGCGGTAAGACTAAACGGATCGGGAACGTAGATCAAGGAGATACCGTGACAGATTACCTTGATAGTGAACGAGAACGGGGTATCACCATCCAACTGGCGGCCATCACGATTCAGTGGAATAACAAACGAATCAACATCATTGACACTCCAGGACATGCGGATTTCACGTTTGAAGTGATCCGAGCTTTGAGAGTGTTGGACGGGGCCGTGACGATTTTGGATGCTGTTGAAGGAGTGGAGGCCCAGACAGAGAAGGTGTGGAAGCAAGCACAGGAGTTGGCCATACCGAAAGTGGCATTTGTAAATAAAATGGACAGAGATGGTGCAGGCTTCAGCAGAACCGTTAAGGAGATGATCCAAAAGTTGCAAACAAGCGTGGTCGTTGTAACGTTACCTTATTTCGAGACAGGGGACGACAATGTACCTGTTTTCAAAGGTGTCGTGGATGTGATAAACAAAACATTGTTGGTGTGGGATTTGAAGGCAGATCCAAGCGGTAAAGTCATACAAGCGCAGCCAATTACCGATAAACCAGAGATATTGGAGATGGTAACGAAGTCTCGAGAATCGATGGTTGAGACTTTGGGAGAGTTCAATGAAGATGTTGTGGACTCGTTCTTGGAGAACGACGAAGACTGTATGGCCATCCCCAATCCAGTACTCAAGAATGCCATTCGAGCAGCTTGTATATCCAACGACGTTACCCCAGTGTTTTGTGGATCGGCGTTCAAGAATATCGGTGTGCAGCCACTTATGGATGGAATTAACGACTACTTGCCTTCACCGTTAGAGTCGCAAGTCCCAGAACTCACTTCAAATAGAAGAACCAACACCAAAAAGAAGAAGGGGAAACCAAACAAGGGCAGTTCTGGTGAATCCGTGGACGTTGTTGCTTCGATTGACCCACAAAGGGGCCTTGTTATCGACAAGAACCCCAACTTGACGGTGGCATTGGCGTTTAAAGTTATCACAGATAAAATCAGAGGAGTCATGACCTTTTTCAGAGTTTACAGTGGGACCTTGACCAGCAACACCATTTTGATCAATACTCGAACAGGGCAAAAGCACACCGTTAGGAATTTGCTCCTAATGCATGGGGACGAGCCCCAGCCAGTGACGTCTGTGGGTGCCGGTAATATAGGGGTCATCGCAGGAAATGAAGAAATTATTACCGGAGACACTTTGGTGACTCATGGCACGAATAAAAGCAAGAACTTCAATGAACTAGAGACAAACTTGAAGCTTTTGCCTATAGAAATCCCACCCCCCTTGTTCAACTCGTCGATCGAACCGTTGACTGCCGGGGACGAACGGTACATGAACGAGTGTATCCAATCATTAGTGAGAGAAGACCCGTCTTTGGTGGTCCACAAAGACGAAGAACTAGGCCAGACGATTTTGAGTGGGATGGGAGAGTTGCATCTTGAGATTATACGGGAACGACTCGTCAACGACATGAAAGCCAAGGTCAAGCTCAGAGAAGTGGCTGTCTCGTATAAAGAGACGATTCTTAAACCTTCGTATTCCCCCGTTAAGGTGTCAGACGAAGAGCTGGGGATCACTGTTGAGATCAGCCTTGATTCTTTTGAAGGTGAAAGTGTGGAATCGGCCTTTGCCGAAGAAGAAGGTGCAGAGCTTTTGGACCAAGACAACAATATTGTCATTGTGGCAGACGAAGCGACCCCACAATATATGCTCCAAGCTGTAGAAGAAAGACGGTGGAAATGTGAGTATTCGATCGAACAGTTGTACGACAGCATCGTCCAAGGATTGCAAATCGGTCTACAGATCGGTGGGCCCATTTTGGGTTTGTCGTTGCACTCCACAGTCGTGAGGCTCCACAGCTGGGACTTTCCCGTCGACGATAAGAATGCCAATATCTCAAAACTTCTAGAAATCAGCCGCAGAGCTCTTTTCAAAGCTGTACGGGAACTAGACGAAACCAGCTTCACCATATTGGAGCCGATAATGGAAACAAAAGTGTACATGAACTCCGACCGTTTGGGAGATGTCACCCATGACTTGACTCAGCGGTGTCTGGCCACTATTGCCAGCATAGAAGACGAGGGATCCGTAAATATCGACGCCATTGACTGGGCACACAAGGAAAGCCAGAAAGTATATCTCCCACAGGACTATACCATGCGTTCCAGTCACGTAGCAGGCGAAATCCAGAACAAAAAAGTTATTATAGCTGAGACACCGTTAAGAGAGATGGTCGGTTATTTGAGCAGATTGAGATCGCTTACGCAAGGAAGAAGTACGTTCGATATGACGTATTTGGGCATGAGAAGAGCCATCTCCGCCAGGCTCAGTAGCATCAAGAAGGAGCACCAGTTCTAGACAAACCTTCCTCAAGAATGCTCTTATTTGTCAAAATGAACCATGTACATAGAATGTAAATATTTGTGTGTATGCAAAAAAGATTATCACACGAAAACGAGAGCATTTTCCCCAAAAAAAATCATTCAAACGTATACAACTCCAAGTAGATACCATGTCTGATAAAGATACAGGAATGTTATCTCCCACGATTGATGCTGCCGATGTGCTCTCCGAATCACCCACGAACTCGTCACACGAGTCACAAGAGTCGTTCAATGGGTCTACTGATTCGTCTTTTGTCCCCATTGAAAAGCAGACCCTTGTAGACGCAATACAGGTGGTAGACGAAGATAAGAAGTTCAATGGCAAATTGATCGATTACATTGAAAGCACCACTCCTATCTCATCAATTGAGGACAACTACCACATAATTTCTGTGTTTGGGTCCCAATCCACCGGGAAATCAACTTTATTGAACCGTCTTTTCAACACGAATTTTCATGTTATGGATGAAACAAGAAGACAGCAAACCACAAAAGGGATCTGGTTGGCATACTCTCCTCTCGTCAACAGCAACAAGAAGTTGTACAAGAAGCAAAAGGTGGAGAATATCTTTGTTATGGATGTGGAAGGTACTGATGGTAGAGAAAGAGGTGAGGATCAAGATTTTGAAAGGAAATCAGCGTTGTTTGCGTTATCTACAAGTGAAGTGTTGATCATCAATATCTGGGAAACCCAGATCGGTTTGTACCAGGGTGCAAACATGGGGTTGTTGAAAACAGTGTTCGAGGTCAACTTGTCTTTGTTTGGTAAGAATAAATTGAACAACAGTGAAGACAAACATAAGGTGTTATTGTTGTTTGTCATCAGGGACCATATTGGAGTGACCCCTGTTGAAAACTTGGCCGCCACTGTCACAACGGATTTGACTAAAATGTGGGACGGATTGAGCAAACCTTTGGAACTCCAGGGTTTCAAGTTTGACGATTTCTTCGACGTGAAATTCCATGCTCTTGGACACAAAATCTTGCAGCTGGAGAAATTCGGTGAGGACATCAAGTTGTTAGGAGACAAGTTTGTTGATCCTGGCAATGAGGAGTACTTATGGAAGGCCAACTACCACCATGACTTACCTATCGATGGCTGGACAATGTATGCTAATAACTGTTGGGATCAAATTGACTCCAATAAGGACTTGGACTTGCCTACGCAACAGATATTAGTGGCCAAATTCAAGTGTGATGAGATCGTCAATAACCTCTACGAGGAGTTTTTGGTAAAGTACCAGGAATTGTTGGTCAAGCCACAGTCTACTAAATCCAGTACTGCCATTGACGAGAGCAAATTCAAGGAAGTTGGATTGCTCATGAAGGATTTGAGGGACGATTATCTTGGGCAATTCACCATGATGGCCTCAAAGTACAACCTGTCGGTGTATCAACAGAAAAGACAAGCTTTCAACGAAAAAATCTTGAACAAGTACCAAGAGTTGTTCAGCAGCTACAGCAAGGCCATAAACACGACATTGATCAAATCCTTCAAAAATGACATAGGGAAAGCATCAGAGGAAGAGGGAAAGTACATTGACGTGGTTAACAAGTTGAAGCTCAACCTCATAAATCAATTGACATCGTCCTTGACGTTATTGTCCATTGACGAGATCAATTTTGATGAGCACCTCGGCAGCTTCATCGAAGAGATCAATGAGACCATATCCAAACAACAGGTAATTGAGTTGAACTCAATTGTGGCCAAAATGATCAAGAGGTTAGGAAATCAGGTCAACAAGTACATCTTGTTTGAGATCGGAGACTTCAACGCAAGTTCCTGGGACAATATTCTCCGCAAGTTCCTTGACCTGGTGGAAAAAGCGTTGCTGCCTTACAAAGTAGACGATGGTTATGATTTTGAGTTGGGAATCGGACGTGAAGTAACAACCGAGTCTATAACCAAGTTCAAATTCAAGGCCTGGAGCAAGTTCTACTCCCTCATTCAAAAGAACTTGTCGAAAGATAATATCCTCAACATTTTGAAGGATAAGTTTGATGAGAAATTCAGGTACGATGATAATGGAGTGCCACGGCTATACTCCAATGAAATGGAGCTCGATAGTAGTTTCAACAAAGCCAAGTTTGAGACTTACAAGTTAGTGCCGCTTCTCACCATTGTCAAGTTGAATGATTCAAGCGAGATCATTCCAGAGTACGATATCTTTGACGAGCCATTGAGAAAGAAGTACGAAGAGCCTAGTTTCGAAAAGGACGACGACGATGATGATGATGACAAAGACCATGACGAAGACTTCGATTCCAACAAGTTCAGCCACATCATAAGCGAACAAGACAAGGTGGAGGTGGTAAACAAGTTCAAAAGGGAAATTGATGCCCGGTACATTGAGACCAAACGGTCCATTGTGCTGTCGGTGACGTCCATCCCCTACTACATCTACTTGATCATCATAGTGTTGGGATGGAACGAGTTCATGGCGGTGATCCGTAGCCCTATTTTCTTCACGTTGGCCATTTTACTTGGTGGCATTACCTACGTGATGTACCAATTGAATTTGATCAAGCCAGCTATGCAAGTGGGAAACAAAATGCTACAAGAGAGTCTCACGTTGGGTAAACAGAAATTGAAAGAGTTTCTCATTGACGACAATGAGTTGCACAGACGCAACCTCCAAAAGATGTCAGACACCGCCAACGAAGACATCGAACTCACCGACCTCAGCCAATGATGGGCCAAGCCAGGTATGGTGCAAAAACATTCACCGATTTCCTCAATGGCCCACCGTTGGATTTGAGCCGCGCACGAATGTCACATAAATTCCAGTTTGATTTGCAAGTACGATTTCAATACGACATAACAAGTGGACAATTGCATCCTCGACCAGACAATATAGGGAGACTTCACTAAGGAGACGTCACTATAACAACGTAAACGACACAGAATGACGCCACCACCACAAATCCCACCACAACTGTACTTGGTTCCATTTCTTGATTCCATCTCTTGATACCATCTCTTATACCAT
This sequence comes from Yamadazyma sp. yHMH393, assembly GCA_030580255.1. Classification (NCBI taxonomy): domain Eukaryota; kingdom Fungi; phylum Ascomycota; class Pichiomycetes; order Serinales; family Debaryomycetaceae; genus Yamadazyma; species Yamadazyma sp. yHMH393. The sequence goes on from JAKTSP010000041.1 coordinate 135,647, forward strand.
TTGTGGTTCCATCTCTCCACTGCCCTGTTCCCTTCGCCCTGTTTCTTCCCCACCGATAAACCGCAACACGTCGCGGAACCCCCCATATTCAGACAGGCGCCTCCTTTTAATCGCCTCCACGGCACCAGAAAAAACCGTCCTATCAATTTTGTTCCCGCTAATCTAATGAGCACCAAATCAGAAATACCAAAAAGAAACAAGCAAACATTAAATTAAAAGAAAAAAAAAACTATGCTGCGAACTGCCAATGTTACATTAGAGTAAAATACAACCATTTACATTTTCTGTAACATCTGAGACTTTTCTGTTATTTATGTTATAATCACACACTATTGCCCAATTTCTCGATACTTTATTCTGGTCATATATAAAAAGTGGTTGGCCCTTTTGTTCCATTCACACACCACAACCCCATTTTCCTCCCCCAGTTACCAATCGCTTGCTTGATCTTTTTTGGCGCCATTTTCAAGTGGTTCTTATCCCAAACAGTTCCCTAAATCAATTGGTTCAAATGATTCTGACTTCGGTGGGTCCTGTAGCGAAACACATCGACATCAAATCCTCCCCTTTGACCGACACAAACGACAGCAGAGAGCTACGCCTTCTGGATGAAGACAGCAACTCCAGCTCGATGCAAGAAGACGAGGTGTATGGTAGTATAATCGACCTGTTTAATGGGAAATTGAATCCCGGGCATACAAAGGCATACTCCGACGATTTACTAGCTGATTTCAACGAAGCGTTGAAGGAAAACAGCGCTATATCGATGTTGCCCAACTTCAACATCAGTCCCACAGGGGAAGAATTCGGCAATTACTTGGTGATTGATCTAGGAGGATCCACCTTGAGAATCGCCATTATTCAGATAACCCCACAAGACTCCACAACGAAACGCACTGATAGAATCAAAATCGTCAACGAAAAGAAGTGGATTATGCACAATAACGACAAGCTTATAGATTTGAACTTCTTCAAGGGTATTGGTGCCAAGATTGTTGAAACTATCAACGAACAAGATGTCATCAGCTTGGCCGATGATGTGATAAACGTGGGGATCTCTTGGTCGTTCCCTTTGAACCAAGTGTCCCATAATTCAGGATACATCGTGCATGTGGGCAAAGGCTGGTTTATCTCCAGTGAGTGCTACAACCAAGACCTTCGGATGTTGTTGCAACAGGCCATGAAGTCTCATTACAATTTGCTTATAGACGTGAAGGTTATCATCAATGATTCGTTGGCAGTTTATGCCGCCGGAAGGTTTCTTTCCTCCGATTTGAAACTTGCCATGGTCTTGGGGACCGGCTTCAACACTTGTTGCTCCATCAACAGTTCCGGTAAACTACACAAGAGCAAGGCGTTGAAAAACGAAAAAGCCATGTTGTTCAACTGTGAAGCGTCGTTATTCGGCTCCAATTTGTTCAATTTGAGTAACGAGTTCGACAACCAGATCGACGACCGGTTCAATGCTTACGAAAGAACCTACAAACCTCATATGACCGTCGACGACTCCCAAAAGGTCATTTTCCAACCATTCGAGATCATGACCAGTGGCAGGTACTTGCCGGAGCTTACAAGATTGAGTATAATCAAGTTAATACGCCATGGGGAGATTTTTCATCATGCAACGTTACTTTCAACCAACAAATTATTCACAAAATACGATGGGTTCTCCGGTGAACTATTATGTTTCATATCAGAAAATGAAGACTTAGTTCTGATTAACGAGAAACTCAAGCAGGAGTACAACATTGAATCGTCTATTGATGATATGGAGAAAATCAAGATGGTGGTGGATGCCATAATATCCAGGGCTAGTTACTGTGTGACCGTGGGCATTGTGGGGCTCATCAAATTACTTAAGTCCCACAACAATGAAGAGTTCGAAAACAACCATTTGACTATCGGTTACGTTGGATCTATAATGCAGTACTTCAATAATTACCGAAAGTTGATCTTGAAGTACATTAATGAGGACGAGTACATCCAAAGTTTGGGCCTTTCCGTTGAGTTCATGCCCATTGACGATAGTTCCATCGTGGGGGCCGCTGTTGGGGCTGCTTACTACAATTAACTATATACCACAGAATGCATAATTTAGAAATAGCCTTTTCACGCAGTTGTCTACAGATCAGTTGAGTCTACAGATCAAGCCCGTAAGCCGAGAATATGTTCAAGCCCTACAGTAGAGCATCTCTATTCAAAAAACTATAGCTAATCAAAGTATCTCTGTCCAAAGCACAGCTCAAGAGTCCAGTTGTCCATCGTTCTACGGTCAGAATCACATTATCAATGCATTACTATTTACAACTTGTATCTGATCCCGGCAGCTTTAAAGTCACTCACCACCAACGCATTGGTGTGGTCTTGTAAGTACGAAGCAGGGAAGCTCGGGTCGTTTTTGGGGCCATTGACTGTCTTCTGCAAAGCTGTTTGTTTGGCTTCACCCATTACAATAATAACAACCTCATCTGAGTTATCCAATATAGTAGAAATACCAACTGTCAATGCAAATTTTGGAACTTTAGATAAATCATTGCCAAAGAACCTCGAGTTGGCTTCAATGGTAGATTTCACTAAAGAGACTTTTCTGGTCTTGGAATCTCTGGTGGAACCAGCTTCGTTGAAAGCCAAATGGCCCTCAACACCCATCCCTCCCAAGAAGAGGTGGATTCTGCCAAACTGTTTGATCAAAGCTTCGTAGTCCGAACACTCTTTCTCCACATCCGCAGCCAATCCATTCAAAATGTGGATGTTTTGCTTGGGGATATCAATATGATTGAAAAACTTATTGTACATGAAGTAATGATAACTCTGATCATTCTGTGGAGATAAGTTCAAATATTCATCCATGTTGAAGGTGACGACATTTTTGAAGGTGACTTTGCCTGCTTTATTGAACTCAATGAGTTTCTTGTATATGCCTTCAGGAGATGATCCAGTGGGTAACCCCAAAACAAAAGGCTTGGTGGCCGTAGCCCCAAAATCGTTGATTCTATTGACGATGTACTGGGCCACGTAGGTGGAGGCGTCTTCGGCGGTGGAAAATGTGGCTTGTCTCATTGGTGTTTCCTGGTATTTGGCCTGGTGTTTGGTGTGGTATTCGATTTGTGTTCTCCGAACCTCCTTATATATATTCAATATTAGGGATGCTTGGTTTCATGTTACATTTCTCACCAGGTGGTATTTGGACATCGGCTAAACAAACCAACGTATCCTTATCATGCGGTAGAGCCACGCAATTATTCCGCCAAATTGTAACCCCCCCAGCGCGTGGGTCGATGTTACATTTGCAACCTGATGATGACTGAAAAATATACAAGCACTCAAATATATATGCCATTATTTCCCCCCCAAAAAACACACACATACAAAACAACACAATCACCATGAAGTATACCAGATTCACCAACTGCCATCTCCTCAACAACGGGTTGACCTACTACGATACCGACTTGTACGTGAATAACGAAACCGGCAAGATTACCAAAAACCCCAAAGATATCGCAAACACCAAAGTGGTGGACTTGAACGGGAAGTACCTTGCACCTGGGCTAATCGATATCCAGAACAACGGGTTTTTCGGATTGAACTTCTCCAACTTGAGCAGTAACAGCACTGAACAGGAAGTGGACACATACCAGAAATTCTACTCCGATGTAATGACCAAGTTCTTGCAAACAGGGGTCACATCAGTGTGTCCCACCGTGACGTCCAATTTCCCCGAAGTGTACGAGAAAGTGCTTCCAATCTTAAAGAGGTCCCGCAAACTGGATCAGTGTGACTCGTTGGGGGCCCATTGTGAAGGCCCCTTCATAAATATCCTCAAAAAGGGATGCCATCCAACTGAGACGTTTGTGGATGCCAAAGACGGGTACCAGAAACTAGACGAGGTGTACGGGTCCAAAAACCTCTTGGATTATGTGTGCATAGTGACGGCGGCCCCTGAGATCGAGGGGATCTTGGAGTCCATTCCTTACTTGAGAGAGAAGAATATCATCTGTTCCATTGGGCACACCAATGCCGACTACGAGACTGGGTTGAAAGCGGTGGAAAACGGTGCCACCATGATAACCCATTTGTACAATGCCATGCCCCAGCCACACCACCGAGACGCTGGGATTGTGGGGTTGATCAACAACCCCGTTACCAACGATACGCCCTATTTTGGCATGATCTGTGATGGGGTCCATGTAGACCCATCTATGGCTGCTTTGGCGTACAAATCACACCCTGAAAGATGTGTTTTGGTGACAGACGCCATTTTCATGTTTGGGTTACCCGATGGCACATACAAATGGGACAAACGAAATGTCGTTAAAGACGGATTCAAATTGACCTTGGAAGGAACCAAGACGTTGGCTGGGTCTGGCACTTCTTTGATCCAGTGTGTGAGGAACTTGATCAGATGGACTCAGATTCCGTTGGCCGAGGCGGTGAAGGCCGCCACAAACACCCCTGCCAAGTCCATTGGCATTGAACACCAGAAGGGGTTCTTGAACGAAGGTTGTGATGCCGATTTGGTGGTGTTGGATGAACATGCTTTCATTCAACTGATCTACAAATTGGGGAACCCGGTGACTGTGAACGACCACAGCCAGCCTGCTAAATTGATTTCCTCTTTGTAGGGTTGCACCACAGAAATCGTTACCCATACAGAGCCGCTACCCATACGCCATAAACTAATAAAGCTAATAGAAATATAACTCGTAAACTGTGTCTGTGTTACATAATCAAGCTGTCTATCATGCTTGCGCATTCAAATCCTATTTTCGGATAAGCACTTTTGCCTAGTGATCCACAACACCACCAATGTTCCTCCTTATAAAGCCCCTACTTTTGCCCAATTGTAGAACGTATGCTACCCTACAGAAGATCCTGGTCCTCCACGAAAAGCAAGAGGTGGCTCCGTGGCCTAAATCCAAAACACCAACCCCACAACAGATATTTGGTCTTACCAACCAGGACTTTGGGTTATCACAATTGGAGTTCAGTAAACTCCTCAAAACCCGATATAACAGGTACCTCAAGATATATCATCCTGACATAATCAACAACCTAGAGGTCTGCAACGAAAAAGACACGCTTATGACCACCGATATGAAACGATCCCGGTTCGATACCATACAAAAGGCCTACGAAGTATTAAAGGACCCCAAAAGAAGGTTGGCCTACGGCAAGTCCGTCACCACTGACTGGGCCCAGTACTCGTCCCAGGCGTCTAGCTTTGAAAGCTTCCGAATGGCCAATGCTCACAGAAAGAGGTACAATTTTGGCAATGATGAAGAGTTCTGGCGGGCCGGCACCTGGGAGGATTACTACAAAATGAGATATGACCGCACCCCACCTACCCAGGAAGAATTCGATAAGAACAAGTACAAGATCCTAGGGTGTGTAGTGGCGGTTATGGCGATATCGTGTACGATCCAGCTACTATTGGCGTTTGAGAAGGCCAATGATGTGCAATACCAAGCCCACCTCCAAAGTCTCCGGCTTATGAAGGACCATGAGAAAGCCTACTACAACGAGTACAACAACAGGTTTAGCAGCATCCGGGAGTTACTTGTTCGAAGAAGAGCGGGTGTCAGTGACCAACAAACATTGAGAGAAATGGAAGCGCAAGATAGTGAAATATTGACGGATTACGCTAGGAAACAGATCGACAAGTACCAGCAGCTGTGAGCCACGTCAAACGCCAGGAAACCGCTTGTTTGAGTACGTTTCACAGATCCTTACACCTGGTGTCTTCAGCCACCACTTGTAGCGCTTTTTTCATTGGTGTCAGCCGTTCAGTATGTATTGGTCGCAATGCGCCCAAAGCGTATCGATTTTTTTTCCTTCTTTTTTATCAGCATCCTTTTGGCCCTCCCCAATAATGGACTTCTTAAAACCAGAATCGGTGCTTGATTTGAACAACATCCGTGCTGCTTTGGTCAGAATGGAAGAAACTATTGTTTTCGCCCTTATAGAACGGTCCCAATTCTACTGGTCCCGGTCCGTTTACGAGCCCAGTAAGTATATCCCTGACTTCGACGGGTCCATGTTAGATTGGCTTTTATTGCAGTTAGAAAAGACCCATTCCCGGGTAAGAAGGTACGAAGCTCCTGACCAAACTCCTTTCTACCCCCTGGAATTGCTCCCGCTTATTTTGCCCCCCATCAACTACCCTAAAATCTTGGCTTCCTATTCCAGTGAAATCAACGTCAATGACGAAATCAAGCAGTTTTACGTGAACGATATCGTGCCAAAGGTGTCGTGCAACGTCGGTGAACAACCCGAGAACTTGGGCAGTGTTTCCTCCTCTGACGTCGATTGCTTGCAGGCGATTTCAAGAAGAATTCATTTCGGTAAGTTCGTTGCAGAGTCGAAGTTCCAGAACGATAAAGAGCATTACATCGAATTGATAAAGAATAAGGACTTGAAGGCTATCGAAGACTCCATCACCAACAAAGCCGTGGAAGACAAAATCTTGGAAAGACTCGTCATTAAAGCTGAAGGATATGGAACCGATCCAAGTTTAAAGTATAGCCAAAATAAGCAGAGTAAAGTTGACCCCCAGGTGATTGCTCAATTGTACAAGGATTATATAATCCCATTGACCAAGAAAGTTGAGATCGACTACTTGGTAAGAAGACTAGAGGATGAATAGATTTGATTCACAGTGTTACAATAACTTTATTACAAAGATTATATATGTATACAGAGATATATACAAAAAAAGACACAAACAAATAGAAGCACAACTGCTTTAAAAGATCAACCAGCCGATGATGAAGGCAAGCAACATCAATATGACCGTCAATGGTAAAGAGATGCCACTGAAAGCACTCTCCAGCTTGACAGAGGTACTTGGGGTCTTGTCTTTCTCAGTCTCATCGAACTTTTCATTCAATTTGTTGATTTCGTTGTAGGAATCGGCCAAGTTTTTAGTTTCAGTTGGCTCGAGGGTGTAAGGCTCATTTGATTGACTCGTAGCGTTGCTTGCGGTGACTGCTGAACCAAAGGCGGCAGCGGCGGCAGGCGGAATGTCAGCACCGGTGGTAGTTCCAGAGGCACCACCAATAGCCACACCAGTGGCACCAGCAGCGACACCACCAGCACCACCAGAAACAGCACCGGTACCAGCACCGGCACTTTTACTACCTGCATCTTTTTCTTCCAGGATCTCGTCTTCATCGGTACCTTGGATCACATAGTTGACTTTCAATTTCTTGGAGATAGCATTTGGTTTTTGTGCCTTCTCTAACTCGGGCCAAATTTCACTGACTTTAGTTGGGTCAGCCTCGCTGGAACATGGTAAGGATACGATCAAAAACTTATCCTTGCACTTGTAGTGCTTGGATAAAGGCTGACTGAATGCTTGTAAGATGATGGCGATTTTGACGGATTCGCCTGGAAGAACAATGCTGGCATTAGGTCTAACACTGTACAATTTGGGGGCTGTGGTTTTGACCTTGAATGCTAATGGACCTGTGGAGCCGTTCTTGATATATAAGAACTCAGTACTTGGGGAAAGGAAGTCTCCTAAACTTCGGTTAGTAAACAGTACTACCTATTTTTTATTGGTTTATCGTTGGTCATCAACTACATGCTGACGTGACAGAAATGACAGCAAAAAACAAAACAGTACACGAGCCGACGGTATGCGTCTCGAGTGCATCGATTCGAATCTAAGTTGTGTCTCGGTCGACCGAAATATCCAAAGACTTAACTTACATACCCTTAAACTCTAAAACACTGGGTGATACATCCATAATGATTACTGTTTCAGTTGTTCGATAATCAGAGAAAAGAAAAGGTCAAAAAAAAAAAGGAGTGTTGATTTGAACGAAGTCGCACACTTCAACCTGTGAAAATTTTAGCAGTCGAGGCTTCAATAATAGACGGTAAACATGGTTGCATACCTTACTTATATTCTACCGCAGTCTCTTAAAAGTCATCCCCCTTACTGACTACTTCCTTCTTGTGTGGATGCAACAAGATTGTGTGTTCGTATTGTGCGGTGTAGCTTCCCTTGACATCGACCAAAGGTGGATAATCATTCACTACCCCAGCCCTCACTAGCTGGTTCAAGGCAAGCAAGTACTTCTCCTGACCTAATCTGTCCAAGTACCGCCTGCACCAAGGCAAAGTACTGAAGTTGGTGTCGATGACGTCTCTCAATGCTTTAGCACCCTCTGGCAAATTGGCCTGCACATCCTTGTTCAAAGAGTAGTGTGAACACTCTCCTTCTCCGACGACGTACCCATTCCCAGTGGTCCCGAAAGTCTCTATGGCAAAGGTTTCACCCTCTTCCATCTTGGTCTGGTCTCCATTTGCATAAAGGGGCACTGATTTGTCGCCATGAATAGAATATCTGAAGATATTGTGACCGTTCAAGCCTTTGATGGACTTGATGGGGTAGGTCTTGCCGTTCAACTCAAGCTCGTAACTTTCCATGGTCTCTTGGATTTGCTCTCCGATATCCGTCAATCGGACATCAATCCCTGCAGCGTTGATCCCCGTATAGGTGGCCTCCTTGACGGCGGTCAACAATTGGTCATATTTGTCGTCAAACGTAAAGGTGAAGGCGGAATCAACAATTCTACCGTTCACATGGACCCCGATATCCACCTTCATAACATCCTCATACTTTAACACCACTTTATCTCCAGCATTGGGCGTATAATGAGCAGCAACATGATTCAACGATAACCCTGTGGGGAACCCAATTCCTGCATCCAACAAGTCCTTCCCATTGGCATAAGACCTGACAGAGTCCTCAATTAAGTTTGCTATCTCGGTCATGGTCATACCTGGTTTTATAGATGATTGTGCTTTGTGTCTTACTCTTCTATGAATTTCAGCACCTTTCCTGAAATCTTGCCACTTAGACTCATCCTGTCTATCCAAGTACCGCTTCTCTTCATCCGTTGTCCTATACAGATTAATTTCCAAAGGATACTCTAACCATTGACCCTCTGGAAATACTCCGTCGGGGTATGAGTTATCGATTGCACTTATCTTCTTCTTCTTCTTCTTGTTGTTCTTTTTCTTCTTTTTGGCAGCGGTTTCGGACTCCCCGTTTTCTGGGGTCACTTCCTCCACGGCTGTCTTCCCCGTGGTGTCATCGAGCTTGACTTCGACCACTTGCTGTTCGATATCCTTCACCTCCGTCATGTAATTAAAAAGTAGGTTGTACAAGAAAATTTTTATCTCACCTCATTTTTTCTTATTTGCGTAGAGATTTCCAGTGGGTGCAAAGAAGTGTGTATTAGGCTTAATATGCTGTAGGGGTGTGTTTTATTTCATTATATATACGAAAGCAGATAGCGTTATCCAATTAGTCACACGTTTAAAATTCGAATGTGTGCACCATTGTACGGGATAACAATGAAGAAGAATTGAAGTAGTCATTAGCGGCATCAAAGAGAGGATTAATCTTTAGACTCAGTGTTCTTAAAAAGCCCCACCTTGTCGAAATTGATCATTTTCCCATCGACGACCTTGGACTGATTGTTTTGAGCGGCGTTGGCCAAAAGATTATTGAAGTCTGGCGTCTTCATAAAACTACTGCTCATATTCCTGTTCAAGTTGGCTCCTCCAGGAGAAGGAGAGAAGAAATTCACATAATCATTCATGTTGAACCCAGCTGGCGTCAAAACGAGACCGCTTGATGGTAACCCGGACGCGTTGTTGTTGATGGTGTTGAATAAGTTCATCGAAGGCGTCAATCTATTCTGGGGGGTCTTGCTGGTGGTATTCATATGACGTTTTGGCGTCAATGGAGGAGGTGGTGCCATGAACGAGTTGGCGGAGGAGTTGGATGACGTGTGCTTGTGTGCTGAGAACGAGGAATTTGGCGCTGAGGTCGACAAGAACTCGGTGGCCACCGCCTGTTGTGGTTGCGGTTGTGGTAATTGGGTTTGGTTTTGATTTTGGGCTTGCTGAGGCTTGGATTTCCCAAACTTGGGGGTATTGGGGAAGTAGGACTTGGCTGGCGATGGTGAAGTAGCCAAGTACATCAAAAGGTCGGCGCCCTCTTCGTCGTGGTTACTGAAAGTGCCGTTCTTGCTTTGCGTGGGCGTTTTCAATAAAGGATCGGTATTAACGTTCAATTGCTTCTTGGGCAACGTTGGCGTTGTCTGTTGTGGCGGATTGGAAGTGGATTTCTTAGTTGATAACGGAGGGGATGGTTTCAAAGAGGAAGATTTGGATGGCGTGGTTGCTACCGGTTGTAAGACCATGGTAGGTTGGTTTTTCAAGGGCGACAGTTTGGTCGACTTTTTGATTGGGGAATCGTTGATGGGGGATGATGCCAATAAAGATGCAGCAGCGGAAGACCTCATGTACGTGGGAGATTTGTTGTTGGGAGAGTATAAGGGGGAGGAACTCATTAAGTAGTTGAATTTGTTGGGGGTTTCAAGGGTCTTCTTGGACACGTATTCCTTCAAAGGACTGACATTGGAGTTTCCGGATATCTTGGAGATCTTGTTGTTCGGACTGGCCTGTTGCTGCTGCTTGGCAGTTATAGATGCTTTGGACAATTTCTTCTTCAATTCTTTGGCAATCTTTTCCAACTCCTCTTTCTTCAAGGGCGTCTTATTATTCTTTTCAGATGACATATTGGTGTTCTCTTGGTCTATGTTTTTGGGTGAAGATGCTGGGGATGAAAGGTTCTGGTTGTTGGTTTCCTTCAAAGTATTCATTTGAAGTCTATGTTCTGTAAAAGTAGCTGATGGCACTGGACGGGAGAAATGCAGGGGTTTGTGTTCGAAATCGGAGAACCAAGAACGGGCAATAACACAGTGGGCAGGTCTACTTGAACGGTGCAAATGGGCGGTGGTATGGGTGTATAGTTCAACTACAAAAAGGTGACTTCAGAAAGAATAAAACTCGTCCTATGGGAACTTTTTTATTTAAGAATTTAGGGCCTGGCAAAAAAAAATTTTGACGCGTTTAATTAAGGCATTTATTCCTAATCGGGAGCAGGAGCGGCGGTCACGTGCCATGGGGCATCCCGAAATGTCTGCCCAGCAGGCGGGCTCGTTGCAGCGGTTCGCGCCGGCGTGGCCCGCATGTGGTAGGTGGCTTAAGGTTGGCCCCAGATTCGCGCCAGGTTTGCTCCGTTTAGTGGGAGGCTGCCGCGAGATGCGATGGTTCGCCTTATTCCGAATCACATACATTTCTTTTTCTCTTCACATACGCTGTCTGTTATCAGATAAGTAATCGTTCAAATTGATAAATTTTCTTCGAAAGATATAAAAGAAACCCGATTTTTCATTTTGGGGAATCAATCACAGAAGATGATCTTTTACTTGATTGCATTGGTGACTCTTGTCGCCACCAGTTTCAAGATATGTTCAACAGCGTTACCACAATTCTTTTTGGTGCCAACTCAAAATTGGAAAGATAAGATCACAAAGGTCATGGAGTATCACAAACCCATCTACTTGAAGGTCGGGTGGAAGCGGTCCAGTTTCAGAAGAAGATTGGTGACATCTTCCAAGTATCCCCAATACTATAACAATTTCAATGGAAACAAATTGAAAATTCATCCTGAAGATTGCCAGAACGAAGACCATTACTTCACCGATGGCTTCAACAGACGGGACATCAATGACGTCAAACGGAAGATCTTGTTTGGGTTTTTCCATCCTTACGCCAACAACGGTGGCGGTGGGGAAAGAGTGCTCTGGCAAGCTGTTCACTCCACATTGTCTACCAACGATTACAATATTGCGGTGGTGTATACGGTGAACATCGAGGAACCCGCCAATATCATCAGAAAGGTAAAAGACAAGTTCGACATTGATGTCGATGGAAACAGAGTGGTGTTCATCTATTTGCGGAAGTATGCCAAGTTGATCGACAATAACTATTGGAAGCATTTCACCTTGATTGGCCAATTGTGGGGGTCGTTCTTGTTATCGGCAGAAGCCATGTTTGAGCTTTCGCCTGATATTTGGGTAGACACCATTGGATTGCCAGGCAGTTACTGGTTTGTATCATTGGTTTTGAAGATTCCAATATTGGCTTACGTTCATTACCCGATTCTTCAGCAGGATATGTTCAACAAGCTTAAATTTTCCAAGGTTTCAGATTTGGCCAAGTTTAGGCCTTCTTTGATTGATGTCAAGCAGTTGGTCAAGTTTACGTACTGGAGCTTTCTTTACTACTTTTATGTCTATTTGGGCTCTTTGGTCGATATTACTTTGACCAATGGGACTTGGACCTTCAATCACATGAGCAACATTTGGTTCATGAACGAAAGATTGGGGTCGGTGTTGGACATCTTGTACCCGCCAAGTTTCTCTGCCGAATCCACTATTAACAAAGGGTCGGCGGAGGAAGAAAGAGAAAACAAGCTCATCTACATTGCCCAATTTAGACCAGAGAAAAGGCACGATTTGGTGCTACAAAAATACCATCAATTCTTGCAGCAGTTTAACAAGTCCAAAAAACCCATCCAAGAGTTGCCCACTATTGTATTCTTGGGATCGTGTAGGACTGAAGATGACACTCAGACCCTTTTAGAGTTGAAACAGTCTGTCAAGGACTTAGACTTGGATCATCTTGTGGAGTTTATTGTTGACTGTCCATATAGCGAGATTCAAAAGCAATTGTCCAAGGTCAAATATGGGCTCAATGCTATGTGGAATGAACATTTTGGAATCGGTGTCGTCGAATACCTTACTTATGGGGTGATTCCAATATCGCATGCTTCAGCTGGTCCCTTATTGGATATTGCATTGAATAAAAACGCCGAACCAGTGAAAAGTTGGGTCAGTGACAGTGGATTCTTTTTCAAGAGTCGTACAGACCCCGATTTCGATGAAAGTATTCAAACCGTTCAGGAACAGGATGTGCCATTCTTGAAGTTCAAAGATGGCGAAGACACCGTTGAGTACCCGGAGTTGTCAGGCTTGTTGGTCAAATTGGTTCTTGTTGAGCCAGAACTTGCGTCAAGTGAAAAATTACATGGTATGAGGCAGGTGGGACACAAAAGAGTGGTCGACACTTTCTCCAATGAAACATTCAACAGCCAATGGATGAAGATCTCCAGGCAGTTGGTGGTTCTTGAGAGGGATTACAGAGAAGATAAACGTAAGGGCGTGGATAGTGTGCATTGAACACCCCTTAGTCGCTTTAATATAGTTTTATTTGTGTGAATGAATAATGAGCTCTTTTTCCCCCTGACGTAAGCGTTTTCTTTGGATCTCGTGAGGCCCAGTCCTAATTCAAGACAATTATTCTCTACTTGGGCCGGTTTGGCTTAAAGGCAGGCTCTTTTATTTCAGACCCCTATAGTTTGCAGCCTTCTTAATTTTGTCGTGTATACACCACTAATTTTCTGTTTTTTTTTCAGTTTCTCACACTGAGTCTTGAACAAATCAACAAAAACTGGATCCGTCAACCGTGTCATAAAACAAAAAGCCATATCCAATCCACAAGTTTATCAATCCAAAAAATGAAATTGGACGTTGTTAAACAATTTTCTGCTCGCTCAGAAAGAGTCAAAGGGGTTGATCTCCATCCAACCGAACCATGGGTTTTGACCACGTTATACAATGGGAAAGTTGAAATTTGGTCATACGCAACTAATACGTTAGTTAAATCCATTCAAGTCACAGAATTACCGGTCAGATCTGGTAGGTTCATTGCCAGAAAGAACTGGATTGCCGTTGGAGGTGATGATTTCCAACTCAGGGTGTACAATTACAACACGGGGGAGAAGGTTACTCAATTTGAAGCACATCCTGATTATATTAGATACATTGCAGTCCATCCAACGAAACCATATATTTTGACATGTTCTGACGATTTAACCATCAAACTATGGAACTGGGAAAATAACTGGAAGTTGGAACAGGTCTTTGAAGGCCACCAACATTATATCATGTCGGTCAATTTCAATCCAAAAGACCCAAATACTTTTGCTTCTTCGTCTTTAGATAGAACCGTGAAAATTTGGTCTTTGGGGAGTTCCACTCCCAACTTCACATTGGTAGCACACGGTGCCAAGGGGGTCAACTTCGCCGACTATTATCCTCAAAGTGACAAGCCTTACTTGATCACTTGTTCTGATGATAAAACTATCAAAGTTTGGGATTACCAAACTAAATCATGTATTGCCACTTTGGAAGGACACTTGTCCAATGTTTCATTCGCCATTTTCCACCCTGAATTACCAATCATTGTATCCGGTTCGGAAGATGGAACCGTCAAGTTCTGGAACGCCAACACTTTCAAGTTAGAGAAATCCATCAACTATAGTTTGGAAAGATTATGGTGCGTGTCTTTATTATCCAAGTCCAATTTGTTGGCCATTGGTGGAGACTCTGGGTTTGCAATTTCAAAATTGGGTAACGAAGAACCATTATACTCGATGGATTCAAATAACAAGTTGATCTACGCCAAGAACTCCGAAGTTTATCAATCGATCTTAAAACCCAATATCGCTGAGGGGTTGAAAGATGGAGAAAGTTTACCCTTGCAACAGAGAGACTTGGGTGCAATTGAAATCTATCCACAATCTTTGTCACACTCTCCTAATGGTAGATACGTTGCTGTTGTTGGGGATGGTGAATACATCATCTACACGGCCTTAGCTTGGAGATCTAAAAGTTATGGGAAGGCCTTGGAATTGGCATGGAATTCCCATGACTTCTCCAACAATAGTCTTTTCGCTATAAGAGAGAGCCCCTTATCTGTCAAGATTTTCAACAACTTCCAGGAAGAGATAACTTTGGAATTGATTTACCAAGCCGATAAAATATTTTCTGGGTTCCTTTTAGGTGTCAAATCTGATGGATGTATTACCTTCTATGATTGGGAAACTGGTACCTTGGTTAGAAGAATCGATATCGATGACGATATCTTAGATGTGGTTTGGTCTGCTAATGGTGAGTTGTTATCCATAATCACTTCCAGTAATAATTCTGGTTCAGACACCGGTGTGGCTTCTAAAACAACAAACGACACATATTTCTTAACCTACGATCATGGTGTTTTCCAACAAGCTTTAGAAGAAGAGGAGTTGGACCCTGAAGAAGGTTCGGAGTCATCATTCGATGTTTCTTTCACATTACCTACTTCTGAACCCATCTTATCTGGGAAATTCATCGGTGACGTTTTTGTGTACACCACTTCTTCTACTTTCAGATTGAACTATTTTGTTGGCGGTGAAGTGATAAATTTGGGACACTTTGATCACAAGTACTATATCATAGGATATAAGCAAGGGTCTGAAGGGAAATTATATTTGATTGACAAATCGTTCAATGTTATTTCATGGTTCATTAACTCCGATGTCTTGGAATTACAAACCTTGGTCATGAGAGGTGATTTAGAACAATTTGCTACGAATACAATCACCGATGAAGAGAGTGGCGAAGCCTTGCCTGACGTTTCAGAAATAAGCAAAGAGGACTTGTCTGAGGAATATTCGGGATATCTCAGCAGTTTCAGTAAGACAGAATTGAACCAGATGTCTAGATTCTTCGAGAAATTGGGCTATTTATCATTATCATACTCCTTATCGCAAGATTTTGATTCCAAATTCCAAATCTGTTTAACAAAGAATGATTTATCACAAGCCTATGAATTGTTATTGTCATACCAGAATGAAAATCCTTCAAGTGCTTTAGGTAACTCGTCCAAATGGAAGAAATTGGGAGACCTTGCATTGAAGCAGTGGAAGATCAAATTAGCTCAAGATTGCTTTTGGTTGGCAAAGGACTACTCCTCGTTGTTATTGTTATTGTCATCTTCTAACAATAGTACTGAACTAGCCAAACTCGCAAAAGAATGTGAGGCCAAGGGTAAATACAATATAGCATTTCAGGCATGGTGGATTACTGGTGATAAAGAAAGTTGTTTCAAATTGTTGCAAAAAAGTGAAAAGCTTGTGGAATCAGCATTTTTGGGCCATAACTATGGTATAGCCGCCGAAGAAATCAGCAAGTCAATCGAATTATGGAAACAGAAGTTGAACTCCGAGAACAAGTCCAAAATAAGTGACCGTTTGATTGTCGAACTTGGGAATGCCCCAAACACTCAAGACACTTTGATTGATTTAGAAGAAACGCAAGAAGAAGGTGAGCCACAAACTCCAGCTGTTGAAGCTTAAAGTTCTTTTCTCCAAAAACAAAAGGCTTCTGAGGTGAACTGAAGTATCAAAAAGATTTCAGGTAAATTGTAAATCAAAGTTCATCGCAAATACTGTTACATTAATATACAAAAAAGTCATTATTTACCAAACACCCGTGCCTTATCAGCGACATCTTCTTTCTTATCGAGACAGATAAAGAACAAGTCATCTGCGTTTGTCGCCTGTCGTTCATGTACCTGATTAAACACCCTGTGTAATCTTTCACTCACAAGATCTAATTCGGGATCCTCGATATTTACAGATGTCATTCTTATCACCAAAGACCCGCTTTTCTTTAAGAGATCACACGCCAAAACCAAGGTAGCATCGGCCATATCTATGGCACTTTTCTGTCTGCTTACAATAGGTCGATTCAACGCTGGGTTACTAGAAAGTCGTAAGTGAGGTTTGGTATTAGTGTTCTGGTAGAACCCTTTATTCTGAAGAAATGGGTACGATAAGTCACTGAGTATCAACTCCGGCTTGTATTCCAACTCCTCGCCAATCCCTAATTTTTCGAGACCCTTTTCTAATTCTCGTAGTTCTTTGTCGACCAATGACTCCGACTGCTCATTGACAAAATAAGACGAGTCCATCAACTCTTCAGGCTCTTCGAGTTTCTGTTCCTCTACTTCTCTTTCAAATTGCAAAGAAGCTGCTTCTTTTTTTCGAAGTTCTAATTCCTTGAATCGGTCAGCTATCTGCTTATGTGAAGACTTGGAAAAGATATTACCCTGTAGAGATGAAGTTCCCTTAGGAGGTGTGCCCACTAACAAATCAAACCCTAAGAAATGGCATCGTTCATTGATATTTGTTTCGTCCAAACCATAGACCTCACACATCTTGAGTTTAGCGTACGAGAGCCAGTTGCCAGGAGCGAACCCCAAATCCAAGATTTTCGTCACTTTGTCATTGAAAATTCCAAACTCGCTATTGATATGGTACAATTTGCTTTGGGATGACATATTAACTTGTTCCATCCGCTCTTGTCTAGTGATTCTTGCGGGATTGGGGCTTTTGATTCTCTTTGTGTCAATCTCGGTGGACCGTGCTAGCACCCTCGTTGTCCAACTCAAACACCGAACGCCCAATGTAGTTATATTTGGAGCCACAGACGTAATCATACAGCCTGTATCAGGTGTTTATCGTTACGCGTACGTTAATGATAATGCAGTTAGGTCTGTAGCCCTAAAGCCACGTGATGTATTTTTGTGAGAGCCGACCCCAAAACGGCCAGTCGTGTACGGATAATTATTCTCAGCAGTCGCTGTCTCAGTCCCACTGTCGCATCCCTCCTATAAAATTTCATCAACTAAAATTTTTCAATTCTTCATCCTCGTCGAATCAGTTATTTTACCAAGTATTTGGGAGACGAAATAGTTAGTAAAGATGTCTAAAATCACTGCTAGTCACGTTCGTGAAAACGTTCAAAAGTTGTTGCAACACTCCAACGAAACCAAGAAGAGAAACTTCTTGGAAACCGTCGAATTACAAGTCGGTTTAAAGAACTACGACCCTCAAAGAGACAAACGTTTCTCTGGTACCTTAAAATTACCAGTTGTCCCAAGACCAAACATGACCATCTGTATTTTTGGTGATGCTTTCGATGTTGACAGAGCTAAATCCATTGGTGTTGATGCTATGTCCGTTGATGACTTGAAAAAATTGAACAAGAACAAGAAATTGATCAAAAAATTGGCCAAGAAATACAACGCTTTCGTTGCTTCTGAAGTCTTGATCAAACAAGTTCCAAGATTATTGGGTCCTCAATTATCCAAGGCCGGTAAGTTCCCAACCCCAGTTTCTCACACCGATGACTTGTACTCTAAAGTCCAAGATGTCAAATCCACCATCAAATTCCAATTGAAGAAGGTTTTGTGTTTAGCTGTCGCCGTTGGTAACGTCGAAATGTCTGAAGATGACTTAGTCAACCAAATCTTGATGGCTACTAACTTCTTGGTTTCTTTGTTGAAGAAGCACTGGCAAAACGTCGGTTCCTTGGTTATCAAATCCAGTATGGGACCATCTTTCAGATTATACTAGATATTTTAACCTGCTTAATATATTAATAAGATCTTCTGAATACTTTTATTGTAGTTTCTTTGTATTATTATTTAAGTTACTGACTCAGCTTCTCAATGTCCCTAGTAAATTAGTGGCAATGTCTGTGTTCCTGTTTTCAGCTAACTGCTCATCGTATCGTATCTCATCGGGATTGTTTATTATGCTCAGTCCAAGTTTTTGCAAGAACCCTATGAACAGCAATATGGTGATAGCCCTCTGTATGATAGTTTGGAAATCGTATTCACTTGAGTTCATCAATGAGTTGATGATGCTTGAATCTATGGAATCCATTTGCAAAGGGTCTTGATGGCAAAAATATGTAGTCAAATTTTGAATGGCAAAATTAACAATTATTAAAAAATAGAGGCAAAAGAAAATAGAGTGTTCTCAAAGCGGAAATAAATAGTTGCAAAATTCATTAAAAAGATGTGAGGCTCAACTTCAAAATAGAACAGGTCTTTGAACACGTACGAGATACGAAAACCAAAAAGTAACGGGCGAAGACTTCGAGGGAACAGAACAGAGAAAGGGAGTATTATGGTGTGTGTGTGAGTACAATCTAGGCTGGACAACGGTATAGGGACCGTTCGGTTGATAGAGAAAGAACCGAGAGAAGGGTTCACTGAAGCACAAGAAATCAAGGAATAAATAATGAATAATAAATAATAAATAAACAAATATGATAAAGAGTTTGGTCTTTTCCATGTCCGTATCGTTCGGTCAGTACTCAGACAATCTGAGTTTTTTCCCTATTTCCTTGATGGAGAAACCACTATTATGCCTATTCAAGAATGGCGGTTCTGGGCTGGGACCCCGAGACTTGATATCCTCTTCCCCCATATCGAAATAACCGTACCCACCCAACAAGTTGGATAAACTGGAAGTTAATCTGGGTTTTGGTTGTTTGGTTCTTGAAGGAACAGGTGATAAAGGATGACCATACAGTACCTTGGTTTCCACGGGAGACGACAATATCTCTTTGGAGGAGGCATTGACGTCTTTGAACACGCTGTAGATCTCATTCAAATAACCTTCCAATGTGACCAAGAATCTGGAGGTTTGCCTATGTTTAGAAGAAGCGCATATCGAGATAGAATCGTCCTTGATGATATATCCAATACCAAACCCGTTGGCACTGACAGGACCAAATCCAAATAATCTCAAGGAAGGGTTCCCACAATTTGAAGTGGACAAAATCGTGCTGTTCAACTTATCCCAGCCGGCATCAGCAAAAATTGAAGGGATTTCCTGTAGAACAGAGCTTTTCGTTGTTTCTTCACTATTGCTGATGGTGTGATCTGAATCGTTGTCTGTTTCGTTGATCTGGTTAGCTTCATCTTCCACGTATCTTTTCCAGATACAGAATAATGCATACAAGTGTCTATCAACACCTTCACCGTTAGACGCCATTTTTGTTTGCTTCGAATGATACCCACAGGCCGACGACAAGAACAGCAACTTATCGGCGTTGGAAACAGACGAATCAAAGAACTTCCGAACGAATAAATTGGATTCTTGACTCACGGTCCTAATAGCTTCGGTTCTGCCGTGAAAGAAGTGTTTCGTCATACAAGGCTCGTAAGTACATTCCACTTTTCCATATAATGCGTAGTACGTAGCCTGGAAAGCCATCTGTATGAAAGCGTCCGGAGAGAACTTCATATTCTTTATAGTGGAAGACCCGTAGTTCTTGAATTCTAGGTGTTTGAATTCGTTTTGGTTGATCAAATCACTTAATCTGGTTTCAGCAAACCTCAACGAGAGGGAAAGATCTGGAGTCAAGTCCCATTCCAATTTTCTGGGGACTGTGATCAATGTTTCCTTCAGCTTCTCGTCTCCATTTTTTAATTTGGGCTTCTCGTCCTTCCACAAATTAGGAGAGTTGGAGTTGATTTGATGTGCAAATGTCAAGATGGAGTCGGTGTAGATATCTGAGACGAATCTCAACACTGTGTGTCCGTCCACACCAGTATGTTCGAAATTAATACCAGCTTTACCGTTCTGGGTGATGATGATTTGTAATTTGTCATACCACCTGTTGGTACATGTACCGACTTGAACACCCTTATCCAATATAGATAATCCACACAACATGTTCTTGGCCAAATCAGATAAGTCGTATAGCTTGATGTCGTCCAAACATAAAATGAATAAGGAGCTATCAACGATCGACAAGATCTCGCTGTTAACAGGGTTATCGTTCAAATTGGTATTTCTTAACCGAGACCATATTCTTCTGTTTTCCGTAGTCAATATCCCAAAAGAAGACTTTGCCACGTCGTTGGTATTTGTGTTCAATGAATCCTTAATGATGGAGTTGAAGTTGATGATTAAATCTGATTCGGTCAAGATCAACTCACCATCCTGATTCAAAACGTCAAACCAGTAGAACTGGGACTTGGACAACACCACAATATGGTTGGAATTGGAATCGCTTTGCATCACACACCCATTGTCGGTTGGGATTCTTGATGATCCAAACAACTTAGAATACTGGTACATATCCAACACTTGGCCGTTTTTCAACTTGTCGACCGGCAATGTTTCGTGTTTGATGGCCCTGATGAATTTCAAAGAGGACAACGTCAAAGAAGCAGCTCTCTTGATTTGGGGATTAACCGAATTGGACTCGTTGTTGAACGGATCATCCTCCAATAAGAAAAAAGGATTGAGGTTCAACACCACAGGGGAATCGTAATTGAGATACGAATCGTACCAGAATTGCTCGATATAACTATTTCTGGTCTTGCTGTATTCCCTCAATTGATTGTCGAGAAGTTTGGCGGTGCCAGACTCCAAGAAGTGCCTGACTGCTTGGACTGTCTTCTCATACTCCTTTTCTGTTTGTAAAGGCTTCAACACATTGAGGTAGTTAGTGCATGTTTTTGTGATGTCTGGGATAGGCAATTTCTTCAACTGGTCTTGGTGGTTGAACGTCATTGTGCTTATGGAGGAATCACCCGACAACTATTGAATATATGAAAACAAAAAACAAGGGGGATTTCCATTCCATATATATAATAACTTTTTCATGTCCCACAAAAATAAACCTGATGATTTTAAGTGATCGCTGTTAAACTCCGAGAACTAACTTTGACTTTTTTGAGTTTCCGCCAACTCCTTCAGCCTTCCAGACCGACACATCGGAGCTGGATATTGCGGCTTACATTTCCCATAGCCAGTAGGAGACCATAGACGTTTCCCTACCCCGTCGTTTGCCGTGTTCACAGCAAAGTCTGTGGAAGGAAAAATGCGTCGTGCCCCGGCAATTTTATGGGGTCAAGGGAAAGATTCAATGTGTCACATATGAGCAGACATTGAAATTGTGGGGTGGCGTCTAGCAGAATAATGCCGATTGGGAAAAAAAGAGAAAAGAACCAATAAGGCCATAGAGTACCGTTTGGGCCCAATACTGCCAAAGATCAAAGGTGTTGAAGTGCCCCATGGCTTTTGGATTGGACTGATAACGGCCAAAAGGCAGAAACGCACCCCAGGCAATGTCATCGCCGTTAAGGATTTCTTATCCCCAGAAAGAAGTCTATTTATTTTAAAGCAATACGTGCAAAAAATACTGAATATCTGGATAATCGGATATTCTCTATATGGTCTGGAAAAACAAATAGTGGTTTTTCAATACCCGTCAGCTTCCCCTAATTTTCTCCAGTAGTCCGATACGCCATGAATTTCATCATTGAACTTCTTGATCCCATTCATGGTAGTTTCAACCCCTGTATTTCTGAATTTGTGCCCCAAATCAAGTAACTTTTGAAACGTGGCTCTGCCAAACTCTTCTTTGAATAACGAAATGTCTTCCATCAACGTGTAGTCAGGAATGAGTTGATCATGGAATCTGGGGAACGAAATGCTTTGCAAAAGATCGTGGTTGATCTGGTAAACTCTAAAAATGGCAAGGAAAATGGCGGTGGTAATCCGGGACCCACCTGCGGCTCCGATAAGCATATCCGGTGAGCCGTTTTTCATGATGATGCTAGGAGCTGTTGAAGATAACGGTCTTTTGTATGGGATGACTTTATTGAGTTTAGATGGAGCCAACTCAAAGGAATTGTTGAACGACTTAGTCAGAAAATCGTCCATTTCGTTGTTCAAAACGATCCCGGTGTTGGGGTCATAGATTATAGACCCAAATAGTAAGTTGACAGTGGTTGTCATGCTCACGCCATTATCGTCTTGATCAAGGATGGAGAAATGGGACGTTCCATGTGGCTCTGTAAGCTCATATAAGGGATCGTAATGTTTCCAGTCGTAAGTCTTTTCATCACTGTATTTGTCTTTAATGACCGAATCTACCCACTCATTGGAAGTATAGTTTTGAATCAACTCCGAGTACGTTTGGGCCAGGTTGGTGTCACCAAGTCTGCTTCTCACAGATGCCATCCACTTCATTGTTTCAATGATCTTGTGTATGAGCAAGTAGTTTTCATCCTTAACGTTGAACAATTTCTTGAACAAATTGAGTCCGCTCATCAATACCAACCCTGAACTCACGCCACTAGCGGTGAAAATCTCGAGCCCTCCTTCTAGTTTCAATGACAACGCCTCTTGCACATGCACGTCATACTTTCTGAAGTCATTAGCCGTGAATAAACCGCCGTATTTCTGATTGATTTCAATCAAACTGGAAGCAATGGGCCCTTCAGGGTCGTAGAATATCGCCAGAGACCCATTCAACCCCACCAATTCTAAAGTCCTAGCAAGCGCAGGCCTCTTGACCGTTTGTCCTTTCCTTTTGATACTGCCGTCTTCGTTGTAGATGAAGTCCCAAAGCTTACGCAACTGTGGGACCCGACTGAAATATCGTTGTTCCAAAGCCCTGATAGCCCTCTCTAGCACGTAAGACACCTCAAACCCATCCCGGTTCAACTTCACCACAGGCTCAATGACTTCGTACCACGACAAGTTTCCCGAACCGTGTGTATGAAACAAAGCGTCTAATCCCTTCAACTCTCCAGGTATGCCACTGCTCAAACCTCCCACCACTGATAAGACCGGATTCAATTCATACATATCCTCTGTGGCACCACCAGGAGCCATTTCTCTGGCATCGATGCTGACTACCTCCTTTGTGTCATTGCGTGAACTGACGATGAAACCACCGCCACCAATCCCCGACGATGCGGAGCCGATGGACCCTATACACAATGCCACTGTCACTGCTGCGTCAGCAGCATTCCCACCTTTCAAGAGAATGTCTTTGCCCATGGTAGAACACAAGCCGATATCAGATGACACCATGGCTTTCGAGCCTACGTGCAAGTGGGACTCGCTAGGTGTGAGGCTGGGTCTTCTGTCGAAATCCCTGCCATCTTCAATTCGAAGATCGTGTAAGACATGATAGTCGTCGCTATCAAAAGGTGTGGCTTTCAACGAGTTGGCTCCGAAGCTGCTTGAAAAACCAGCCCAATTGTGTGCCACTGCACAGAGGATGAGCACCAACACCACTCCCTGTACGAGGGACCGACTGACACGGCCCCCACTTGCTTTTTCCACCGGAAATATGGCTTTCATTGGATTAGGTGAGTAAATTGTTGGGAGGAAATTCATGCGGATTCTTATCTATATAGCAAGAGTTCACAGTGAATAGAGAATTCAGGAAAAGAACATATTCCCGTTTTGGAGCAGACAGAACTGCCTATGTGGATTGAGGCCTTGTCAGGAGGGCACACCTTAGCTTATCGTGGCCCGTGGGTCCCTATCTGTTTGTGTCCTGCTGTTGCAGGTCTAGGAGGAATTATAATCGTGTACCACACAAAAATCCGTCAAACCATAGGGTCCACGAGCAACGGAGGCATACTCCCACGGCAATTAAATTCTACTACACTGTGAACCACAAGCTCGTCTCTCTGTCCTTACATGCACCCGGCTACCACCAATACTCGGAGTTTATGAACCGAAGAGCTTTTCTAATTCTCTCTCCCAGCATCTCTGTCTTGTTATTGCCATCTTCGCAGAAGAAAACATAATACCATCGTTTACAATCCCATGAATGAAGAGTCACCTCCACAAGAGGCCCTGAATGTCAGGAACGCTCGAATACTCACACTTCCCTACATCCCGCTACGACCTACGAAAGTATCGCTATCAAACAAGCTTTCGCCCGCTCTCCCTATTAACCGAATACGAACCATCAAAACAGAGATCGGGCCCCAATTTTCATCATTGAATCTACCAAGAAGGCTTTTCAAATGGATTTATTCAGTGTCGTTGGTTATCCTAGTGTCTTTGTTACTCGCATTCATGGCAGTCACCCCTATAGATGTCATCGTTCAAACATCTTCAGCATCTTCCAGTGGAGTCAAATTGTTCATTGTGATTATTGTGTGTGTGGTCTTTTTGCTTCTAAGCTTCTTTCTTTACTTTCTGAGAATTTACCAACATAGAGTGTCAATGAACGACATCCCTTCCAAATCGGTGTACATACCAGGTGAGGGAGACTACCCCAAAAAGGTTTACCAGTTCATTGAACAGAAATTAAAGCAGTGTCAGGAAATAAAAACGAAGGCTGGTCCTTTACATGACAATAATACCCATATAAATCATCCCGGCTTGTCCCCACCTTCTTATGTTCAACAGCGGAACCTATCAGCTAATGGAGAGGATCACCTACCGCCAAATCTACTATACGAGGACATCATTAGGTCTTTTGGTGACAAGCTTAATTTTCATGATGGGTTTACATCGGCTGCGCCCTTGGACGTCCCCAAACAGTTTACGTTCAGACAAATATTCGCCTTCTTGGTCAAGCGGTTGGTCGACGAGGGTCATATAACACATGAAGAAGAGCCCGATTTAAATACCCTCGTTACACTATACGAGCGGTCAAAGTTTGGAGGCCAATTATTGTCAGAGAAAGAAATGGTGCAGTTTGTCATTGAGTGTGAAAGAGCGTCGTTGTTGTTGTATCATCACTACGGTTTTTTGTTCTCCTACAGAAAACGGAAGGCTTCAACTGGCCAAGCACGACAATTGACAGAACCATCGTTGAGAGAATACTCCCACTCCAATGCTTCAAACTCAAACAGAAGAAATGAATACCAGGAACACTACGACGATCTCGACCACACAGAGCTGGAGGCGACATCTTCTGAATATGACTACAGCTTTCCCGTATTCTACGACGATGACTCAATGGATCCCAGGTCCCACTTTGTAAACAGAAGACGAAAGTCTGAGTTTTCGCAATTGTCCAGACCTAGTGGTGGGTACTCATATCAATCCCACTTCCCAAATTCCTCACAGTTCACATCCTCCGGTAACCTTCAGTGGCCCAGTAATGGGCCCTCAACGTCAAATCTCCCAGTGTTCTCCAGACTCAACCCGTCATACTCCAGAAGTAGAAGTGGCAGTACAGACACTGACGAGCTGGTGTTGAAACGGAGCATTGGCGGATCCAATTTGAGAAGGCCCGGCACAAGAGATAGTCAACAGTCTATCATCAAAAAGAAGCTATCCATCCTGGACGACCTCGATAGTCGCAAAGCGTCGGTAACTTTCGACTTGAGGTATGCTGACCCACTGAAAAGGAGCGCAGCCGACAGAGATGACCCCACCACCACTGCTCCAAAGACCATAGCTGCTCCAAAGGCCCCCAATCCAACTACAGAACCAGAGGCACGAGGCCGGATTGTGATCCCCGAGTTCCACCTTGAGCCATCTACGCCCGTTCAAGATGCATACCGAGAACGGCTGCCCTCACCCACTACCATTCTAGATCTAGAAATCAAAAGACTGCGGTCACCCAAGAGAAAGTGATTCCGGGCCTTGGTGGACGATGACCTTGCCCCACGTAGTAAATGACCCAAATGATAACCTTGGATAAATCCTAATAAACTTTCACAGTGTCTCATTAATACCCAATGCATTAGAATTCATTAATATATATACGTTAAATTTCCAGAGTATCGGAAAACTTGCATAGCATCGCAGATACCATGGCTTCTTTTTCCTAGTCCTTCAAGTCAACCACAAGCTCTATTGTGACAAGCGAGACTCACTAGTTCTGTCGAGGCTTAACAATCCCATCGTGGACGAAATAGTAAACCACCGTTGAATCGTCGTTGACCAAGCCAACCGTTAATCGCTTTGGCCTCTTTTGCGATAATTTTTCAACTTCCACGAACCACGAATCAATGGTTTCCAATGAGATTTCTCCTTTTACGGTTACTTGCTGTGGTACAACCCATTCCTTCAAGTTGTCTGGATCAAGCGAGTGCAATCGATTTGGCGGCAGGCCCCTGATTAGTTGTACGTGGAAGTCCGACGCGTTGGTGGTGTCAAAGTACTGGACATCAGTCCAAAGGTTATGATATTCTAGATTCGTTTTCACTTGCTTTGTGAGCTTATTCATTGCACATGCGAAGGAAAATAGGAGCTTAATCGAGAATTTTGCCACTAGCAACGCAGCTTAGATCAAAGGGATTAGCTGTGTTACGACCACTTCTGAAGTAGGCAGTATACTTTTTTTTACTGATGTTTGCGACCGTTTGGTATACACACGCCGCTCTGATCTGAGAAAAATTTTCTCTTTCACCTAAGAACAGAGTTGCAAATTTTTCAGCTTGGGACGGTGTCCCATGAGAACTTCGAACAATTCAACCCAAATGTATACGGAAATGTATCTTCAACGCAACGATTTGCACATGCCCCCACTCTTACAACTGCCGTAAACGGGAATATTCTTGTAAGTGTCCTGCCAAAAATAGATCTCGCAACAACGTTACTATTTGGAAGAGGCCCCTTAAGTCTAGAATTACTAAGTCTTTGGAAGAGCTGCATATAACCAAGGACCAATCACTTTGTGCCAGGGGCCTTGTACGAATCAGGAAAACTGGTGAAGTCTTTTGGAATTAGGGGGGCACAGTTGGAGACCACGCCTGAAAAGGAAGTGCATACTAAGTCGGTACGGCCAAAGCGTAAAAAAGAAAGTACTCCCTCGAGGAAGAGAGCAGCTCGTTCGGAAGGCCGCGAGGAAATTCACACGTAGCGGTGAGACGTGATGAATTTACGGACTTTGCCACTGCAATTTCAGCAGCGAAGAAATCTTCTTTGGAGAATCGAATTCTAGGCTTGTGGAGACCATGTATGGCGGCAAGAACCTGAGGGCGCTGACAATCCTCTTCACAGGGCATAACCTTTGTGTAGAACACCGACAATATACAGGCCGGGAGGAACTAAATAGAGGGTAGCCTATTCGTTAAGATCTCATGGGTAATTCCGTTAATACTTTCTTTTTCGAGGTTGGAAAAAATTTCAACGGTCTAATGCTAAACTGCAGTATATACCCTAAATAGGAAAGGTTATTGTACTATATGGAGGAAAAATTGTTACTTATAACAGTTAGGTTATTGGGTCGCTTATATGCCATCTAACTTTATAGCGAAGGAGAGATCCTTCCTCGATGCACGTCCGTTCTAGATTTGCAGCTTGTCTAAGTCGAAAATTTTTTATTGTATTTTCTTTTTGATTGCAAAACAGTATAAATAAGTGCCCGATCTTCGATATGATTTTAGTTTCTTCATACTTATACACATTCTTTACACATAGTATCACCAGAAAACTCCAGCAGTCTTTCCATTCTTTAAAAAATAACAACAGCTCACATTCATTTAGAGTATAACTTACATTCATTCTTATAATTATCATGTTGTTCAATCAAATCGTTCTTTTATCCTTAGCAGCTCTTGCTTCTGCTGCCCCAGTCAATGAAAAAAGAGATAACACCTGCTCATTCCCAACAAACCAGGGTTTAGTCAGTGTTACTTCCGACCAAGACAATGCCGGTTGGGCTTTATCTCCGGATCAAAAATGTACTGCTGGTTCTTACTGCCCTTACGCTTGTCCTCCAGGCAAATTGATGGCCCAATGGGACCTGTCCGCCACTTCTTACACTACCGGAACTTCCATGCACGGAGGTGTTAAGTGCGGGTCTGATGGTTCTCTCACCAAGCCTTTCAGTAACAGAGGCTACTGTATGGACGGTGAAGGTACCTTATCTGCTAAAAACACAGCTGATAAAGAAGTTGCTTTCTGTCAAACTGTTTTGCCAGGTAACGAAGCTATGTTGATCCCAACCAAGGTCGGTGCCAGTGATTCCAACGACTTGGCCGTCCCAGGTCCAGATTACTACGCCGGTACTGCTGCTCATTACTACATTAACGCTCCAGGTTACTCTACTGAAGATGCCTGTGTGTGGGGTACCAAGGACAAAGCCATCGGAAACTGGGCTCCTTATGTCGCTGGTGCCAACATGGACGATTCCGGTAACACCTACGTTAAGATCGGATGGAACCCAAAGTACATTGACGACTTCAACAACGTCAAACCAAACTTTGGTATCAGAGTTACTTGCGACGACGAAAGCAAATGTAATGGATTGAAGTGTGAAATTGACCCATCTTCCGATGGCTACAACGGGATCTCCGGTGGTTCAGGCCAAAAATCCGAAGGTGCATCGTGGTGTGTGGTTACTGTTGAAGACAAAGCCGACGCTAAGATCGAAGTCTTCTCCGTTTAATCTTTCACGCCTTGATGTACATTTACCTCCTGTAACATAGTTTGTATTTAGGATAACTAAAAAAAATATAGATTTGCCTTTAGATGCTACAGACACTCACTACAGAGTGTTCAGCGTCTCTTGTATTGTTTTTTGGGGCACGGAGGCACCACAAACTCCAATGTTTTTTACACGTCTCATTTTGGGCCCCTTTTCTGAGCCTTCTTTTTTGCATCCAAACGTGCAAAAAAAAATGTAACCAGGAACCAGGTTCAGGTTTTTCACTTCGAAAACGAGACTAAAAATAAGCTTCGATAATTTGTTTCCAATTTCACCAAGTTCCAAATGAGCAAGGTGGACAAACCAAAGCCATTAAAGGTCTATGGGAGAAGCCATTATGCTTGTACAAGGTGCAAGCTCTCCAAGATAAAGTGTTCGGGTGAACACCCGTGCACCAACTGTAAAAATGTCAAGAAACCGGACGATTGTGTCTATCTCAAGCGAGACAGGAAGGTCATGATAATGGAAAGTGACATCAATAAGTTACACGACAGAGTGGCGTATTTGGAGGGACTATTGGCCAGCCAAGATACACACGAGACCTCGTCCCGGTCCAAGAATGAGCTCATTCAAGAGAGATCTAATGAAAAAACTAAGGAATACTTGTTCAATAGTTCCGGTCTAGAGAACTTTTTATTATCAGACGACGCAAACGAAGCATTTCAGTGGAAACTAATTAATTTCATCACTAAGTACCTACCGGAGAAGTCACAAGCGTTCCTATACTTACAAACAGTGCACGAAGCTTATGCCACGGAATTCTATGTCATAGACCACGAATCATTTTGTTTGATCCTCGAGGACATTTACGCATTACACCACGCTGTCAAAACCGATGACCTGGCCAGGAGCCAATTTCTCAAATCCAAGTTGAAACGGCACCACTTCTGCTTATTCTTCATTGTGCTTGCCTATGGGATGCAGATCTTGAACATTCGAAGTGAAAACCTGGACATTCCTGGAGTGCAGTTTTATTTGATGGCCTCCGAGTTATTGAATCTTACGCATGAAGTGGTGACAGTGGAATTCACCATGTCTGCTGCGTTGCTTGCATTGTACTCTTCCAATTTGAACAGGTACAATACCGTGTACAATTACTTCGGTGTTGCCATGCGGTCGGCCATATCACAAGGGTTCCATAGGCAACCGTTTAAGGTGGAAGATGCAGATTTGATCCAACAGGAGAAGCGGAAGAGACTATGGTGGACCATTTTTGTAACCGATGCTACGTGGACCGCAAAGATGAACATGCCTTCACAGCTAGACTACACAGAAACAGATGTGGACTTACCGACGGAGAACTCGATTGACTTGAATGACTCTTTTGACATCCACACATTGGAAATGAATGTTCATTTGGTGAAATATATTTCCAAGTCGGTGGAGAAAATCTACGGGGCCCACATGAGGACGTTCTCGGTCAACTATATTAATACTGAACAATTCAATCAGAAAATCTTGATTCAAAATGTTCTTTCCTGCTTCAAAGAATTGGTACAAGACTTTGAGGTACCTTACTTATATCAGTACAAGAACCAAAATATTCTTGAGCATAGTGGGAGAAGACTAGCCAACTTGTTTTTGAGGTTCAACCTATTGGTAGCAATCATCACCAAGCCATTGATATCTTCGATTTTCAAGACAAACCAGTCACACTTGTTGGAGAACGTATCAGAGGTCGAGAACACAGTCAATAAGGCCATTACTGCATCCATCGCCAACATCAATATTTTGTTGAAACTATACGAGTTGAATAAGTTGTTTGTGGCTGGGTTCTACGATAGTGAATACTTGTTCATGTCCGTTTCAGTCATTTTGATGTCTTCCATCACCGACCGTACATCGGTGGATATTGTGAACAAAGCCATAGCACTCTTGAAGTATATGGCATCCAAGGGTAACATCAATGCCAAAAACTGCATGAAGAAATTAGCCCAGGTCAACGAGAGCTTATCCAAGACACCCGAAATTGACTTCTACTTTGACCTCGACTTGGACATAGAGAACGTTGTGGTGAAGCTGGGCTCCGCTTACCAAGAGTCTTTTCCTTATTACAACCCATACGAAGACTTTTCGTTTGCATCTTTATCCAATTTCAGATTGTACAAGAACCAGGCTCAGTTGCAATCACACAACCAACCTGATCTTGTTATCCCCCAGTCACACATTCAGGTGTTGAACCCTACACAGGAGTTCCAGAACCATTTAATGCAAGAAAAACTTCGAGCTGCAGCCATAAATTACTCTCCAGATTACACTGGGGCCAGTTTGGAAGACGCTTTTACGAACAATAGAATATCTAATCTAAGTGGTAGTTCCCAGAGCATGCTTCTTGATATGATGAATAATCTACAGAGTCTCAATGACGGGATGTAACAAGCAGGTTTATACATAATACAAAGGGTTTCATGAAGGTAAGTCGTTTACAGTCTATTATATTACACTCTCTCTTACAATAATGCATCATCAAAGTTGAACTGGTCATTAGAGTTCAACTGTTGTTCGATCATTTCTGTCCATGGTCCAACAAAATCAAGACCCACATCTTTATTGTTGATGAACCACTCCATCACTTCGCTATCTCCTATGACGTTCTGTAATGGAGTAGATACTTCTGGATTATTTTCGAAGCTGTTTAAGGACAGGGCTTGCACCTCTACCGGAACCTTATGTTGCAGAGGCAACCTGTTTAATGGGGGCTCCTTGAGATGTTCAGGTGGGGGTGTTTCATTTGGATGGGTAGTTGCTTGTGAGTTTAATGCTGAGTTGAAGACGTTGAACTTCCCCAAATAGTCAGATTTTGGAAGCATCGTGCTTGAAGTTTCAAAGTTTTTCGAGTTGGTCTTCATCTCCGAACATAAATACATCAATACATTGGAGTATCTGGTACACAAATGCAACTCATCCGGCGAACAATCCCGCAAGGTAATGGCAGCTCTTTGTATACTAGACATGATTTCATCGACGGGAATCAAAGACAACGAAATGATAGTTGAATCATAATTGTCAATGGAATCACCCACATCCGTAGACAGCAGCTTCTTATGGGCAGTAATGGTCAAGTAACATTTCACGATGAAAGCCACTGCTCGAACAATTCTTGTTACCCATCTCACAGGCATGAACCTAAGCATTTTGAGTTTATGGACTCTATGGGCTACCGCTAACATCTCATTGGCTGCAACGAAAGCCTGTTCAATGTACTTTGCAGATTTGGATATCTCATCAAGCTTCAAATTCACCTTGTTTTTCCGTCTTTTTTCGGTAGGGTCTTCTGTCTTCGTAGACGACAAGGCTAAAGAAAAGATATACAACTTGGCATAATTAAACTCAAAGATGTAACTTTCATGTTCAATACACTTCCGGAGATCGATGGATAGTTTGGACTTCTGGTCGAGTAGAATGTTCGAGTCGCTTAAGTTGTATTGCCGATAATTCGACGGTTTCATTAAACATTTGTACCTCCTTTCCCAATTATTGATCAAAGGGTTAATGAGGTTCAACACCACTAAATTTTGCCTTTGAGTCAAGCTTCCCAATTGTGCTTTGTAACCGTACAAGGATTCATGACTCAAAGACATGATTTGTAATAGTTCAATCTTGGCCTTCTGCCTGAACGTGAACTTAATGGGCACATTGGAGTTGGCCTTAATTTCATCCTCCGACATGTTCAAAATCTTGTAGTCTTCGTCTCTATCATAGCCATCATCGTCATCATCATCCCCTTCTTCCATGAAGTCATCGTCATCCATCTCTTGTTCCGATAAGGAATGAGACAACATGGATCGCCTGCTGATATTCATCACACTATTAATTTCACTGACATGAGTGGCCAAGTAAGTCTTAGAACTCACTTCCATAAAACCCATATCCTGGGCCAATCTCACAGCACTCCCAATGAGCATCCAAGCCATTCTGTAACTCCTTCTCATGGCTCCTAGGCCTGCCAAATTCTCGCCCGTCCGTGTTTGCAGCTCGACGTCGTCTTTCAAGTCCCCTCCAGAATTCTTGTTATCTTCGGGCCTATTTGCGTAGTCAGTCCATCTCCAGTGGATGGCCCTGGGATTCCATTCCGTAAGAATAAGGAAAGCAAAAATCGTCCCAATGGACCTGGTGCTAGCTTCAGCCCAAACCGTCTGGGAGATCAACCTTTGGACATAAAGCCATAATTTATCGTGAATTTCGATGTTCCGTGGAACCCCTTCCACCTTCCCCGTAGTTATGCTGTTGGGGTGGTCGTCCAAAGAGTGGTACCTTGAAGATATCGTCAATATGGCGCACAACAAGATAGGATACCCGGCCAACACCTGGGGCTTATGCAAGAAGTTGGGGATGTGGGGGAAGTACGGGTGCATAGTGGTGAAGAACAAGTTGATCAACATTTCTGCTTCGTACTCTGTGAGAAGACCATTTATCCCAATATAGTCAATGTTGGATAGTTTGTTTGACCCCACTGGCCGAATGGAAAATTCGTTGGTTATCGGTATACTCAAGTAGTTGGACTGGTCTTGGACATGGCGAGGGACCTTCGTTTGGGGGTCGTCCAACAATTGTCGATACAGAGACCCTCCGTTGGGCTTGTCCAAGTCCTGTTCAAGCTGCTTGTGCCTTTCTCCTGCATCAATGTTGTCCCGTTCGTCGGCTTTGGCTATGGTTCCAGCCGCTTTCGCTAAGTACACAAGGGCGCCTTCCATCGTCGAGAAATGGCTGTTCTCAGCATCAGGTTTGTTACCGTTGTTATCGGCGGCGTTGGATTCTGAGAACCCTGCTGGGGTTATGCCTCGACTGGTGCCATTCGAATGCAGGGCGGAGGCCGCTATGAAATCGTCGTTTCCAGGATGTGGGACATTGTTCAATAGATTGGCCACTGGAAGAGGCCTCGACCTCGATCCACGCCCGTCGGGGGCCTCCATGGGTGTGGGAGCTGGTGATCTTTGTAGTTCCAACTGCTTTGTTTTGACATTCACGAGATTACTGTGGCCTCCTCTTCTGCTTTCAACAAACACACAATCTTTTCTCTCTCTTTTACACCTTGCACACTTTCCAAGAGTCGGATCATCCACAGACCCTAGATCACATTTAACTTTTCTTAGCCGGCAGTTTAAACAGGCTCTGTAATTTCGTCTAAATTTCTTCTTCTGTGCCTCAGTTTCTGACATACCGCTATTAACCGTTAAGTAAAATATTGCAGAAGCGCTAAAAAAGAAAAAAAAGGACAGGTTTCGTAGAAACACACTTTATCACATTTATACAAACAATATATATAAAACAGGGGAAACCAGAGTGAAGTCCCTATCTTTTACTCAATTGCAACTTCTTCACTTGGTCTTCCAAAGTTTTCAACTTACTTTGCATTTCCTCTAGATCTTGGTTCAATCTATTCCTTTCATTAACGATGTTATTCTCCCATTGTCTGAATCTCTGTTCTTCGGCTTTGACTTGTTCGGTGAAATATTTCTTCAAAGCATCCTCCTCTTCTTTGAACTTAGGATTGTGGAACCTTCTGGGTTTCTTGATACTTGACTTCTTGATGACTTCACCTTGTTCATTGACAACTTCATCGTTGTTTTCATCGCTACCCAACTTAATGGATCTAAATGTTTCAAAGTGTAATTCGTTGGTTGATAATACCAAATCCAACATGTTAGTTCTTAAAAGCAACGATCTCAATTTCTTGAAATCACAGTGGTTTTCATTTTCAACTTCAACCAAACCCCATGGGTATTTCCTAGCCTTGACAAAGTTACCCTTGGACAATTCGTATTCCTGTTCAGACCCAATGATTGCGAAAGGCATTGATTCAATCAACTGTTTGGAATGCTCGGCACTTGCAGGATCATCCAAATCCAAAGGTGGGGTGTAGATGTTGATATCTTGTGCTTCAATAATGTCTCTTATTCTGGTTTTAAAGTTCTCCATTTCAAGGGGGTTCAACGTGTCACTCTTGGCAATTACCGGAATCAAGTTAACTCTAGTGCTCAATCTCTTCATGACTTCGACGTCTAATGGTTTCAAACTATGGCCAGTTGGTCTGATGAAATAAAGGCACGCATGCACTCTCAAGTCTTTCTTGTCACCTCTCTGAGGCTGTTGCTCTTGTTTCATGTAATTCTCGTGTTGATCGTCGATGAAATCAACAATTGGAGTCCAACTATCATGGTTATTGACGTTACCACCGAATCCTGGAGTATCGATGATGTTCAATCTGATCTTGAAGTTTTTTTCTTCCAAAACGGCTCTTATGATATCTATATCGACGGTTTGATGAGGTGAGGTGAATTTGTTGTGTCTTTCGTTAGCATCCAAGTGAGGTTTCAAATTGGTTTGAAATAACGTGTTGATAAACGTTGTCTTCCCCAATCCAGATTCTCCGGCCACCATCAAAGTGAACGTAGCACCTTGTTTGGATATGATCTTGTATCTTTGATTGGGCAAATTCGATATACCAACTGCTTCTACCATTTGTTATTACTGTTATTTGTTAAGTTTCAAAAAAAGATTTTGTTTATTTCTATTGACGAAATTTCGTTCAACGCGTTTAGTAATGATACACGACCTTTCTTCCCTAAACCAGGCAACCTTTAGGGACAGCACCTACAAGTTACTATAGACAACGACATACAAAATTATCTTCACATTGATATATATTCAAGATTCAGATATTTCTAACTTTGATCAACAACTAATAAAACATAAACAAACAACAAAAATAAAGATGTAAGATTCAATAAATAATCGAACCCCAAATTGAAAAAGACATAAACTAACCGAAGATTTTATTTTGATTGATCTTGAGACAAGGTGACAAACATTTATAATTGGTGCTTACATAAAACTTTGTACATATCCACGTTCTTCCTATATTCAAATCAATTGTGTTTGCTTTGTACAATACAAGGATAAGAAAGACAAAAAAAGCACACAAGTTTTATGTAACCTCCACACAAATAAAAATTTGAACCTCCCAACCGCAAGAAACTCTTTAAAACCTTAGGATAACTTACTCTTCTTCATTCTTCAATTCTTGTTGCTCTTCAGGTTGAGCAGGAGCTTCAGATAAGTCGGTCCATAAGGTCAAGTTATCTTTTAATAATTGCATGATTAAAGTAGAATCTTTGTAGGAATCTTCAGACAAGGTTTCCAAATCAGCAACGGCGTCATCGAAAGCTTGTTTAGCCAAATGACAAGCTCTGTCGGGGCTGTTCAAGATTTCATAGTAGAAAACGGAGAAGTTTAAGGCTAAACCTAATCTGATTGGGTGAGTTGGAGATAATTCAGTGACAGCAACATCACTGGCAGCTTTATAACTTTCTAAAGATAAATCAGCGGCTTCCTTTCTCTTATCAGTGGTGAACTCGGCCAAGTAACGGTGGTAGTCACCTTTCATTTTGTAGTAAAACACCTTTGATTCACCGGTTTGAGCAGAATTGATCAAATGGTTAGTTAAGACATCCAAGATATCTTCACAGATTTTGCTCAATTCCTTTTCAATATTACTTCTGTAATCTCTGATCAAGTTGACTTGAGTTTTGTTACCTTTGGCTTCTTCCTTTTGTTCGATTGAACTCACAATTCTCCATGAAGCTCTTCTAGCTCCAATGACGTTTTTGTAAGCAACAGATAATAAGTTTCTTTCTTCGACAGATAATTCTTGGCCGGAGCAAGCAACAGCTTTCATGTTCTCGACCATTTCCTCGTATCTTTCAGCTTGTTCAGCCAATTTTGCTAAATAAACGGAGTCTTCGCGTGAAGTTGTCATCTTTGGTATTATGTTTGGTCTAAAAATTTGTTAGTACGAAATCCCCCAAGTGGGCTTGTTAGTGATACATGATTTTCCAGTATAACATCCGATTACAATCCATTTGTTAATCGTTTAAGGATGGCATAGCCAGCAAACAGTTTCAGACACCGGTTATAATTTTTGAAAACACCTGAAAACAGAAAAAGCAAAAACAACAAAGGGTCAATCAGCAATAGAAAATCGAGCTTGAGATTTTTCCACAAAAAAAAGTGACATCAGAATCCATGAGTCGCATGCAACACGTTCGATAATCTATTCAATTGGTCCCCCCGGGAAATCAGGAGTATGTCTGGTTGGATCTGTTACGTGTAATGCACCCCGGTGTGCCCAGCGATACCTGAGGGAAAGCCGTGAGGGATGAAGATTCGCCAAACAGAAAAATAAACAACGAGTTCATATGATCAAGGGATATTTGTAAACAACACAACACAATTGACCCAATCAACTCGCACTTCTCATTGATGTATATATGCCCGTATTGCCTGAATCAGGATCTTCGATGCCGTTCCAATAAATCATGTATTTAACTTCAAAAATTCGATAACATACCTTTGTGTTTGAATTCAAGGAGGTATAGGAAGAAAAAAGTTTCGTTGAAAAAAAAATGAAAATGAGTGAGCAAAAGACACTCAAGCATTGTTTTGATTTGGACACGCTGCGCCGCCGCGAATCGGTAAAAATCTTACTTAAGACTATAAGCTGTACAATAAAACCTATGTTGACATTTTACAACGCCCATGCTCTGGTGGTTTTTTTTTTGCCCGTTATTGCTTTTATTTCATTGGGATGAAATAACAACTCACTGCTCGTGTATAAGCGTCAAAACCCTTGAAAACCGCAAAAATCCTGACTAGCCTGTCTCGTCGTAGCACACTGCCGCCGACGTCGTCCCCTGCCCCCTCTTTCTGCCATTTACGCGACTTGCGGCCTAAATGTGGTCCTTCGCCTTCGCTGGTGGCCACTCCCCCAACCGCACAGAGGACCGAGGACTGTGCGTGTGCCACCCAGTACTGGGCTGTAAGGCCTTACTCCGATGATGTGGCACCAAGCAGGCGGGGCCGTGGACCACAGGTGGGGAGGAAATACAGACCACAAAAACGGCGTTACGGGCTTCTGCAGTAAACAGGCGTGGTCCCTTGACGAGCTACAATGAGTTTTCTTTTTTTTTCAATTTTTTTCTATTTCCATGGTTTTCGGTATTTGTATTTGTATTTACGAGCAACCTAATCAGTTTCCATCTCTCTTCCTTCTAAGTCTACAGCCAGTGCCTTCACTTTCTTCACTTTCACACCGTACTTGTCGCCCAAAAGGTTTATCAAATGGATGATGATGTCGTTTTGGAGCTTGAAATCGGATTTACAGTAACAAGGACTGAAACTGTTTGTCAATTGGATGAGTTCGTTGTTCAAATGGTTGATAACCACGGTGAACTCTTCGGTGGACTTATTTTTGACAACGGCCTCATGCTTGGTCAAC
Organism: Yamadazyma sp. yHMH393; assembly: GCA_030580255.1. Classification (NCBI taxonomy): domain Eukaryota; kingdom Fungi; phylum Ascomycota; class Pichiomycetes; order Serinales; family Debaryomycetaceae; genus Yamadazyma; species Yamadazyma sp. yHMH393. The sequence continues at coordinate 173,687 of JAKTSP010000041.1, forward strand.
TTGGTAGGGTTGACGTCTCTGAAACTGATAGATTTTTCATCTAATATCTTTCTCACTGGTAAGTATTTGATGGTTTTAATTGGTTTGCTGTTTACCAAGTTGTGGTTAGTGATTTCGGCACTGGCAAATTTGCCTTCGTTTATGGATTGTTTGACGAGATCGATTTCTTGCTGAGTGTTCTTTTCGAGTGGGAAGTTTTCTGAAAGGTAGCTCAACTTGAATGGGTAGACAGAATAACGTTTATCGATCTTTCCTAACAAGCTTCTGGCACTCTTTAACTTCAACTGGTACTTTATGATGAAATCACGGACCAAGATGGAAGAGTCCATTTTGAAGTCGTTGGCCTTGTTGGTCAAACCGGTGAACTTGTTGATATCTTCGGTGGTAATGATTCCAAGATCTTCGAACTCCGTAATACTTGCAACTGTGATATTGACTTGGTAAACCTCACCTGGCACAACGGTAAATTCCTCTTCAACCAAAGTGTTCTCGTTTTCAATATTGAGCTTCTTTAAGATTAACCTCTCTTGATCCAATTCAGTCCATGTGACTCCCTTGTAACCCTTTTCTTGTAAGAAGTCGTTCTGCCCGGATAAAAATCTTCTAATGACTCTTATCTCACTTCCTGGGACCACCTTACAGTTAAAGCTTTCAGCAATGGATTCGACAACTGACTTTAACAATTTGCCAGTGATTTTGCTTCCAAACTCTTGCTGGATGACAGGTGGGACCTTCTCTGGGGTCAAACTTAATCCTAATAAACTGGTGATGACTTCTTTGATGTAATAGTTGGCTACAATAGCGTCAGCTTTCCCTCCTAATAAAGGCCCAACAGGTTTGTCACCTGCAGGGTATATCACGATAGTATGACTCAACTCTGCTGCGTAACCGTCAACGCTACAACCGAGATTTATGGTCACTACATCACCTTCTTTGAAATATTTGATTTGATCATCTAATTCAGGGGAATAGTTGGAAATGATTTCGTTAACATTAAAACAAGTTGGAGAACTGATATTTCTCTCACATTTGACGTAAACCCTGTTCAACATCTTTGTCATTAAAGAGTCGATAATCAAACAAAGATCACTAATAGGTTTAACATCTTGAGTTTTGTAGTGGTACATCTGATTGATCAAATCGACAGCTGCTTTCATGGCCGTCTCACTGACCTGTCCAGCGACTCTGTATTTGTCGATCACAGCCTCATTCAACACGTTGGCTGTCTTCAATAACCGGTTCTCGTCGTCTTTGTGGATCGCTACTTGATTCATTATATAGTTATAATTTGTAGTAACAGAGAAACTTTTATGCGCAGCTCATCTCAGAAATATTTTTTTTTTCTTTGGTCCGTCCTGGTTTTTTTCCTGTCAGAATCTCAATCGGGTGCCTCGACTTAAATCGTGGGATGGGCCTAAACTTAGGGCCACAAATTAGTTGCCCAAACTTTGATACAAGACAATGGCTGCAATATGCTCGGTATTAGTTTATGTATTAGCTAATGTTCAAATATTTATGAAAAAAAAAATATGATCTATGATACAAATGCACTGCAATAGAATGGATGCAAAAAGCACCAATCCTAGGTATAATAAGTTAGTTGCCACCTCATCTTGTCTCCCCTGTTGATGCTTACAATTCAGAACTGTCCAAAAAGAAATAGTGACCGTTGGACTTTTGTTCTTTATCCATTTGGGAATCCAACTTATTGATTCTTGGTCTGAAAGAGTTTGGATCTCTTCTGAAAGTAACGTTCAAATTTTTCAAGAATCTGTTACAACCGGTCAATAAAGATTCAGGAGACTTAGCAACGGAGTTCTTAGATGGCTGCCCTTCGAACACAATAACTCTGTCAGCCAAGTAAGTGGCCATGATGAAATCATGCTCCACAACGAAAGCAGTCTTCTTGGCGTGTAAAATGAATCTTCTAATAACTTTAGAACAAACAATTCTCTGCTCGGAATCCAAGTAAGCAGAAGGTTCGTCAATCAAGTAAATGTCGGCAGGGATACCCAATGCCAATACAATGGCAACTCTTTGTAATTCACCACCAGATAACGTTTGCACTTCTTGATCAATAATATTATCAATTTTCAACGGTTTGACCACATCAGTTTGAAATTGTGGATGCAAGAAACTGGCTCTGATCTTCTTGAAGAATAATTGACGGACTGTACCAGGGAACTTTGGTGCAATTTTTTGTGGTTTCATACTCACGTTCAATTTTGGAATATCCTTGTCGTTGTCAGCTTTACTTATACCAGCCAATAATTTACAGAAGGTAGTTTTACCGGTACCATTTTCACCCATCATCACCAAGATTTCAGAATTCGTGAAGTCACCTTGTTCGACGGTCAATTTGAAATCACCTTGAGTCTTGGACATGTTTGGGTATTCCATAGAGTTAGACTTGTCCAATTCTAAACCATCAGCCGCATCAGCCAATCTAAATTGTAAAGACTCATCTCTGAATTTCATGTTTTCCGTTGGAATGTAACCATCCAAGAAGATGTTGATACCTTCTCTGACACTGCTTGGCAACGTCACCACCCCATAGACAGATGGAGCTCCGTACAAAATACAGACAAAGTCAGACAAATAATCCAACACAGATAAATCATGCTCCACACAAATAACGTAGGTAGTGGGGTTCAAGAGATGTCTGATCATTTCAGCAGCTCTCAATCTTTGCTTAACATCCAAGTAACTCGATGGCTCATCGAACATATACACATTGGCATCTTGAACACATGTCATACCCAAAGCAAACCTCTGTAATTCACCACCACTCAAATTTTCAATGTCCCTCTGCAAAACACCTTCTAATTCCAACTTTCTTATGATATACTGGAAGTCATCAGGTCTTTGTAATCTGGCCTTCAAGATTCCTTCAACGTGCTTGACAGGAGATTTAGCCAAAGCTCTAGGGATATTGTCCACATATTGCGGTTTGATGATTGCCTTGATATTATCTTCCAACACCTTGGTGAAGAAGTTTTGCAATTCACTACCTCTGAAGTATTTTAAGATGTCTTGCCAATCTGGAGGATCATCATATTTTCCCAAGTTGGGTTTCTGTTTCCCAGCCAAGATTTTCAAGGCAGTAGATTTACCAATACCATTAGTACCAACTAAACCCAACACTTGACCAGGTCTTGGAGTAGGTAATCTGTGCAATTTGAACGAATTTGCCGAATATCTGTGGGTGGTTTCCGCTTCCAAGTTTGTGGGTAAGTTTATGATATTGATAGCGTCAAAAGGGCATTTCTTCACACAAATACCACACCCTATACACAAGTTTTCAGATATGAACGCAATCTTACTTGCGGGTGTAACTTCAATACAAAGTTTCCCAGTTTTCACAACGGGACAGGCTTTCCGACATTCTTGTCTACACTTCTTCGGTTTGCATTTGTCTGTGGAGACAATAGCAATTCTTGTATTCTTATCACTCATGTTTCAGGTAAAGTTAATGGTATGAATAAAAGTTATGTTTTCTGTTTTCACACAAAGCGTAAAAAAATTTTATTTTTCATCGAGAGATGCAAATTTGTCTAGATCAGGATGAAACTTACGCCACGGCCGTCTGCCGCTAAATTTTGGTGCGCCGTCTTATTTTTGTCGCAAATTGGCGTTAAAAGTAGTCTTCGCGCTCCGTATTTACGGCAAAGCGTTGTACGTCGCGTGTACGTCTCTGCGTAACTTTTATACCCCGTATTATAAATCGTCCGCTTGCTATTGGCCAACGACAGCTATTTTTTTAGCCCACCTCTTTTGAGTGCAGCTGCAGTATCCTGGTGCATTGATGAGGGTTAGTTACGTGCTTTGGCCCTTTCTTTGGGATTTTTGGCCGCTGGTTCATTCAGTATTCTTGTCTTGAGTACTTTGCATTCGTAGGCTGTGTCACGTGACATGTTCCAGATATCCACTTTTGACGTGCGAACCAACCCATACTATAGAGCAGGTATGCAGCTTGCCTTCGATACTTATCGCCTGGGTGTGCCGGGTTGTACTCCCTGGCGTATTCCTAGTATCCACTTTTATATCTACGATTTGGAGTGTCCTTCCCTAATTTGCTTCAACCATCCAGCAAAAGGCCGAACTCTGTGCATAAAGTGGAAATTGCAAATTAAATGAGGTCTTAAACGATAAAACTTTACGTACCCCAAGATAATGATGGGTGCTCATACAATTTACGCAAAAAACATAGACCACAAAAACACAAACCCAAAAACACCAGAATTTGAAGACCATGTAAAGGCTGAGGCTTCAAAAATCCTAAAGCCGAGCCCAAGTATGAAAGGAACATAAGATAACACATTGAAGGACAGGCTATCTATAAAAGAGAAGGGAAAAAAAACCATGGTTAGATAAAGTGCACTGCATAACCGCATCTGTACCTAGGGAATGTTCTTTTCCCATATTCTAATTCAAACTATATTTCTGCTAGGCTCGGAACTGCCAAATCTCCAATAAGGAAATCAGTGAAAAAATGTTTGGCACAGAGGACGAAGAAAAAAAGTTCAGTGAGAAAAAAAAGTTTTAGGTTGAATTTCCAGGATAAATATTGTCTCTATCAGTACATAAAAAATAGGTATAGCCACTGGGCCCCAATTTCAATAATATTGAACGGATAAACAGACATTTATGGTACAGAACAGATGGTGAAACAAGTTGTCCCCAAGGAAGCAGAGCAATTCCCCGAATTGTATGGATTGAGAAGAAGCGGCAGAGAAAGATCTACCAAGTCTTTCAATCAATCGAACTCGGACTTGAATAATGATGATTCCGACGATGGGAATATGTATGGTAATGGTGAAGATGACTTTGATGCTGATTCCGATGAAGCGGAAGAAGATGATTACTATGGTACGAAAAAACCGAGTAAAAGGGGAAAGAATGCATCAAAATCCAAAGTGAAAGCCAAACCTGGTAGACCAAGATCTAATTCACCGGTAGCACAGACACGAATGTTCGAGTCGGCATCTGAGTCTGATGGAGACTTTGAAATAGGTGTCAAACCAAAGAGAAAGAAGAAAGTACCCAGTAAAGCAGACATAGATACCAACGAGCTCCGGTTCTCTTCTAGGAATAGTAGACAAGTGAATTATGCTGTGGATGAAGAAAATGATGAAGATTTGATGGAGAGTGGAGGAGAGAATGACTCGTATGACTATCAATACGAAGAAGACCAATACCAAGAAGAACAAAATAGGGATTCTATCGAATTGGTAGTGAATCATAAACTAAATGAAGATAATGCTGTTGTGACAAACGATCCAAAATCCGATTACGTGTTCTTAATAAAATGGCTCAATGTGTCCCATTTGCATAACACCTGGCACACGTATGAAGATTTAAGGACCTACAAAGGGTTCAGAAGAGTGGACAACTATATCAAGCAGTTTATCTTAATGGCACAAGAGATAAGAGACGATCCTTACACCACAAAAGAAGATCTCGAAAGCATGGATTTGGAGAAGGAAAGGAGATTGGATGAGTTCGAAGAGTTCAGCAAAGTCGATAGGATTGTCGATAGTCAAAGGGTTGACATCAATGGCCAGAGTAAATTACAATACTTCGTTAAATGGAAAAGGCTATATTACGATCAAAATACGTGGGAAGATGCCGAAGTCATCGCCAAAATGGCTCCTACTCAAGTGAACAAATATCAGTCCAGATTGAGTTCTAAGATCTTGCCCAACTTGTCTGCTAATTATCCCTTGAGCCAGCGTCCAAGATTCGAGAAATTGACTAAGCAACCCATCTTCATCAAGAATGGTGAGTTAAGAGATTTCCAATTGACCGGATTGAATTGGATGGCTTTCTTGTGGTCAAGAAACGAAAACGGTATATTGGCCGATGAAATGGGATTGGGTAAGACTGTCCAAACAGTAGCATTCTTATCGTGGTTGATTTACGCCAGAAGACAGAATGGTCCTCATCTAGTGGTGGTGCCGTTGTCCACGATACCGGCATGGCAAGAAACTTTTGAAAAGTGGTCTCCAGAGGTCAATTGCATCTATTACCTCGGTAATACCGAAGCTAGAAAAGTAATCAGAGATTATGAGTTCTATAACGAAGGTTCCACCGCTAAAAACAGAAAGTTGAAGTTCAACATATTGTTGACTACCTACGAATACATCCTTAAGGACAGAAATGAATTAGGGCCAATCAAATGGCAGTTCCTTGCGGTTGACGAAGCACACAGATTAAAAAATACTGAAAGTTCGTTGTATGAATCGTTAGCGTCTTTTAAAGTAACCAACAGACTTTTGATCACCGGTACGCCATTGCAAAACAACATCAAAGAGTTGAGTGCTTTATGTAATTTCTTAATGCCCGGAAGGTTTGATATTGAACAGGAAATTGATTTCGAGACTCCTAATGACGAACAGGAACAATACATCAAAGACTTACAAAAGAAAATCCAGCCGTTCATACTAAGAAGATTGAAGAAAGATGTTGAAAAATCTTTACCTTCCAAAACAGAAAGGATTTTAAGAGTCGAGTTGTCTGACTTACAGACCGAGTACTATAGAAACATCATCACCAAAAACTACGCTGCTTTGAATGCGGGTGCTAGTGGGAAGAACAGTCAAATCAGCTTATTGAATGTGATGAGTGAATTAAAAAAGGCTTCCAATCACCCGTACTTGTTTGATGGTGTGGAAGATAGAGTTTTGTCCAATTACGGCTCCAATTCTAGAGATGCCATCTTGAGAGGTATGATTATGTCGCTGGGTAAGATGGTGCTTTTGGAACAATTATTGACAAGACTCAGAAAAGAAGGGCATCGGGTATTGATCTTCAGTCAAATGGTCAGAATTTTAGATATTTTGGGAGATTATCTTTCAATCAAGGGGTATCAATTCCAGAGACTAGATGGTGGTATCCCCAGTAGTCAGCGTAAGATTTCCATTGATCACTTTAATGCTCCAGATTCAAAAGATTTTGTTTTCTTACTTAGTACTAGAGCAGGTGGGTTGGGTATCAATCTTATGACAGCAGACACTGTCATCATCTTTGACTCAGATTGGAATCCTCAAGCAGATTTGCAAGCCATGGCAAGAGCTCATAGGATCGGCCAAACTAAGCATGTGTCTGTCTACAGATTTGTTAGTAAGGATACGGTCGAAGAAGAGATCTTGGAAAGAGCCAGGAAGAAGATGATCTTGGAGTATGCCATTATCTCTTTGGGGATCACCGACGCCAATGGTGCTGCAAAAAAGGACAATGGAGGACCTAGTTCAAATGAGTTAAGTCAAATTTTGAAGTTTGGTGCAGGGAATATGTTCAAAGAGAACGAAAACCAGAAGAAGTTGGAAGAACTCAATTTGGACGAGGTTTTGGACAATGCTCAGGATCACGTCACAGCTCCAGATTTGGGAGAATCCAATCTTGGGTCCGAAGAGTTTTTGAAACAATTCGAAGTGACAGACTATAAGGCTGACGTGGAATGGGATGATATCATCCCACAAGAAGAGTTGACCAAGTTGAAAGATCAAGAAAAGCGGAAAGCTGATGAGGAGTTCTTGCAAGAGCAAATCGAGATGTTCAGCAAAAGACGGGCGGCTGTCAAGAAGCTCACCGAACATGAAGAGCCAGAAGATGACTCAGATATTCCTAGTTCCAAAAATTCCAAATCTAACCATGAATTGAGTGAGAAAGAGATCAGGGGAATCTACAGAAGCATTTTGAGATTGGGAGATTTGTCAGGCAAATGGGAGCAATTAGTGGAAGAAGGTAGCATATCCAATAAAAACCCAGTGTTGATCAAACACGCCTACAATGAGATCATAAGTATCTCCAGAAAACTCGTTAAAGAAGAAGAGGAAAGAAGAGAAAAAGTCTTGAGCGAATTGGAGCAACAAGTGAATAAAGACAGTAAGTTAGATGATGGAACCGCTTTATGGGTTGCAAAGAAAAAAGAAAGAAAGGCTGTTCTATTCGAGTATAAGGGGGTCAAGAACATTAATGCTGAGTTAGTGTTGAACAGACCAAAGGATATGAATTTGTTGTACGATTTAATCAAACAAGACGATTCAAGCACATTCAAACTCCCACGACAACCCAAGCCAGTATCTTCTTGGGATTGTGAGTGGAGCCTGGTGGACGATTCAAACTTGTTGATAGGTATCAAGAAGTTCGGCTATGGTTCATGGAATCAAATAAGAGACGATCCTCTATTGGGGTTGCAAAATAAATTGTTCCTCGAAAAAGAAAAGATCACTAAAATCGAAAAAGCCAAGGACGAGAACGGAAACGAGGTTGAAAAGTCAGTGGAAGTTGCCAGAGTTCCAGCAGCAGTTCATTTGGGTAGACGGGTTGAGTATTTATTCACGTTGTTGACGGATGAACCAGAAGATCTTAAGAAGAGGAAATTGAAAGAACCCAAAAAGGAAGCACCGCCAAAGAAGAAGGTGAAATCAGAATCACCAGAAGTATTACGCAAAAAGCCGGCCAATGGAAAACCAAAAGAAGTTGGCCCCAAGAAAAAAGAAGTCAAGAAGACCAAACCTAAGATGAAAATCGTCAAAACAGAAAATCCGGCAGCCAGTCCAGAACTTAACGATATGGAGTACGAAAGTATGGATGAAGCAGCTTGTAAACAAAATTTGAAGCCAGTTTCGAAATCATTGATGACATTACACAAAGGATCCAAAGGTCTCGAAAAAGCCAAGTTTAAAGAATTGTTGAAACTGGAATTGTTGAAGGTGGGAGAGTTTATTGATAAAGTTGAAAACCCTCAACAAAACCCTAAATTAAGCAAACATCTTTGGAGTTATGCTTCGCTATTTTGGCCTGTTAAAGTTCCAAGCTCGAAAATCAGAGAAATGTACAATAGGATCAAACAATCCCAAAATGGTCATTAAGCTTCAATCTATAACAACCAAATTGTATATTTTAGACACAATATAAGACGATATAAGAAGCCATTGCTCGTCGGGTTCAATTTCTGGGCCCAAACGCGTCTCAAACAAAATCCGGGTAATGTTATTTTTTTAGGTCGTTAATGAGGTCGTGTATTTGTACACATCTAACTTCTAAGAAGGAAAAAAAAATTAATCTCATCATAAAGTAGCGAAAATTTTTTTGGGAAAAAAAAGTTGTTAGACCACAAAACATCTTATAAACCGGTTATCTATATAAATATATATTTATAACCTCTAGTTTAGCAGACTTATTTACACCAAATAAATCTACCAAACTATTTTATAAAATAAAAAATCCTAAAAAAAACTAGAAAATCTTAAAAAAACCATCAATTCTTCTTTTTTTGTTGTATTTTTAACTAAATCCCAATATCCCAATCAATATGTCCAGTGATCCAACACAAATCCAAGAATCCTTAGAAAAATTGTCTTTAGACAACAAGGATGAAGTCAAGGAAACTCCTTCTGCCACCGCTGAAGAAACTCCAGCCACTTCCACCAGTGCTGAAGATGCATCTGTTGCTGAAACTTCTGCTTCTTTGTACGTGGGTGAATTAAACCCATCTGTCAACGAAGCTTTGTTGTTCGAAATCTTCTCCCCAATTGGTCAAGTGTCTTCTATCAGAGTCTGTAGAGATGCTATCACCAAGAAGTCTTTAGGTTACGCTTACGTTAACTTCAACAAGAATGACGATGGTCAAAGAGCTATTGAAGAATTGAACTATTCTTTAGTTGAAGGAAGACCATGTAGAATCATGTGGTCTCAAAGAGATCCTTCCTTGAGAAGAAACGGTGAAGGTAACATTTTTATCAAAAACTTGCACCCAGCTATTGACAACAAGGCTTTACACGATACATTTTCTGCTTTCGGTAAAATTTTGTCTTGTAAAGTTGCAACTGATGAAGTTGGTAACTCCAAATGTTTTGGTTTCGTTCATTACGAAACTGCTGAAGCCGCTGAAGCTGCCATTGAAAATGTCAACGGTATGTTATTGAACGACCGTGAAGTGTTTGTCGGTAAACACATCTCCAGAAAAGACAGAGAAAGCAAGTTAGAAGAATTGAAGGCTAACTTCACCAATGTCTTCGTCAAAAACTTGACTCTTGAGTACACCGAAGAAGAATTGACCAAATTGTTTGAGGCTTACGGTAAAATTACTTCTATCTTCCTTGAAAAAGATCAAGAAGGTAAATCCAAGGGTTTCGGTTTCGTTAACTTCGAAAAGCACGAAGATGCTGCCAAGGCTGTTGATGAATTGAACGACAAGGAAATTGGTGGTCAACCAATCTACGTCGGTAGAGCTCAAAAGAAGAGAGAAAGATTAGAAGAATTAAGAAGACAATACGAAGCCACCAAGTTAGAAAAAATTTCTAAATACCAAGGTGTCAACTTATTCGTCAAGAACTTAGATGATTCTATCGATTCCGAAAAATTGGAAAACGAATTCAAACCTTTCGGTACCATCACTTCCGCCAGAGTTATGGTTGATGAAACCGGTAAATCCAGAGGTTTCGGTTTCGTTTGTTTCTCTTCTCCAGAAGAATCTACCAAAGCTATCAACGAAATGCACCAAAAAATGATTGAAGGTAAACCATTGTACGTTGCTTTAGCTCAAAGAAAAGATGTCAGAAGATCTCAATTAGAACAACAAATTCAAGCCAGAAACCAAATGAGAATGCAAAACGCTGCTGCTACTGGTGGTATTCCAGGCCAATTCATCAACCCAATGTTCTACGGTCAACAACCAGGGTTCTTCCCACCAAACGGTAGACCAGGTCCAAACGGTCAACCAATTCCAAATGGACCAAACCCTCAAATGTTAATGAGAGGTGGTCAAATTCCTCCACCACAAGGTGCTGGAGCTGCTGGAGCCCAAGGTTGGGGTAGACCAGGACCAAATGGCCAACCATTGCCAGTTTACGGTATCCCACCAGTCTACGGTAACGGTCAACCAGGTCCAAACGGAGAGTTCGCTCAACCACCAACTCCTCAGCAACAACAAGCCATGGCTGCTGCTGCTGCTGCTCAAGGTAGACCAATCAGAGGTGGATTCCCATACCCATCTAACGGTAGAAAATCCAGAGATTTGGCTGCTATCTTATCTTCGGTTCCACCAGAACAACAAAAGAGAATCTTGGGTGAAGAATTGTACCCAAAGATTGTCAGCACTGGTAAGGCTACTGAACCAGAAGCCGCTGGTAAAATCACCGGTATGATGTTAGATTTGGATAACCAAGAAATTTTGTCATTATTAGAGGATGATGAATTATTCAACAACCACTTTGAAGATGCTTTGACTGCTTACGAAGAGTACAAAAAATCTTCCGAAGAGGCCTAAACGGTTTTTTGTCGCGGTTGATAGGGTGTTGGAATAATTCGATCCTTTTTTATATGTAAATGTACTATTTTTTGGTATTCATTGGGTTTTTTAGTTGGATTTATTTAAGTATATCAAAAAGAGAATTGAACAAAAAAAATATAAATTTATGATTGGAATTAAAAAAAAAATCACCAGGTACATTGCTGTATAGGTGACAGGTTTCGGAAAAACTATGCGCAAGCGACTTGGACAATTTTGATACTTTTGCAAGTCGTAGAATCATTGGGATTCAGGCCTAGATTTCATGTTCAGAAATGCCACTCTGAGGCGGGAGCTGTTTCACCGTCCTTTCCTCTGTCTGTTTTCCTGCCCCTTTTTCAGGTCCGTATTTTGTAGTACCATACGTCGAATTTTATAGAACTTTTTGGGACCTGGGGTTGCGTGCGTCCGACCGCCCGCCAGAAAAAAGTTCCCCAGCGTAAAATCACCTATATATAGTCCACGGTTAAGGCAATAGTATTAACTTTTTTTCATTTGCTAGAGTCCCAAAAAAAAACCTTCTAATCTTGTAGTACCCCAATTGAATAAGAAGACTGCCACCATGGAAGATTTGTTTGCGTACCCCAGTGACCTCAAGACGGTGTCGCCCAAGGACTGTGATAGCAATGTTAAATTGAGCGGGAGGATATTGAATTGTATGACTACCATCCCCAACCAGATTGTCAAGACCAATGACGAATGGGACGTGGAGCCTATTAGAGGCCAGTCGTCGTTGTACTCGTCATACTTCTTTTTGAACCGCCATACCGACTGGGAAACCCACTTGATCGGATGGACGGGTGAGCTTATCAACAAGCAAAATGACAGTAAGACGATTTCTTCAGAGAACATTCAGGACGACCCGTTATATTTGTCTGAAAATGATAAGCAAACAATTGAAGGAAAGCTTAGAAAGGCTAACGAAACTGACAACATCCACCCCATTTGGTTATTGAGACGAGACCAAGAGAGATGGAGAAGATACGCCGAGAATAGTATTTGGCCAGTGTTCCACTACATTCAAAGCTTACCTACCGATGGCAAGCAGGAAAGCAATAGCTGGTATGATTATGTCAAGTTCAACGAGAGTTACTTGCAGAAAATCAAGGCTATTTATAAGCCGGGGGACATAATCTGGATCCATGACTACTACTTGTTATTGTTGCCTCAACTACTCCGGATGGAGTTCCCAGACGCTCATATTGGGTTTTATTTGCATATCCCGTTCCCCAGTTCGGAATACTTCCGATGCTTGTCCAAAAGATCACAGCTCTTGGATGGGATGTTGGCCAGTGATCGGGTGGTGTTCCAGTCAGATTCTTTCCAGAGACATTTCACTAGTTGCTGTCGTCGTCTTTTGGGCTGCGAGGTTAAAGGCAACAAGATTTCAGCATACGGAACCAACATCGCCACCGACACTTTGCCAATTGGTATTGACACCAAAAAGATCGAACACGATGCATTCAATGATAATATAGAAGAGAAAGTGCAAGCGCTTAGAGAGATTTACCACGATAAAAAGATTATTGTTGGTAGAGACAGACTAGACACTGTGAGGGGAGTGGTTCAGAAGTTGGAAGCGTTCGAAATGTTTTTACAGATGTATCCTGAATGGAGGGACCGAGTAGTGTTGATCCAGGTGTCAAGTCCAAGCTACCCCGGCCACTCCACCAAGGTTGAAAAGAAAGTCAGTGAGTTGGTGAATCACATCAACAGTGAATATGGATCCTTGAATTCCACTCCCGTACTTCACTATCAGTTGAGAATCAATAAGGACGAGTATTTGGCACTTTTAAGGGTAGCCGACTTGGCGTTGATCACCAGTGTCAGAGACGGGATGAACACCACGTCGTTGGAGTTTGTGGCGTGCCAAAAGAATAACTGCAGTCCATTGATATTGAGTGAATTCACCGGTACTGCCACCGTGTTGAATGAAGCCATTTTAGTGAACCCATGGGATTCTGTAGGGATTGCCAGGACCATGAACAAGTGTTTTTCAATGTCGTTTTCTGAAAAGAAGGCGTATGAGGACAACTTGTACAAGAAGGTCAATTCCAACACTATTCAAGGTTGGGTAGACAATTTCTTGAAAGGCTTGATCAACCAGGTCAACAGTACCCACAAGTTGACTTATACACCGGCCTTGAACCGACCCCTGTTACAGAGCCATTACAAACAAAGCAAAAGAAGATTGTTCTTGTTTGATTATGATGGGACTTTGACTCCAATAGTCACGGATCCCGAAGCTGCTATCCCATCGCAACGGTTAAACGGCATTATCGATGTGTTATCAGCCGACCCACGGAACCAAATCTGGATTATCAGTGGAAGGGACCAGAAGTTTTTGAATAAATGGTTTGGCCATAAACATGTCGGATTATCAGCAGAACATGGGTGTTTCATGAGAGACTTGGGAAGCGAAGAATGGGTCAACTTGGCCGAATCGTTCGATATGTCATGGCAGGCAGAAGTCGAGAAGATATTCCAAAAGTTCACAGATATGACCCCCAACTCCAATATCGAGAAGAAGAAGGTGGCGTTGGTATGGCATTATCGTAGATCGGACCCCGATTTAGGAGTTTACCAGTCTCAGACCATGATGGAACTTCTACAACTGACAATCGCCAAGAAATATGACGTGGAAATCATGGCTGGGAAAGCCAATATCGAGGTGAGACCCAAATTCGTTAACAAAGGAGAGATCGTCAAGAGGTTGGTGTTGAACCCTCACGGGTCTAAGCAAGATCCAAGGCCTATGTCAGAGTACAACTATGAATTGCCCAGTGACCAGGTACCAGACTTCATCTTATGTTTGGGAGACGACTTGACCGACGAAGATATGTTCAGGAGCTTGAAGCAGATTGAGGCCAGCTGGAATTTGAACTCGTACCCCAAAAACGAGTTCGGACACTTTGGAGTCTACCCGGTGTGTGTTGGGCCACCGACCAAGCAGACTATTGCCACGGCCCATTTATCTGATCCTTCACAAGTGATTGACACTTTGGGACTTTTGACAGGACAGGTGTCGTTATTTGAAAGTGCAGGGTCGGTGGATTTAGACGATAGAGGGCATGTGGAAAATAGTGAATCTTCCATCAACAGTAAGAACCGAGCTCAAGATATGATAAACAAGTCTAACAGTCTTCGTAAAGTGAATACTTAATAGATACTGTAGAAAACGATCCGACGGATTAAACGGTTTTTGGGCCGGCTCGCATAAATACGAACTCTGCCTATTTATTTTTGTTGAGTCTATAATAACTCTGATATAATACACACCGCTTGGAATATGTTCACGTGGGGATTCAGAGCCACCAAAACCATCTTCGAGCCCAAGGATTCGGTGGAGTTGGCCACCAAAGATGGCAGCACCACCACATTGTCCACCTTGGTCAGTGGGTTATCTACTTTGGCACCCACCAAATTGATTTTACATCCTTTGTTGTTCAACGGAGTGCTACAGACCATGTTCTACGCCACGGGGAACCACGAGAAGTTCGAGGTGTGGTACGGCCGGGAATTGTTCAAGTTTGAGGACGGTGGGATATGCTCGTTAGACTGGGTCAAGGATAAAGAGCCCGTAGACGTATTCAAAGCCAAGTACGCCGAAACCCTCCCAGAAGGCTGGCCACGGCTTTTCCCCAAGACCCGGTTCTTCGATGAGCAGGAGTTGAACAGCATCAAAACCAGTGATACCCACAAACCACTTGTGGTGGTGTTCCATGGGCTAGGCGGAGGGTCACATGAAGCATTAGTGAAAAATTTCGCTGAGTTGTTGACCACTGGTAAGAACAAGAATAAGTTCGACGTGGTAGTGAACCTTACACGCGGCTGTGGCAGAACAAAAATCACCAACGAGAAGGTGTTCAGCGGTGCCAGCACCAAAGACGTCCACGAGGTCTTGACGGAGCTCAGACGTCGTTATCCTGAACGTACCATTTATGCCGCAGGGTTCTCTTTCGGAGCTCTCATGTTGACCAACTACTTAGGTGCTTATCCAGAAGAGAGCAAGAAGATCTTGAAGGCCGCTGCTTGTGTGGGATGTCCGTTTGATTTGAGTAAAGCCACCGAAATGATGGAAAACACTTATGCTGGATACTATATTTTCCGTAAATCGATCAGTTCGTTTTTGAACAAAATCATCAAGAACAACTTGGAGGAGTTGAAGGGCCACTTCCCCAACATCGAAGAGGACTTGAAGGCCACCACGGCATCCCAAAGTACAAGACACTTTGATGAGGTGTTCACCAGTAAAGACGCTGGATTCGCAAGTGCCGACGAATACTATGCCAAGTGCTCCCCGTACCGTGCCTTGCCCAACGTGCAGGTGCCCTACTTGTCGCTTACGTCGAAAGACGACCCCACCGTGGGGCCCTACCTTCCCGTGGACCTGTTTGCGGAAAATCCTCACACGGTGGCAGTGCAGACGGATTTGGGAGGCCATTTGGCGTTCGTCACCCCCAGCAAGGAATTCTGGAGTGTCCGGGTGCTCGACGAGTTTTTCGAAGCCATGGAAGCCACCAAGTAGTTCAGTGGCTTGTGGTGTGTAAATAGACCGAGATTGTTATATAGAACCGAAAATCCAAGACAACTTATAGACTAGTTTAAGTGAGACAATTGCAGCCGTGCGTAAAAAACCTGCTATTTTTTAAGCAATCGACCCTGTAACTACCCAAAAAATACCTAAACAACAAAACCTTTAAAAGATCCATCTGAGTGAAGCATCATGGTCGACAAAGTCTCGTACTACGATATCAAGTTGAACTCGCCACACAAGGATGTCATCGTGATCAAGGGTAACGAGAACGAGTGCGATCCCATCCTCTTCGAAGGGGCCGTCAAGCTTTCCCTCAATTCCAATGTTCATTTCAAAAAGATCAAACTATCGTTGATAGGCGAACTAACCCTAAACTACTGCCACAGAGACGAACACGGTTCTATCCGAGAACAGATTATTGAGAGACTTGTGACGTTGAAGGTCGACTGGGACAACTTATTGGTGAACGACGAAGGTCAAGTCGTCATTGGGGCTTATGGGGATAAGCCTGTCAAGAGTTACAAATTAAAGAAATTCCATCCCACAGCGCATGTACTGGGGCCCAGACCGGGTTACAGCAGGACAAAGTCCACTTCACAGCTCGACGTCGATACCCAGAGTTCTATCCGGCTCCCAGAAAGTGGTGTAGATGGAACTCCTTTCAAGAACCATCCATCGTACCATTCTTTTTTACTTCCCAAGGGAAACTACAGCTTGCCTTTCAAGGTGGTCTTGCCATCCAACATTTGTGAAACGGTCGAGGGGTTGAGCGTCGGGAAGCTTCTTTACAAGTTCGAGAGCTCTATTCAAAAGGGGTTATTCGATAAGCCCATCACCAAGTACAAATACCTTCGGATCATCAGAACCTTGCACCCCAACAGTTTAAGGTTGACCGACAACATCGACATCAACAACACATGGCCCGGGAAGGTTGATTATAAGGTGTACTTGAGCAAAAAGGGTATAGCATTGGGAGCCAAAGTGCCAATCAAAATCATCATTGTCCCACTCACCAAGGGATTAAGGATCAAGCAAATAACATGTGAGATCGTCCAACATCACCATGTCAGTTCCTTGGATAACACATCGCCCGAATTCGAGCTGGTCATTGGGACTCAACAGATTTTGGGCAGAACCGAATTGATTTCGGATTATTGGGACTTGATGTGTCATTACAAGGTCCCCTATCATTTGAGGGACTTAACACAAAGCTGTGCCCTTGAGCATGACGCCATCCAGGTAAGACATCGTTTTCGCGTGGTGGTTCAGCTTAAGAACCAGAGTGGCACTGTTTCGGAGTTGAGGGCCAATCTCCCTGTCACCATCTACATCAGTCCCAACGTGGGCCGTGCTTTTGGATGCCATGCTGAGATAGACCCCACAGGGTTGATAAACCTAGACAAGAAGAAAGACGATGCCATTTTCAAAAAGGATAAGGTCAATTCCAATACTACCACCCCCCTTATTTCTCCAACTGGTTCCTCGTCCAACCTTTTAGACCCCCGGAGCTTTGAGTTTCGTCCTAGCGACCTTCGGTTTGGCACAGAAGACGACGACACCCGGGAAACAGGGGAGGAAGACGAAGAAGAAGATGAAGATGAGCTGGCCAAAGCAGACGCACCTCCGATGTATGAGTATTCCAAGTTCGACAAGGTGTACGATATGACCAGCGCCAAGCTGCCCATGGAGCAGTTGGGGCCAGGGTACTTTGACCTTCTTGCAAAGAGACCTGAAGAAGCCTCGACTCCGTTGGATTTGGGAGTGCTCAGTAAGGTTCCCAGTTATAACGAAGCCCTTGAAGAAGACGACTCGAGGTACGATTTGTCACCCAGTTACGAAAACACCAGCCGCAGCTCATTCCCCGATTTGACAGACGATGGAGACTTGCCGAAACTGCAGTCTTACGGGTCTTTGCCCAATATCACCGACACCCTTAATCGTTCATTCAATAATTCCACCCTCAGTTTGCATCAAAGGACCAGAAGTACCTTCAAATTACAGTTACCCAAAAAGAAAAAATAGATATACAGCTAGATTATACGTTCATTTGAGTCATGTCATATTTCAGGCCCTTTTCTCCTGTTTGCTCTTCCCGTTTGCTCTCTTTTTGTTTTGCACCCATTAGACTTTCACGACACCAACCGCGACGAAAAATTGTGGAAAAAAACCAACAAGCGATAAACGTTTCAGCAACATGTCGATTCCCAATGTCCAGTTAGGGGTTCCACAAGGAGCGCTGCCCGCCCCCGGCGGCGGAGCAAAACTCGATCCGGCCACATTGCAGGCAGCTCTCAATAGAATGAAACCGGTTGCTATCAGTGCGGCCAACTATGCAAGAGACAACAAAACGTTGAAGAATCGTAAAGGGTTGTTAAATAACACAGAAGACATCGAGTTTTTTCGATATAAGAGATTGATCAGGGCGTTAACCAGCGACGATTACAAAGAAAAGCAAAAGAACCCATCCAATAGATTGTTGGACATCCAACATGACAAACAAGCAGAAGAAATCGTTAAAATGATGGTGCAAACACAGGTGATCATTCCTGTCACCAAATTGCACTTCCTGGAAATTAAGCAGACCAACAGGAAATGGAAACCAAACAGAACCAAGCCTACATTTGTCAAAGCACAAAAGCTCGATTTGGCCCCGGACACCTACTTTATGTGGAATTTCACCAAGCAAAGTCCTTTTATGTTCATCTACGGGATCCTTTTGATTGTGGGTATATTCACCGTGATCTTATTCCCCTTGTGGCCCAGAAAAATGAAGACTGGAGTATACTACTTGAGTATGGGATTATTGGGGCTCTTGGGATTGTTCTTTGTCATTGCTATTATCAGATTAATCCTCTACATTTTCATGTTGATCATCGGCAAGCCATTCTGGTTATTCCCCAACTTGTTCGCAGACGTTGGTGTCATTGAGAGTTTCATTCCCTTATACGAATGGGAACAACCCAAGAAGAAGAAAAAGTCGGTCAAGAGTTCCACAAGTGGCGTTCAATTGAAAGATGTCGAGTAGATTGCGTGCCTTTATAAAAATGAACAGCAACTCAATCACAACTACCTCTGAAACTCTTCTGTAGCTGTTCGTCCTGGTATATATGCCGTGTCTATTTTCGGGCCTACTGTTCGTGTGTCGTCTCTTGCATCGGTTCCCCATTCCCAATATTTAGCTATCATCAGATCGCATTTTTAACTGAAATAAGTACCATGAATAACATCAACTTCAACCAGGATGACTCCTGTATATCGGTAGCCACCGATTCCTGCAATAAGATCTACAACTGTGAGCCGTTTGGAGAGATATATAGTGAGTCTAATTCCACCATGTTGATCAAAATTCTATTTTCGACGTCGTTAACAATCATCATCCCCAAAGTGAAAGACAACAGACTCTTGAAGATATACAATCTTAAACAGAGCTTAAAAATCTGTGAATTGATATTCCCCAGCTCGATAATAGACGTAAAGATCAACAAGAAACGGTTGGTGGTGATATTGAAGATCGGCCAGATATACATTTACGATTTGAGCTGTGTCAAGCTAATCAAAATCCTCGAGACAGAAAAAGACGATCGATTTGTGGGTGATTTGTCCAATGATGATCACTCGTACCTCGTTATACCTTTCAAGAGCTTGAAGAACAAGTACAAAGAAATAATGACAGAGGAGGAGCTCAAATTATTGATCAAATTCAATAGCCACAAGGAGTTTTCCGACTCAAAGGACTACAAAGGGTGGGTGCTAGTGTACGACACCATCAACTTGAAGCCCTTATTGGTGATGAAATGCCACTCTGGAAGTGTTAAAAAAATCATCATGTCTAATCTGGTCATAGCCACTGCTTCAAGCAAAGGTACAATCATCAGGCTCTTCTGCTTGAACGATTTGAAGCTCTACAAGATCGTGAATTTGAGGAGAGGACATAATATAGCTAAAATCACGTCGTTGAAGTTCAATCAGGACCAAACGGTATTGGCGTGTGGCTCAGAATCCACCATCCACTTCTTCAATCTCAGGGAAGAGGAGGAAGACGACAACGGCATCCAACAGGAAGAAAATGAAGACCTTGAGTCTTTGGACGAGAGCTCCAAGCTGTCAGAGGACTTGAACGAAAACCTCGCCAATCTTTTGATATCGAAGCCGATTGATCCCGAACCCGAAAAGCCATGGATACTTAACTCGTACACCAAAAAGTTGCTCAAGAATTTGCCTTATAAAGATTACTTCAATAACCTTATTCTTCTGCCACCCAAAAGATCATTCAATATAATCAAGTTACGGGACCACAAGCCAATTGAGTTGGGATTTCTTGACGACTTGATCTTGGTGGCTTCCTACTCCGGCAAGTTTTACCAGTACAAGTTCGACACGGGACGAGAGTGCCGGTTAGTCAATGAGTTTCGGCTATAAAAATGTTAGAGATAAGGGTTAGTGAATTTTCAATAACCTCGCTTTTTCATCCAACCCCACAAGAGAAATAAAGCCGAGTCAGAGACACATTTTTTTGGGGGGAGCGTTTCAATTCACAGACACAGAGGTTTATCTACAGACATAGATGTCTAGCAACAGCCTCTGCATACCGGAAACCGCAGTTGAGTATATAAACAGGAAGTAGTGTAAATAGTTGTGTATTGCTGCACATTTTGCAACAGTGTGGAGTTACGCACAAAATAATCACATTCGAAAAATTTTCATATAAAGAGGGACCAAACACCATTATTTCCTAAAAAAAATGAAAGTTAAATTAATTGTAAGGAATTTGTCCACTAGTACAATTAAACGAAATACTGGCAACATGTCCAAAATCACCAATCCAGCCGATGATGTGTTATTTACCACCAAGAATTTGAGCAGAGTGGTGACGTTGAACAGACCTGAGAAATTGAACTCATTGAATACTTCAATGGTATCCAAGATATACCCCAGATTATTGGAATATTCCAAATCGGAATCCAGCAACATGGTGATCTTGCAGAGCGCTTCTCCCAAAGGCTTGTGTGCTGGGGGAGACGTCGCCGAATGTGCCAAACAAATTTTGAACGGCAATGTGGAATATACCACTGATTTCTTTCAAAGAGAATATAATTTGAACTTCTTGACCGGGACGTATCCTAAACCATACGTTGCATTGATGAACGGAATCACCATGGGAGGTGGGGTAGGGTTATCTATCCATTCTCCTTTCAGAGTGGCCACCGAAACAACGAAGTTGGCCATGCCTGAAATGGATATCGGGTTCTTCCCTGATGTAGGGACTACGTTCTTCTTGCCCAAGTTGGACGACAAAGTGGGCTACTATGTTGCTTTGACAGGTAAAATATTGACCGGCTTGGACGCTTACTTGTTGGGATTTGCTACTCACTATGTACCAACAGATCGTCTTGACAGCTTGGTTAACAGATTGTCCAATCTTCAAGGCCCAAGCTCGGCCAATTTGTCTGTTTCTAATCAGATGCAATACTTCCAACAAGTCAACGAAATCTTGGACGAGTTCACGGAAACAAAATTACCAGAGGGCGCCAAATACCCTTTCTCCAACGAGGAATTAAGAGTTATCAAAGACGCTTTCAGTCAACCCTCTATCGATAAGGTCCTTGAGTTTTTGAAAGCCAGCCCATCCAAATTTGCCCAAGATACCTTGGCTACTTTGTTGACTAAATCACCAACCTCATTGAGAATCGCCTTTGAGCTCTTGAATGCCGGTAACAAGAACTCTTTCTACAAACAAATCGAATTGGAGTTGATCGCTGCCACCAATATCATGAATTTGAAATTGGAAAAGAATGACTTCGTCACGGGAGTCAAGCACAAGTTGATCGACAAAATAAAACCTCCCGTCTTGCCCGACTGGAAGGAAATCACTGAACCTAGTACTTTGACTAAGAGAACCATCGACGTCCACAAATTGGGCAAACCTTTGATCAACAACGTCTTTGGTATTGATTATGTGCATTACCCTTACAATTTCGGCTTACCAAGAAACAACCAGTACAAGTCGTTTATCAACGGGTTGGAAACCAAGAAATCGTACTTGCCAACGGTTTCGGAATTTCTTCACCACTTCAAATCCGATAAATTGGGCAGTGAATTGAAACTCAAATCTGTCATAGATTTGCATGGTGACGTTGAAAAATACGATGGAAAGTACATTTCCTGGACCGACTAGACTTGGTCACCCTTTGTAATTAGTTTAAAGTCAGTACATAGTAAAATCAACAACAACAGCAAGTTACGCCTTCTATAATACATTATCTTACTTAAACTTTTCTAATATATAGTCATTACCGAACTCAGCGTAGTCTTGTTTGCTCACAAACCAATCATTCACGATATCCGAGTTCGAGTTCAACATTAAACTCAAATTACTAGCTCCTATCCAGCAATTGGCCTGTCTGTCCCAGTAGTCCATATTTGTGGATTCTCCATTAATAAGAGGACCTTGAAGACTGGGGTAGTTGGGAAAGTACCGACTGAAGAAAGCATAACTATCACTGTTAATTCTCAAGCTCAAACCATCGAGTAAAGCTGCATTTCCTGTAAGGTATGTGTTGTTGAAGAAAGTCTTCATTATCTCAGAAACTTTGTGGTAGTTGTTTTGGTGTATGGATAATAAGCTCGACTCCATGCTCTTTAAAGACAGTAAGATGAAAAGTGGTAACCCTTGAGTGCTCAAATCATCGAGCTTGACAGGGGTCGTGACCAATGGGCTGGTGGAAGGGGAAAACAAAGGCTCAGCCAAATCCACTTGCTCGTTCGTGACTGGCACGTATTGCTTGTTAGGTAATTGGAAGTATTTCTTGGATAATCTACTGTAAATTTGACTAGAAGTGGTTGGGACAATTGGGATATCGCTGCACCTCAACATAGAAATTTTGAAGTCCTTAATTACTTTCTTGGACAATTGATAGTTCTTGTAACTCTCAGTGCACTGCCCCCAAAGGTTTAAGTCAACGTTTTCTTTGCTTAAGTAGTTCAAGATGTTTGCATCTGTGAAGTTACCCCCAAATGAGTTCTTATAGCAGTACTTGTTCTGGATCACCCCATCCAACACCGCGGTGAAAGTCACAGCATTGGACCCCACACTCACAACACACCCGGTAGATTGGCCGAAATTGTACAAATGGCACAATGGCTTTTTGACCAACGAAAAGATGGGGACATTCAACTGCTCAAACACAATCTCACTTGTTTTGAGTTTATTTTTGTCTGTGTTATTATGAGCTTGAGTCATGGTCAACGGATATTCCAGTGGGTCCGTCTTGTGTCCGTTGTCCAAGTTACCGTACACATATTCCCAGTTCTTTGTGATGTTGTCAAAGTCGTAGATTATGCCGTTTTCTAACATGGTATATATCTCGTTGTTTGGGTACTTATCGATTTCATCGTCTCCAATAATGACCTTGTCAGAGTCCGAAGCTTTCAGGTAGTTGGTGTTGAAAACCAAACTGGGTAGATCCTCGTTGGCAAATCCGGCTTTGGTGGTGTCGGAACCATTATCAATCACAACGGATGCACTAGTGTACATATTTGTTTGGTTATATAAAATGAATTGAGGTTTGAGAAATGTTTTCAACGAAAACCCACCGCGACTTGAGAAAACACAGTCGTGTACTACCAAGAAATTAAACACTATGTACTACCAACAGCACCGGGTATGGGTGCAACGGCCTGAAACGATGTCAGGGGAGTGGGCCCAGTAGGCTTTGAGTTTATCCAGTGTGTTAGCTGTGTGGGAACTTTCAAATTAACGCACAATCTTCATCCCTGGGCCTCCTCGTACTTCTTCAACTTCTCTTTTAACACCAGGAGTTCGTTCTTACACATTCCTAATTCAATCATTAATGTCAGCTTGTTGCTATTGCTGACCATCTCCATCAATGCCTCGTTCTCTCCAACGAGATAGTTGAGTTTTTTGATCATCTTGTGAGTCAAGTCTTCGTGGTTATCTGTATTTGCAATTATGATGGCCTCCAAGTGTTCCGATAACGAGTCACATTCTTGAGACTTGAGCCGAAGTTCGTTGGCAGTGGCTTTAAACGCCTTATAAAATGCCACGGGAACTTCATTCTTGTTGGCTATAGCAGTGTTGGCTTTGGCATTCAATTTCTTTGTCAAATTATTGATCATCTGAGACTTCAAATTCAATTGCAACTTTAACTTTTCGATTTCATTATAGTACTGTGTTCCCTGGACCCTTCCAGCATTCAACGGATTGGTATTCCCTGAGATCAAAGCTTGTTGAATGTTCATATTGTACATACCAGGAGGCTGCTGTCCATGGCTTGAAATGTTATTGGGTGAGTTTTGGCTGGGGTTAACAGAACCCAATTGGGACATCGATCCTAAGGGAGAAGGCTGATAGTCGAAATAGTCAAACTGATACGAAGCCATTTGGGAATGGAGAAATTTAGTGCTTAAGTAGGTAATTTATAAATTTGAAAAAGGGAGGAACCACCACTATTTATACTAATATAGTTGCCGATGTGATGTATAACATGATCCGTAATGGCAAAAAATACGCAAATCGCTTACGTAATATTCCACACATTCTTACCTAAGGGGGTGCTACCTCAAGCTGCAGATTAACCCAAGTGGTAGTCTCAATTTGTGTCTAAGACAGAAAAAATTTTCGAGGTGCAACCAAAAAACTCAAAGCACAAGCACAAGAACAAAGCATGATTTTATAAAAGTGTCTCAGCTTTTTGTATTATGTCAATCCCAAGTAACCAAACCAGAGTCAATAGCAATAAAGCCAATGCCAGCACCAACGCCCACGTAAACGTCGAAACAAAGACAACTTTCGATGCGTCAGTAATTGAAGAAATCAAGATCTTCAAGAATCAATTGACTAATCTACTCAATAAAAACTTCACAGATCCAACTTTGATAATCGGGTTGAACAATTTGATCTTGTCCAATTTCAACAAGTGGATCACTCATGATTTGGAGGGTTATTATAGTCTACTTGAAGTAGAAATTCCACATCAACAAGTGGAGTTCAATACTATCAAGTTCCTCGACACATTATGGCTAAATTTCCATTATCCCATAATAAAGTTCTTCAAGTTGAACCACAAAGCGTTGGCGGCGGTCCCTGAGCAACCCAATGGGAAAAAGGGTTCTAAACCAGCCAAGGGTAACGGTGTTTCAAAACCAGAACCTAAACCACAATTGAAACCAGTGGAGGTGAGAAAAGTCAATGATTTCTTGATCAAGTTCGTCAAGCTGACATTTAATTTCTACCTTAACCTCTTGAAGGTTTTTGCTACCGAGTTTCAAAATGAACTATTACCAAGCAAGTTTTTGAGTCATTTCGGGTTCAAGATAAGTGCAGATGCCAGACCCACCAAGGATTCCAATGTCCAAGCCAATTTGTTATACTTAATCCACAAATGTTTGTTATGCCTTGGTGATCTCTTGAGGCACAGGTCGTTTATTGAGATCAACTACGTGCTACCCAGTTTGTCCATCAAGAATTATTTCAAGTTCAAAAACTTGAATAACTCCACAAAGCTTTTGCCATATTACCAAGTATCTATTGATTATTATAAACTATGCATTATGCTTCTTCCAGCTTTGAATGAACCATACAACCATTTGGGAATGATATACAATCTTGTCAACAATAAGAACTTGTCGGTGTATTGGTTTTTGAGGTCAAATTTTACCAGAATTTCAAACTACAAGTTAGGGTTGACCAATTTGAATAATCTCATGGAAAAAGACTGGCTCAAGCATGAACTCGGTAACATTATCTTCTACCAAAAACTGAAGTTCTCCAATTATCAGTTAAACACAATTTTTTTGTCGATCATGGGGTATTACTACCTCCCCAAAGTCTACAAAGTGGCTGATAGCCTGAGAGATATCTTGCCCAAATTCAGTATTTCCCGGCTACAGTTCATATTCCTCAATTTGAACTTCAATGAAAAGCTTTTCAAGAACCAAATGTCTTCCACTTCCACCCAATACGTCGATGATCACTATTTGTATCAATTGACGGTGATGATGTGCTTCCAGCTGTTAATAACACCAAACAAATTCAACCAGTTCATCAACCAGTACTTGGAGTTCTATTTGAAACTGCTTTTGAGATATAACCAGAACGACAGCAGTCAACAACCGTCGAAGAGCTCATTAGTGTTCTTAAGGGTGTTGTTGAATTGGTTTAATTACGACTCGTCAAACGCAACCCAAAATAATATCGAGCTTTTGGCTGAAAACCTTAATGTGATCATGGAAGATCGAGTTTCCGAAATAGGACTGAAGCCGATCAGATCCTATTACTTTAAAGAGGATTTAATGTTCAAAGATTTCAAATTAATTAAGTACCAACTCAAGGATTTCAATGACGACCATTTATTCAAAGCCAACAACATTGATTTGTTGAACAACAACTTTGAATCTTTGATAATAAGAGGGACTCCTATTTTCCTTGATAACACCACCATCAAGGAAAGCAACTATCAAATCAATTTGGCGGATGAAGTTAACAAGTATGAAAACAATCTTCGGATCATAGCCATCTTGAACATGTTCAGCAAAGTGTTTACTGACAAAGTGTCGTTGACAGACAAATTCGTTGTACGTGAAGAACAAAGAAGCAGAGGAACAATAAACAAGCAACAACGGGACAGGAGAAAGACCAACAAGAAAGAGGTGGCCGTGGCACCCTCTAAGCCAAAGGACCCGGGTCCTGTGATCAAGAAGAAATACAATGAAGTGTGTAAAGAACCCAGCAATGATGTTCAAGAAGAAGACGAATCCAGTGAAGAGGAGTTTGATGAGGATATTGGCTTGGAGTACGAAGTCGATGTGGATAGTCACGAGGCCGATGAGATTGATGAGATTGAAACATTTATTCGTCACCATACCACTCAACTTCGTTCCCAAATCGAACAAGATATTCCCATCACCTTCAAAGCTGCAAAGAGTGATATTTCCTTCGGCGACGAGGCACTGGTGAGTTCAAGTGTCAACAGTGAAGTGAGCAGTTCATGGAAAGTGGAAGTCAATGCCACCACGCTATCTAATTCAGGCAACGGCGATCATCCATCTCAGGAAGTCAAAAAGCTTCCTATACAAACCACGCCTACTCTGTTCAGTCTGTGGCAGTCCAATGGGTCCCACCAAGGCAATGCACCGGTGCCGGGGGTTGCTCCAACTGTTGCACCCCCTGTAGCAGCTGGACCGCCAAAAGTTCCTCCTTTTGCCACGCCATACCAGGCCTCGATCTTCCCAACATCCCAGGAAAGCTCCGTGTCTCCCTCCCCAACACCGGCCCTTCTCCCTGGCCCTCAATGGGGCCAATTCCACCATCCACAGCACCATCCACAGCACCCACAACACGCACAGGGCTATCCACAGGCACAGCACCCACCCCCACAGAACCAACAATACCAATACCCCCAGTACCAGCAGTACCCCCAGTACCAGGCCTACCAGCAGTTTCCGCCTTACGCAGGGGCAACTCCATACTACCTTCCCCAGTACTACGGGCAGCAGTTCAACTACTATCCGCCGGTTCAACCACAGGCACCTTCAGGCCCCCAAGGGGATACCGGGGCCCCTTTGCATTCTTCCGGCCCGGCACAGACAAATTCACCAAAGTCTGATACGTAAGCAATAAACGACGTGGTCCACCTACCCTTGGCCAATACCTTTTTCTACATGATCCTCTTCGTCGTATCTTTCTCGTCGTTATTTTGCAACTATATGGTTAAGACACGCACAAAATGCGCCCATAATGCAACCGTTGAGGTCTCAGCCAACTTTAGATCGCAAATCCGCTGCTCAAATCTGAAAAAAAAACTCGAAAAACCGTGTTGCGTTATATTTAGTTTTGACATCACCACAGGCTAGCTGCAAACAAGACCCCGTTAAAGTCATTGTGAACTCAGCACAAATCGGAAGTTGAACGACTAGCCACTACAAAACTCACTTCCACGAAAGTAAAGAAAAGAATGTCTAGTATAACCCATAAAAGAGCCAATAAGACGTTCACCATTAGTACACCCGCCGCTAATGAATCGATTGAGGTTCTAAACGAATTTTACTGGACGAACGAAACAGAACCCCATGGATTAAGAAGGAAAGCTATCTTGAAAAGCCACCCTGAAGTCAAAAAGCTCACCGGCCATGAGCCAATCACGAAATGGTTGGTGTTGATGGTGGTGGGAATCCAATTACTGGTCGCTTATTACCTCAGAAACACTTACCCAATTACGTGGAAATTTTTCCTTTGGAGTTATGTGGTAGGAGCCACGGCTAACCAGGCGATCTTCCTTGCCATCCATGAGTTAAGTCACAACTTAATGTTCAAGAAACCGTTACACAACAAGCTTTTCGCTATTGTCGCCAACTTACCTATTGGTATACCATACAGTGCGTCATTCCAACCTTATCATCAACTTCACCACAAATTTTTGGGGGACGAATTCTTGGATACAGACTTGCCAACCAAGTTTGAAGGGTTCCTCTTCTCCAACGTTCTTGGGAAAGTGTTTTTTACCACCTGTCAGATTTTTTTCTACGCTTTAAGGCCAATGTTCATCACTCAGATCAAATTCACTTACATCCACTTATTGAACATCGTCTACCAGATAGTCATCGATGTATTGGTGGTAAAAAACTGGGGGTGGTATTCGTACTTTTATTTCTTGATTTCATCATTCTTAGCCGGTTCGTGGCACCCATGTGCTGGCCATTTCATTGCCGAACACTATGTTTTGAATGAAAACAATGCCCCCAAGGCGGATCTTGGTGAGAAGCCCAAATTGACCATTTCGAAAGAGCTTTTGCCGGCCGAAACCTACAGTTACTACGGGCCTTTAAATCACTTGACGTGGAACGTGGGGTACCACAACGAACACCATGATTTCCCTTACGTGGCATGGACTAAGTTACCGGCATTGCGTCAAATAGCCAGAGAGTTCTACGACCCTTTACCACAGGTTCCTAGCTGGACCGGAGTGATTATTTGGTTCGTACTAAGTGATGTGAACCTGTTATGGAATAGAGTCAAGCGTGGTGGTAAAGAGAAGAGTGGCAGAAACATCGGGGGTCTTGATATGAATACATGAATGGGATGGAAAAATTATACACGACTATATATGGAATCTTTTGATAGCAACACACATACGAGCTCAGACATTTATAAGCCCTTGATCAACCTAGTTATTTCATCGAGACCGTCTTTCTTGAACTCTTCCAATTTGCTTTGGACGTACTCTGCAATATTTTCAATATCCACCAACTCTCCTTCATCACTGTCGTCACCTTGGTTCAAAAGTTTAACTCTTAACTTTCCTTGTGGGTATTCTTCTTTACCCAAAATAACGGCCAAGGAAGCACCCGATTTCTCCGCAGCATCGAACTGTTTACGGATATTGGCCTTGTTCTTGTACAAATACTCAGCATTCACGCCGTTGTCCCACAATTTTTTGGTCACCAACATTCTTTCCTTCAATAAACCGTTCCAGCCTTCACCTCCCCCGAAGGCCATGACGTATACCTGGGTTTGCGATGCACTTATCTTTTCAATCTGTTTGGAGATTCTGGATTTGATGATGGAGAACAATCTTTCCACACCAAAGGAGATCCCCACACAAGGAATAGATTTCCCATTGGAGAACATCCCCACCAACCCATCGTATCTACCACCAGCAGCAATTGACCCAACACCAACGTATTCACTGGCATCTTCTTCAGCAGCAGCTTTGGCTTTCAATTCCGAAGCATTCTTGGGAGGAGCAGACGCCCCCGTGACGGCTTCGTAGATCAACCCAGTGTAATAGTCCAACCCTCTGGCTAAAGACAAATCGAAGCTGATATACTTGCTGATTCCAAAGGCTTCCACGTACCCGGCCAAAGCAGACATCTCTGCGATACCGGCTTGAGCAGTTTCATTGGACTTGAGCAATTCGCTTTCTTGCAACTTGGCCAAGATTTCGTCAATGGATCCGTTCAACTTGACGAATTCTCCAATCTTGTCCGCAACTTCTTCAGGTTGGCCCTTTTCCACTACCATTTCCTTCTTGACAGCTTCCCAAGGAGCTTTGTCCAACTTATCCACGGCACTACTGATTCTTCTGACGTCCTCTTCTTTGACCCCACAACTCTGGAAGATCCCGTCCAAAATCTTTCTGTGATTCAACTTGATCTTCAAGTCCTTAATTCCCAAACTGGTGATCCCTTCAACGATGATGTTCAACACTTCGGCGTCAGGAACCATCAAATCGTAACTACCAGCAATATCGAAATCACATTGGTAGAATTCTCTCATTCTACCTTTAGTCATAGCTGGCTGATCCCTTCTATAAACTTTGGCGATATGGTACCTCTTTATGTTGGAGATGTTGTTAGCAGCAACGAATCTGGCAAACGGAACTGTCAAATCATAACGCAACGAAGTCAATTCACCCCCTTGATCTTCTAAGTTGTAGATTAATTTAGAATCTTCACCGTATTTGCCCGTCAAAATCTCTCTCAATTCGAATACTGGAGTGTCGATGGTCACCCCACCATGTCTATTGAACATCTTTTTCAAAGTGTCGAAGATCCCTTCTCTGATAACCATATCTTGGTCAGCCCAATCTTTAGTACCTTTGGGCACTTTCAATACAAACTGGGAACTGGCATCAGATTTCTTTGATTTTTTACCGGACTTTTTGCCTTCTTGTTGAGGTTTAAAAGTGGCTTTAGGCTCTACAGCATTGCTGACGGCTGCTTGTGCAGCATCTTTCACTTGATTGACAGTTGACATGGTTCTGTATTGAAATAGCTGTCTTAGCTTAAGCATAAACTCGAAAATTTTTCAGGTGCTCAGAAAAATAAAGAAGAGCTACATGAGTCAATAGAGATATACTACAAGGCAGCAAAAGATAGCTGTGGCAGGTTGATTACCCCCTGTCTTGTTGCAAACGGGAAACTGGCTTCGACACCATTAACTAAAACATACATCATATTTTGTCTATACACTCATAACTCGTTCAATCCTCATTTATACCATTGGGCTTGCTGAAATTTAATCTCATAACTCCGTCACTAAGTATCCGCTTACCCCAGTTTCCAGCAGCCAGGTCTCCAGTTTCGTCTCTACATTGTTTCAAGAATGGCAACAAGGCGGTCCCACCGGTACCTCGTTGTTCCTTTTCCTTGTTAGCCTTGGATTTAGCCAAACCCGATCTCATTGTAGAAGAAGATCCCATTTTTGTACCCTTTTTGGCTTGTAAAATGATATACCTGGTGACTATCTGGATATGTTTGTCTCTGAACAGCTTCAACATTGCCAAGCACGCATCGTAGCTCAATACTAAGTCAGGGTGGTCTTCTCCGTGAACCGAAACATACTCGCTAACGGTAGATATGGACTCAATCTTGTTCAAAAAGTCCTTGTGGGGCCCTGGCATGTAGTCTCTCATTTCATTCATGAAGTTGTTTTCAGGTTCAGGTTGCTGTTGTTCTTGTGGCTTTTGTTGTGGTTGCTGTTGGTGTGGCAACGGTCTTTGGCCCGTAGGATGGTGCTTAACATTCAACAAGACGTCCAAGAACTGAATCGAGGAGCTCTGGGCATTGGATCCGCCAGCATACAGCTTAGGTTTAGAATCATTTCCATAGATGACACCATTCTTATCCAAACCCACATCGGCCATATTCCTCCACCCTGCAAGGTAAGGCCTTATTCTATAGTAGAAAATGTGAGGATCACACATCTCTTCCATCTTCATCAATACCGACCCCAAATGGTCTATCATCTCTGCCAACTGCTGTAAGTGTTTTGTCAACGATAGTACGTCGTTATTCTCAATATCCTGTAAGATTTTCATCCCACAGTCGATGGTGAAACTGGACTTGTACTCAAAGTATACGCTGACTAAGAAGAACCAGCTTTCGTCTATGCCTCCGGTAAAGGTGTTGATAGTAGTCAAATTGTCCAAATCCCACAAGTTCTCAGGATCGGGAATGATCTGCTTGAAATTCCAGAGACATGTAGAAGCATAGGTGGCCAAAGGTGGTAACCTCAATTGGTCAGCAGTCTCAACTAAAGGTCTTGCAATCTGTTCTGGTAACTTATTTGTAGCATCCGAATCGCCCCAGATGTACCCGTTGGCCAAGAACGTCAATGCCTGGTAAGCACGTCTCACTTG
Source organism: Yamadazyma sp. yHMH393 (assembly GCA_030580255.1). Taxonomy (NCBI): domain Eukaryota; kingdom Fungi; phylum Ascomycota; class Pichiomycetes; order Serinales; family Debaryomycetaceae; genus Yamadazyma; species Yamadazyma sp. yHMH393. The sequence goes on from JAKTSP010000041.1 coordinate 205,677, forward strand.
CTCGATGCCTTCCAAGCGATCTGTAGAAAGAAGCGGGAGCTTATCCACTAAAGACCGAATTCTCTTAGTCAAGATCAAAGATGGAAGTTTGTCCATCAAATTCTCCCAAGGCTGGTAGTAATCTTGTGGCAATCTCTCCAAGGGTGGGGTACTGGGTAAGAACCCACTCTGCCTAGAGACGTCATATTCTTTCAAGTCAATCATGGGGCTGTTGAACTTGGGATTGTGTATCCGAAAGAAACGAAGGTATCGTAAAAAGCATGCCACTGAAAAATTTGCGAGTATCAGGTGATTGCGAGGCCGGCAAATATACACCGCGAGGGCAGCGCCAACAGAGACAATTAGCGGCAATCAGCGACAATTAGCGACAATTAGCGACAATCAGCGACAATCAGCGCCAGCCCGTGGTGTTCCACCGCCGCACCCAATGCGCTTCTCCTAAAAGCCGGAAAAAGCCACCACCGGCATTACCATGACTTTGTTGTGGCCTCAAACAGTTTCGTCAGGAACACCATCGCCAAGCCCGAACAAAGATTCTCGGTGCAGACCTTTTTGCCGACATTTAAACGTTGACATGGGGCCCCTCTATCATTTACAGGCCCGATGGCCGGAGTTTTGTATTAAATTCCGGTACTAAAGAAAACAAAACAAAATCAGGGTTGAGCCGTAGTTCAGGCGACCGGAATATGCTTACCTTCACAACGAACCCCGATTCTGCAAAATTTGCCGGAGACTTGAAATTTGCATGTAAAAAAGAAGGAGCCTACGTGGTTCTAGCCCGGTGCATGTCGTTCATTTAGTTGGTCTAACACCATACCCACGACCAGCTGGTATTAGTTCCAGGCAGCCCTCCCTCGCCAGACCCATATTCGGGCACAAGTACGGTGAAATGCGGTGGAGTTTAGCATTCAGGAAACACTCCGGTTCCGCACCTCCACAAGAATTTCGGGCCTGAATTTTTACTTTTTGCCGTTTCTTTTTCTGCTTTCGGTAGCATATCTCTTTATCACCACTTGAACAATGAGTCAATGTAAACCTCTATATATAACTGTATTCCCCACAAATTAGAAAATGAAAAATTATTATATTTGAATCGAAAGTCGTTAATCATGTCTTCCATAAAAGAAAACGAGCCAATAGCGGGCAGAGATGATGACCAAACGTCTAAAGATTCGTTTTCGGTAACGTCTGCTTCTAAAGATGAGCAAGTGGCTGAACTCGCCCAAGAGTTGGGTATTAACCATAAAAAATTGATGTGGAAAATCGATTTCTGCGTGGTGCCCGGGTTCTGTCTTTTATACTTTCTTTCGTTCCTCGATAGAGTCAACATCAGTAATGCCCGGTTGTATGGCCTTGAAGCTGACTTGAATATGACAGGTGACCAATATAACATTGCTTTGGCGTTGTTCTTTGTCCCGTACGTTTTATTCGAGGTTTTGTCCAACTACCTCATAAAGTTCATCAAACCCCACATATGGCTTTCCAGTTGTATACTTTTATTCGGGTGTATCACTATTGGTATGGCTTACGTGAAAAATTTTGGCCAGTTGGTGGTGTGCAGGGTGTTCATCGGGGTCACCGAAGCTTCGACTTTCCCAGCATTGTTTTACATCTTATCTTCGTTCTACGCTGGGTTTGAAGCCCAGAAACGTTACTCAGTGTTCTTCTCCAGTACCTGTTTGGCTGGTGGTGCTTCTGGGGCCATCGCCTACAGGATCAACGATTTGAGCGGGCGCAGTGGGTTAGAAACTTGGAGATGGGTTTTCTTGGTGGAAGGTGCTGTCACCGCCGGGTTGGCCATCGTATTGTTCTTCATCATTGCTGATTTCCCCGAAACGGCCAGGTTCTTGAAGTCCAACGAAAAAGAATTCATCAAGAGGAAATTGGAAATTTACACCGGTGCCGAGTCTGGGTACGAAGTGAAAAATGAGGTCAAGGACATCGTCAAGCCTTTGAAAGACCACTTGGTGTGGTTAGCTGCCTTGGCCTACTTCGGCTTCATCATTCCTTCCTACGGGTACGCCTACTTCAGTGCCACGATTATCAAAGAAATGGGCTACACCGCCGTTACTGCCAACCAGCACTCAATCTACCCATGGCTTATGGCGTTTGGGGTTTCTTGTTCGTTGGCCGTGTTCTCGGATCATTTGAAACATAGACTATCCTTTGTCGTCGGGTGCTTGTTAATGGCCATAATCGGATTGGCCATGGTCTTGGGTGCTACAGAAAACCCAAAGGTAAGATACGGTGGCTGCTTCTTGGTTGCAACTGGGTTATACAGTGGAATGCCTATTTTGGTGTGTTGGAACTCCGTCAATTTCGGGGGCCATTTACGGAAGTCGGTCGGGACTGCCACCCAAATCGGATTCGGTAATATCGGTGGGATCATTTCAGTGTTCATCTTCTTGGCCAAAGATGCACCAGTGTACACTACGGGGTTGTCTGTGTGTATTGCATTCTGCGTTTTTGCTATGGTAGCATCAGTGGCATATTTCTTCGCCGTAAGGAGATTGAATAAGATAAAAACCACACAGCCTTACATTGATAAGTTCAACGCTATGGACCAAAAGGACAAAGTTCAAGCAGGTGATTTGAACCCAACTTTCAGGTACTACTATTAATTTCAGACACTTTTATTCACAGATGGGTCTTCGGTAATTTAGCATGGGTTTATAAAGATCAGAAAATTTTATGATTCGAAATACACCACACTTGTAGTATTTGGGTGCGTTCACCACGTAAAAGTCTCTGTCCCTAGAATTTGACGTGGCCCCCGACACTAGTTGCAAAATAGGTAGTTTCGGCTAGGCCTTATTTTGGGAGAGCGAAATTTAACACGAAATTTTGAAATTCCACCAACTCCTATCTTTAACAGAACTTAGTTTTATCGTTTGTGTTCCTACAGTTTACGGATGAAGAACCTTGGAGTTTCGGGAACCGACAGCAGGAATAGATCCAATTCTTCCTTGGTCACACGGAGCAATCGGTCTCGGTCCAATTCCTTCAAACCGCGATATGACCAGATGGGGAGGCCTATTGGCCAAGATCCACCTGTTACCTTGAATTTGAGTAACCCAGACTTAACCGTGCCGGTAGATAAGGCCATAGGTACGGCAGGGCTCGAGACGTCCAATTTAGAGGTACAAGATTCCAATTTGTCTTTGATTGACCAAGAAATTCGCCCCGTGAAGCACAAATCCCACGATGAACCGGGGCTCCTTTCCAGTATATTGAACATAGCACACACTACTGCCAATATGATAGGGCACAAAGACAAGGATGAGCGGCGTCAGCTGGCTTTGAGCAAGGATAAGCGGTGGAGTCAGCTATATGATAACGGAAGCAGCAAGAATTATAATCCGGACGGTGACGATGCCAAGTCTACGTTTAGTAACAAGCTCGATTCTTTGATTTACGATCTGGGCATGAACAGTATCAGGGGGTCGAGCGACGGGGTTCAGGGAGATATAAATCCAGACGACGCTCACGGAGACGGTTTTCCGGATAATCCCAATGGAGCCTCGACCCCAGGTATAATCCTATCGCCAACAAATGTGCAATTCCAAAGTGTAAGAGAGAGTCCATTGAACACCCTCGGCGAAGGAAACTTGACGTTGAACGACTTCAAAGAGTCTAGGCGTGACTCCTTGGATCGACTTTCAAGGCTAGAACTGAAAGGGTCCAGTGACGTGAAATCTACCAACGACTCCAAACAGAAGAGGAAGAGTGTAGCTGAGAGCGAAGCCGATTCTTCTACAGAGGTACATCCCACGAAGTTGAAGTATGCTAGTAAAAAAAGGAACAAAGAGTTCCATCAGATTTTCAAAAAGATTCCCAAGTCCGACCGATTGATCGATGATTTCTCCTGTGCATTATCTAAGGATATCTTGGTGCAAGGTAGAATGTACTTGAGCTCTAATTTTATTTGTTTCAAGTCAAACATCTTGGGCTGGGTCACCAACCTATTGATCCCGTTAAAGGAGGTGGTTCAGATTGAGAAGAGAAGTACGGCGGTCCTATTCCCCAATGGGATGATCATCAAGACTCTTTACCAAAAGTACACCTTTGCTACATTCATTTCTAGAGATACCACTTTTGATCTTTTGACACGAGTATGGCATCGGGTGTTGCTCGAGAAAGATGGTCTGGCCGATAACGGAGGCAGCACATACGAAGAAGATAGCGGGATCGAAGATGATTCGGACGATGGAGATGACGAAGAGGCTACTTTTGACAGGTTTGGAAAGGAATCTACCGCTCAATCGTCAGCAGAAGACGACGATGACGATGGTAATGGATACTTAGATGACGATCTGGATGACGGGCCATTGGATGAGGATTTAAATGATACGAGCACCAACGGCAGCACCCCAACTGGCGACGACGAGGATGGTGAAATCAAAGATGTCAATGGACAGCCAACGGAGACTCTTATACCCAATGGTATAAAACTGGATGGAGACAACTCTTTCAAGGGCCTACCCACGGTGGGCCCACTAACGCACGAAGCTACAAGTAGTGGGTACGAGAAGGCTTCCAATGATACATTTATTGTGGAAGACGAGTTCAAGGCACCATTGGGGGTGGTATTCAACCTATTGTTCGGTAAGGATACCTCCTACTTTATCAAGATTCTTAAAGAACAGAAGAATTTTGATATAGAGGAATCAAAAATCGTGGGGATAGAGAAGCAAGGCGACCAAAGAAATTATAAGTACATCAAGCCATTAGGAGGAGCCATAGGGCCCAAGCAAACCACTTGTTTGATGACCGACAAAGTAATAAGCTACGACCTTGATAGTACTATACTTGTTGAACAGGCCACTTCCACCCCCGACGTCCCCAGTGGAAACGCGTTCAAGGTTCGAACAAGCATCTATTTATATTGGGGGAACAACAATAGCACTAAAATGTATGTGGTGACGGCCATTGATTGGACCGGCAAATCATGGATAAAAGGGCCCATTGAAAAGGGAAGTATTGAAGGGCAGAAAGAGTCGATGAAAACTCTTATAGAAACTGTCAATGACTTCATCAGCGCTGGCGGAAAGGGAGGCAAGAGCAAGAGACCAAGGAAGAAGTCAATGAGAAAACCAACCAAATCCAAAGACGAGTCCACTCCTACCTATGAACCCCCAGCACAGCCCACCAAACGCACCATAATGGAAACTTTGAACGATTTGGCAGCAAGTATTGGCGACTTGATTCCCATCCCAATGGTGTCGTCTGTGGTTGTTGGATATATCACGCTTTTCATTCAGTTTTTGGTGGTGATTCACTTGTACAATTGGGTGTTCCATCACAGCAGCTGTGACTTCACAAAGGTCCAAATAAAGTCATCTGGTGATAACAGTGTTAATTTCAACGGAGGAAAGTTCTTTTTAGTGCCCAGTGTCGACAATATTCTTCAAGACAAAGATTTGCAACTTGCCAATGAAGTGAGATTGTGGGACTGGATAAATGATAAATCAGACGAAAACCTTCGTGCTCAAAACGACAACTTTGTCCGGGACTATAACCACCAGGAACTAACCGAAATAAGTAAGTTAACTCAAATGAAGCTTGATGAATTGAATCGGCTTTTGAAACTGACCCGAAACAAGCTGTCGCCGCCGACGTAAACATTGTGCATAGTATCCGATGATATTTTTTCACATGATGCCTTTAGAACAAAGGAAGTACCTTTTTGTTTTTGTTTCAGCTAGCGCATAGCAAGCCAAATTGGTCTACGCCAATTATTGTCTAATCCCCTTTAGTCTGGTTATGACCCACGGGAAAATTACGTAATGCGTTGGTTTGTTTCCAGCAAAAAATTGCGTGGCTGCAACATCTATAATTGTTGCAACTGCAGCGGGAACAAAAGAGATTGACATCTCAACTGACAGCAACTTTCCGTGACAATAACCCCGAGATTTTTGGGAAAACAAAGTGCCTCTGACAAACACCAATGGCGCGATGGATATTTGTGGTGTTTTGTGTCCTGCGTTTGTGACGTTTTACCGGTTGACTACGTGCTAAAAATAAAATCACTATGTACCGCCACTTTCACCACCACACGACCACATACATAATCACAACAACCTAGGGCCTAATGACAACCAACATGCGGTGCGCCTGCAAAGTTGTACCGATCCCGTCTGCATCATCAAGAAGTACCGAATTTGCACGCAATTAAAAAAAAAATATGTAGTCAAAATTTTAACGCTTACGCTTGCAAATCCTATTTTAGTCTTAAAAATTTTTTTATCTGGTTGATTTTTTTATCTGGTGTAACTACTTTTTTTTTACTTGATTTCTACTTTTTCTTTATTAATTTGTACCTTTTCTTACCTGGTTTTATCAATCAGTTCCTACTTGCGATTTCCACTTTCCAAGCCAAAATCAAAACCAAAACACATGTTCCAAGTTGGCTCTACTGACGTGGGTAAACAACTTCCTGAACGCATTGGAGATGTAAATCCAGATATCAATTTAACCCTAGCACCCAACATCGCCATTTTAACGCCCAAAGTTGAATCGGACATAAACATTGATGGTATACTAGCCCCCGACCTCGAAGAGCAGAAACGAATCCAGAAACAGAACGAGCTTTTCAAGGAGCAAAGCTTGAAAGATATAAAGAACCAATGCTCTGAATTAATCAGTGAGTTGGATTCTGACGAAGATCCAGAAGCAATCGTGAAGAGACACATTGGCAAATTGGAAAAGTACAATGAGTTGAAAGATATTGCGTTGGGATTGGTGACCATGATTGCAGACCAGAGAAAGCTAAGAACCACCGATATACTAGAGGAGATGAAGGTGGAATTGAACGAAGAATGAAGGAGATGAATGCTAGCCGAGTTGCATTAAAGAATTTTCTCATAATAGAACCAGGCACAAGTACAAGCCATGTTCAAGTGATGACAAATTGAGCATTGATGATCCGGAGAAGACTCCCGATATTAACGCATTTCTATTGATTTTGCTGGCTGATATACAGAATCCAACAGTCCGGGAAATGTGGTATAGAGTTTGAGTCCCCAAGAAGTACTCCACTTCCTCTTCATATTGGCCCTGGAAGAAGTAGGATGTTATTGCTGCTTTGGCGATAGCCTGGTTTACGGTATCAGTACTGTGAGGGCAAATAATAAAATACTTAGACATAGGTTTTTTATGGGGACTTCCAACGGCTGGACATCAACAGCAGTCGACCGGGGTGTGGTTAGATGCTTGGATTGCTTGGTTGAGGACAAACTTTAAAAAAAGAGTGAGACTCCGTTGGTACGCCTAGACCTGTTCCTTGCAATCGCTTTGCTTTTGATTTCCCTCCGCTGAAAATGATCAACAATCAAAGGCCCGCTTTACCGTCTACGGCAGCGATAGCAAATGTGGTTGTGACACGGAGATGTGTATAGTAACTGCGTGCAAAGTTAAATATAGTATTTTATAGTACACGCAGCCCTTATTTATACATCGTTTATTTGATGTTGCATCCACCCTGTTCTGTAACAGGGTGAGAGCCGTTTAACGGAGAAAAAATCTGTTGAAGTGTCATTTGAATGGGATATGTATCGTAGTTTCAGTTATGATTGGATACCGACGGGAAGATGACGTTATATGGAAGTTGCTTCACAGTTCACAAGCAGGAGCAAAGGGTACTGGATAAGACACCCCTGCTTGCTGCATTAACAGTGTGTTGGGACACTTGTCATGTATGTCACATCGGCAGACTCAAAGAGAACCCTTTCAAACCATTCAACCAATCAGTTGTGCAGTTACCCTGGATCTGTGATTGGCTGCAAATTTCTGTTTCTGAGATCACCACATTTTGAACATAGAGTAGACGCAAACCACCGCCATGGTTGATACTTGACACAGAAGGGGAAAAAAAACAGTAAATAATACGTTTGAATTCTGCAGCACATCTTAAGCTGACGTCGTACTCTTCGTCCAGTTCAACTCACCTACTCACCTTGTTTAAATTTTCGTGCCCCGGCCAACTCCATCAATTTGAAGACGAATGTAACGCCAATACACCTTCCTAAAGAGGCAAAGGCAATTCGAGTAGTTCCGAAAACATGAAAGATCATGTTACATTTGACGTTGTTTACCTAAAAAGTAGGCTAAATTGGCTCATCAGTGAATGCAGCGAGTTTCCTCTGGCATCTCCTCACTAGAAGCTTAATTACTACCCTTTAAAATTTTTAGATCGAATTCGCTTTTTTTTTCAGAAGGGAAAAGAATACTTTACTTGCGCCTGGCATCCAGATACTTTAATTCATATACTTCACTTCATTCTAGGTGTCACTATTTACACAAGATACATATTTGCGCCTAAATCAAATCTGGTTTCGTTTATTTCGGTGCTATTTTCTTTCATTTCGTTTCATACGTTCCATTCCATACGTATAATAGGGGTTTCCCTTCATCTTTCTAAAACATTTAATGGCCCCCATATAACAAACTCACCATGATCTTACGAAATTTAGTTGCCAAGCTCTGCGTGATTTGGGCTTTGTTGCAGATGGGTGGGTGCTGGAATCCTTGGAAATCCCCTGGAAGTGATGTGCGCCAAACCCACAGTATTGACTTAGAGAAGCAGTCAGTAAGTACTATACAATACCGATCCTTGGACGATTTCAAGGTCTCTGATCACTTGTTGATCAGTGATATCGAGGGAAACCTCCACAACGTCGACAGAACCTCGGGTCTTCTCATTTGGACCTTACCATTTGAGGAGCCTTTGATCCATCTTGAAAAGAATAGTTCGGCGAAGGTCGACGATTCCAATATCTTATGGTTCGTCGAGCCTTACATGGATGGATCCCTATACTACTTTACCCCCGAATTCGGGTTGAACAAGTTGCCTGCAAGCATAAAAGATTTGGTATTGGAAAGTCCGTTTTCTTTGACGGGTGATGATAAAATATATACGGGGACAAGAAAAACGTCGTTGTTTACCATTGACATCAAAACGGGAGAGGTGATAGATCAGTTTGGGGATTCAGGTGAAAGAAGGAAGCTCAAAGGTGATTTGGAGAATGTGGATTACATTATGGTTGGTCGAACCACTTACGAATTGACCATTCATTCTCGGTCCAACAACGACGTAGTTTGGTACGTCACTTACAGCCAATGGGGTCCCAATAACATCGACTCCGACTTGATGACACAGAACCAACAGTCGGTGGATGAGATTTATTTCACTCCGTTCCATGACAAATCTTTATTGGCGATAAATAAAGAGCTAGGGGCTCCTATATGGATCAGTAAGTTGCCGTCTTTGGCAGTGAATGTGTTCGACATCTTCTCCAACATAGATTCCCCTGAGAAGCATATTATCTTGCCCCACCCACTTAAGGTTTTAAACGACCTCCAACTCGATCAAGACCTGGACAGTGATAACATAAACAACAATTTGTGCTTTGTTAATAAGACGGTGGATTCAGATCAATGGTTTGCCATGAGTTTCACCAACTATCCCACTTTGATAAAGTCTGCTCCGGTTTCTCCGTACCAAATGACCTTGTTCAGATTAGAGAGTCAAATCGTCGACGTTGGTAATTTGAGCCATTTACGCCACCTCAACGTCAGTACCAGCGGGTCTGATCAGTACATAAATGGTGTCCATCGGTTCAGTAACCTCGATTCCGATACACAGTACCAACCTGTGTCAAAGTTCAAATACCAGACCACAAAATTGGCCATTGATAGCGGCTCGGGGCCTTCGTTTCATGCAGTTGATTCCACTGAAAGCTTTGGTTTGGTTGTCCGAGAAACTGACACAAATTTACAAATTCCAGATATAATAGAAGGCATGCGGTTCTCCAAGCCGACATCCCCACGAAATGGAGCCAGCCCATCCTCAAAGGACCAGGAGTATATGTTGATCGAAGCTGACACTCCTAACAGAAACAATATCATACCAGCTAACTACGATGACTACGCTGCCAACTACCTTCCCCCTAGGGGTAAATCCTCTGCATTCAAGGTGTTTGGAGGCTTTTTGGGTCTAATCATTATGGTGCTAATTTTGGTACCCCTGTCCCGGTTAAAATCCATATTCGGGGCAATCAAACGATTCTACAAGAATTTCAAGTTCCATATGGTTGTCACCATCGATATAGAACCGTCCCAAAAAGGGGGCAAACTGGAATCGGGTTCTAGTAGAATAGGCACCAAAGAAGATCGTAAATTGAACCTGGCGCCCGCTGAACAGAAGGTTATCACTTCCGCTGAAACAGAAACAGAAATGCCCAGTGGGGTAGCAGCAGCAACGGGCAACGAATCAAGTTTCGAATCCACTTGGAAATCTCACGTTGATGGATTTCTGGATAAAAATAAAGACGAGAACGTGAAGAAGAAGAGGAGAAGAGGTGGTAGAGGTGGTAAAAGGGGAAGCAGAAAGAAACAGGAAGAAGATGATGATAGGGACACTCAAGAGACAGACGAAGGTTTGGATTTGGCAAATGAAACAGAATTTGACTCGGATCAGAATGACGACCTGTCGAAGGTCGTGGCCACTAAGAGTCTTCTCAAGCAGGGTAAAGTGGCAGCGAATAAGAGTTTGAAAAAACTCCAAATTGAAAATGATTTGATTCTCTCAAATAAGGTTTTGGGATACGGATCCCATGGTACGGTTGTATTCGAAGGAACATTCGAAAACAGGCCTGTGGCAGTCAAGAGAATGTTACTTGACTTCTATGACGTGGCCAACCACGAAGTTTCTTTGTTACAACAAAGTGACGACCATCCAAATGTTATTAGGTACTTCTGTTCCCAGAGCTCCGATTCAGAGAAATTTTTGTATATCGCTTTGGAGCTTTGTCAAGGGTCTTTGGAAGACTTAATCGAGTATAGGACTCGATTGAACGCACCCAATCTGCAGACATTACAAAACATCAACTACAGTGATTTGTTGTACCAACTCACCAACGGTCTTCACTACTTACACCAGTTAAAGATTGTTCATAGAGACATGAAACCCCAAAACATATTGATAGGAGAATTCAAGAACCGGAAATTATCTGCTGGAGATAACAATCTCAGATTATTGATCTCGGATTTCGGCTTGTGTAAGAAGCTTGACCATGACCAAAGCTCTTTCCGGGCAACCTCACACAATGCCGCTTCTGGTACCAGTGGATGGAGAGCTCCTGAATTGCTTTTGAACCATGACATATCTGAAATTTCGCCTGACACCGTTGCTTCAATAAGTTCTGATAGCACTAGCACAGGGGCCCAATCCCTTCCTGGTGGAGGAAGAAGGCTCACCAAAGCCATTGATATATTTGCCTTGGGGTGTATCTTCTACTACATTCTCACCGATGGCCACCATCCTTTTGGTGACCGGTACTTGAGAGAGGGGAACATCATTAATGGGAAATACGACTTGTCCTTGCTATCAAAAATCCCAGACACGAATGAGCTGACAGATTTGATAGAATCCATGATTTGCTATAACCCTACTCAAAGACTACACACTGGAGAAATCTTGAAACATCCATACTTTTGGCCCGTGAATAAGAAGCTTCAGTTTTTACTCAAAGTCAGTGATCGGTTTGAAGTGGAAACGAGGGATCCTCCTAGTCCGCTTCTTTTACAGCTTGAAGGATCCTCCTCGGTGGTGACAGGTGGGAATTGGCATAAGAAGTTCGACTCCAACTTCATGAATAATTTGGGCAAGTACAGAAAATACCAGCCAGGGAAGTTAATGGATCTTTTGCGAGCCATCCGCAACAAGTACCACCATTTCAATGATATGCCAGCTAGTCTACAACAGCAAATGAGCCCATTGCCCAATGGCTTCTACAGCTATTTCAGCACTAAGTTCCCCAACCTCTTGATGGAAGTATACTTTGTGGTGCAGAAACACTTAAAACTGGAACATATATTCGAGGAGTTCTACTAACGACCCTTCGTGGAGATATTCAGAGCAGCGGCGCCCGTAACAGAAACGGTTTACCGGAAGAGGACTTCCATTTAATGATGCATAACGATATAAAAATAAATACACTTGTAAATATTATATAAAACAGGGATTCTAAGACTAATCGAATTTCTTGTGAGTATTCTGCTTGAAGTTGGCCGAACTTATGGCAGGCAGTTGTTGGTCGGTGACTGTGTTTTCTGTGGCACCCTTGGTCCCCAAGGTTCTCAGCAACAATTCTCTGGACCGCTTTACACTATCGCCAGACTCCTCTTGGCTCGTTGTTAACTCCTTGTGTCTTTTCATGTACAGTTTGACTCTGTCGAGTTCTTTCATTATAGGATGATCTGTGGTATCGACCCCACGGCTCCTGAGGTACGCCACTATAATGGATATCAACACATATGAATAGTTGTTATATATCTCGATCTTTTCGATCGGGGAGTCCACGTTCGATACCACCTCATCTAAAGATTTGGTTATTATGGGCTGTAACTTAGCATGTAAATTGTCTATGGAACCATCCAACGATTCCAAAAATTTGTGGATATTTTCTACCTGTCCGTCCATGATATTAAGCTGTGTGTTGGAGTAAGAAAGTTTGGGTTGATGAAGTAACTGATAAAGGTTCAATGATAAAAATAAATTGCAACTCTAGGGTGTTTTTGAAATTAAGATGAGCATCGCATCTTCAATTTTTTTTCTCGTAATCCAAGTTTGCTGATTACAATGTCTGGAGGTAGAAGAAGTAACAGGGAAATTCTTACCGGTGGTAAGCGATACGTCCAGAAGCAGGCCAAGAAGTTTGGAGTTGATGAAGTTATTTTCGATAAAGACTCAAGACAAGACTATTTGACCGGGTTCCACAAGCGGAAGCTCGAAAGACAAAAGAAAGCACAACAATATATCAAAGAACAAGAGAGACTTTCGAGATTAGCCGAAAGAAAGCGGATCAGAGATGAGCGGAAGCAGGACTTGGAAGAGCGGATGCAAACTTTCAACAGCACTGTTCAAGATATAACCAATGTCAGTGACAGTGAAGAAGATGACCCCAGTGATTGGTTCAACGATAAAGAAGAGGTTGATGGTGATGAGGCCGCAGAATTCGGGAACGGTGAAGACGAAGAAGAAGAAGACGAAGAAGAACAATCCACTTCCACAACCCCCACTCCCAAAGGCATACTAAGAGTCAAGCAAGTGTACAAGATTGAAGACCCCACTCAATTTCTGAATACCGAAGCCGTAATAGACGAAGACACTACCGTCACAGTGGAGTCTGTGGACAACCCACTCATGGCCAACATACACAATATCAGTCTCGAAGCCAAGGCCAAAGCCAATTATGTTAATTTGGCCAAGTCAGAAGAGATCTTGGAGAAGTCTATCAAAAGGGCCCAAAATTACGCAATTACAGCAGGGGTGGCCAAACCTAAAGACAAAGGGAAAAAGAAGAAGTTTAGGTACTTGACCAAGACAGAAAGAAGAGCCAATATCGCCAAGCAGAAGGTGAAGAAGTTCAAACACAAGAAGGACGCCATAACCAAGTCTTCAGGAAAGATGAGAGACACCAGAAGCAAAGACACCAGAAGTAAATAGCATTAATTACCAAACGACACTCAAGCAAGACTATGTCACCTCCTAGTGTACCCACCACGATCAACCGTAAATCCTAGTTCTTCCTCTGGCCAAGCCCTTAGGTACTGGCCTAAATATTTCAAGTCCGGGTAACTGAATACTCATCAAGTATAAAGTTCCTCCAAATGTCTCACGAAAATTTTTCTCTTACTTACCACAACAATTCAAACAGTATGTGAACACCAAAACTTAAACTGGTCTTTGTAATTGTATTTCATGATGACAAGCTGTCGCCCCAAACGGAGGATCCTTTTCAGGACTATGACCGATTCGATTTTAGCCAAACACTGAAAATTCTGATGATTACATAACAAAGACTCATATATTTGAGGACGACAATATTAACCCATTATCAGTATTCTGCCGTATGATTTTCTTGCCGAATTACTCATCAAGTGAAGAGATCGCTTGTGTTCGCTTAGAATCCAAAGGAGATGTCTTCTTTGGTTCAAAGTGGACCAAGACACGTCTTATGGCTAGTGATGATTTCCATGCTAATCATGAAAACTTCTGATTAAAATGTAACCGTGATTTATCACACCTGAAGCCCACTTGATGACCAATTGCAGGAAAACCTTGTCGCCTGGCTTCAGGGGTTGGCGTTTTGTTTTGTATTGAACCTCTTGATTTGTAGATATTGGGTCCTATGGACTTGTTCATGATAGTACCAGCGGTTTCATGTTTCGTTCAGATAAAAGCTGTCACAAGCACATTCATCCAAAATTTTCAGCGAAAGAACTGGATCAAACCCATCGTTTGTCCAAAGCCTTTGTTTCCAGTCCATACCAAGGATCGTAACAGTTGTCTAAGGCTGTGCACACGCTTTCAACACGGGCATTTATTTAACAGCTACATCGCGACAACAAATAATTCTAGAAACGTAAACCTCAACCTGAACCATGGAAGATGAATTCGATGCAGTGATATTTGACACCTTGGTGCCGTTACCCTACCGAATTCTCTTTCTCTTGCAATTGGGACATTTTCTATGGTATTTGATCGTTTATGGATGCTATAAGATCAACGGGATCAATGTACTTCAACTAATCAATTTGTCGTATTCCAGTCACAATTACTCGACGCTAGCAGAGTCTCCCGATGTGGGGGAGCATGCCACTGTATCCGCTCCGGAGATACAAGAGAATGATTTGTTGTTGAAAGGGATATGGTATAACTTCAAGATTATCTCCATCAATACAGTTTCTTCATTTATACTATTCAAATTGATTCAAGTATTATTTGTGGGGGAGGACCATCATAGCACCGTGGTGTTGATATACCACTTGTTGCCGTTATTGACTATGTTAATTATAAGCTACCAGATATTCCATCGCACAGGAAAGTCCAAATCCATCGGCAAGCTTCGAATATTCACAACCTTGAAGAGGATCTTGTCGGGCAACATCAATTCCGCCAACATGAGAACCAACGATATTTTGATTAGCGATAGTCTCATGTCGTACTCCAAGGTGTTGAATGACATTGGCATTTTCGTCTGGCACTACTTCGTATCTGATGAGATGCCTTTCAATACGGTGCTTGAGTTTTTTATCTTATGCTTGCCTTCTTTGATCAGAATCAGACAGTGTTGGAACGAGTTTGTGGAAACTGGCAATGTACAGCATTTCTATAACTTGGTGAAGTATTTTATTGGGACGTCGCCCATCTTCATCAGTTTTCTTATCAAATACAATGTTATTGAATACAGCGAGGATAATGAAGAAGGTAAAGCACAGCATTTGCGATTCCTTCAAATTTTGAACATATGGTGGTATTTTGCTTCGTTTGTTAGCTCTACTTACTCGTTCATATGGGACGTCAAGATGGACTGGGGGTTACAGACATTTGATTTCTTGTTCCGGGGCCGTGTACCTAGAAACCTTCTCAGATCCGATGAGAAATTGATCCATAAATCCAGAGCCGTTTACTATGTTGCCATATTGGTGGACTTGGCGTTGAGGTATATCTGGGTCTTGAAAGTGTACACCACTCATGATGCCGAAGAGTTGCCGATAATCACCAGAGTAGGCCTTTTCTTGTTTGGCTACGACGCTTTCTCCTTCGGGTATTGCTTGGTGGAGGTGCTAGAGATCTTTCGAAGGTTCATGTGGTGCTTCTTCAAATTAGAGAGCGATTGGATCAAACTCGGGGCCGTCAATGTATCCACCACCAATAGTCGGAACAATAACATTGAGATGTCAAGATTGAATTGATATCCATTTTATCATTGTGTATTATAAATATAGCTATAGCGTCAATACATCCAGTACAGACAACAAAACGACACCTTCAGTGGGCTATTTTCCATGCAGTTTCCTAGTTCTTGTCGAGCCATTTCTGGGCAGCGTTCCTCCAGGCCAAATCAGCCTTAGGACTGACTCTGTCTTCGGAGATAAACTTATATTTTAAAGGAGATTTGATGGCGGCGTAAATGATGAGGACCGAGGACATGGCTCCGATGGCCCATATGTTCAACTTTGGTGCATGATGATGGCCACTCATTGTGTATGGATAGTTAATTGAATAAAAGTATATAATAGAATTTGTTTGAGTTTTGGTTGGCTGAGCGTGAGAAGAATGCGGTCCAGAGAAGAGGTGGTAAATCGGGCGGGACACGCATCAAGTGTTTTTAGGCATGGGTGTATTGGCTCGTATACGGGTCAAGAGTGTACACGGAGCTGATATTGGTATGTCGGTGGTCTGTGATTGCATTTCGCCCCGATCTCGAACAGATTGCGCCTGTATAGCAAGAAATGGTAATGTTTTTGGCTGCTACTGGGGTAGAGATTTAGAGGTCTCCGAATATGATCAATTTCGGCGATCTGACCACAAAAACTTCGCTTTTAAACACCGTCCACATTCAGTCTCTGGATACACGGTATGTGCTGGTTCCTGTGGCCTTGTAGCCTTCCTACTTTCGTGCTTTCAATGTAGTCTCTGCTGTCTCTAATAACGAGGTCCGACTTTTTCTCACTTGCTTGAAGAGGTGAAAAAAAAAATTGAAGTGAAAAAAAAAATTATCAACGAGTGTCTAACAGTTGAACGTATAGAACAAACAGTTTAGCGCAGATGTTCAAGTCGTTTAAGCCTGTGTGTGGCACTTCTACCGCCAGAAGGATATGCGTCCGGTCCTACCAGATTTCCAGGTCTGATCCCGGCTTGAAAACAGAATATGACGAGATCACAAATTACGGTAGTTACAAAAACACCATATTTACCCATAGATTGCCCGAATCCACCGCCCAGCAGTCCCCCACATTAGTTGCATTGCATTCCAGGTTGAACCTCCCATCCACCTACCAATTCTCCACCTTGTCTCAAGCATTAAATTTGCAAAAAAATGAAGGTTTGGCAAACAACTTTGGTTTGAGCACCCTAGGTAAAACATTATTATCATACTATGTATCAGAACATTTATTAGTGAGGTACCCAAGATTACCTATGCCCATACACAACGCGGCCGTCGACTCGTTGATGGGTGTGGAAAGCTTGCACGAGTTGGGGAAATCGTGGGGGATCCAAGTGGACTCCACTTCCAAGTTGGACAAGAAATTAGCACAAGAGTCTGAAGTGTTGCAGTACGGTAAATTAAGGTTCTTGAGCGACAAATCCAAGAATACGTTAAATGAGGAAGGGATAATAGAATTATCCGCAGAAGAAGCTGCCACGGTTGATCCAAGAACCAATAAATTCATCACCAAAGAAGCAGAGGCCTATGCCTCGGCCGTCAGATCCATAATTGGTGGTTTATACACCCATTGTGGAGAACAAGCCACCAAGGAATTCATTCAAGACCACATCTTATCCAAGCAACTCTTGTTGGAAGAAATGTTCCAATTCACCAAGCCTTTCAGAGAATTGACGAGATTGTGTGAAAAGTTGAGCTTCGATGAGCCTCTTCAAGTGAGATTGATTGCTGAAACCGGTAGATTGACCAGTCATGCCATCTATGTGGCAGCTGCGTTCGTTGGGAAAGAGAAGTTGGGTGAAGGCGTTGGATCGTCTTTAAACGAGGCCAAAACTAGAGCCGTGGTCAATTCCTTATTATCCTACTACTTATACACCCCAATTAACGACAACGGGGACCCCGTAAAATTACCTAGCGATGACCATTACAAGCCAGAAGGAATCATTGGTGACGGTGACGTTGCCATCTAAAGTTTGTCAAAGAAAAGAATATGTACATAGTCAGTAATATAGAGTCTCTCTTCTTACGGTAAAAGTACCCTTGTGTATCTAGGGCCATCGCGGCGCACCGATGGCCCCACGGTCTCTCTAGCATCGTTTTTTTGGGCCGATTGCTCGCGGTGACCCTTTCAGGAAACTGAGTCAAAATCTCATTTAATTACAGTTAGAAATATAACAGCGAAAGAAATTTTTGAGAAGAGGCTAGCTATATAAGTTTACAAGGTCTGCCCTTTTCTACACTTGCAGTTCGTTAAAACCAATTTTCTTGTGGAAGCATAGGATAATCCGAACATGTCCAGCCAGCAATTAAATATCCTTGTCATCGGTAACGGTGGGAGAGAACATGCTATCGTCTGGAAATTGAATCAATCTGACTCTGTGTCCAAGATCTTCATCGCTCCAGGAAATGGAGGCACCAAGGTCAGCGATAAAGTCGTTAATGTGCCCGAATTATCTGGGTCACCAAAGTGCTTCGATGCTTTGGCCAAATTCGCTACCGAAAACAAAATCGGCTTGGTTATCCCAGGTCCTGAACAACCCTTGGTCGATGGTATTGCAACCGTGTTCCACAATATTGGAATCCCTGTTTTTGGGCCATCTGCTAAGGCTGCGGTGATGGAAGGTTCCAAGGCATTCTCCAAAGTGTTTATGGACAAACACAGTATTCCCACTGCCAGATTTCAAAACTTCACTTCTGTGGAAGACGCCAAGAAACACATTGAGGCTGTTGACTACAAAATTGTATTGAAAGCCGATGGCATTGCCGCTGGGAAGGGAGTGTTGATCCCAGAGACCAAAGAAGAAGCTCTCGAAGGCTTGGATGAAATCATGGTGGCCAAGAATTTTGGAAGCGCTGGTGATGAGATCGTTATTGAGGAATACTTAGAAGGTGATGAGTTGTCAATCTTGACTATTACCGATGGTTACTCCTTTTTCAACTTGCCCGCCGCTCAGGACCATAAGAGAATCGGAGATGGTGATAAAGGTTTAAACACTGGTGGTATGGGAGCGTATGCCCCAGCCCCTATCGCTAACCCCGAAATCCTCAAGAAAATTGATGCACAAATCATCAAGCCTACCATTGACGGTATGAGAAAGGATGGATACCCAATGTGTGGTATTTTATTCACTGGGATCATGTTAAGCCCCACTAAAGAGCCTAAGGTTTTGGAATATAACGTGAGATTTGGTGATCCAGAAACCCAAACCGTGTTGCCTTTGTTAACAGACGATACCGACTTGGCGCAAGTGATGTTGGCATGCGCTGAGCACAGATTGGACTCTGTCAAAGTCGAAACCAAAAAGGGACAATTCGCTACCACAGTTGTGATGTCTGCAGGTGGATACCCTGAAAGCTACAAAAAGGGTGACGAAATAACCGTTAAACAGCCTTTGCCAGCCGACACTTATATCTTTCACGCTGGAACAGATGAACAACATGGTAAGATTGTCACTGCTGGTGGAAGAGTGATTGCCGCCACTGCCACTGCCGACAGCTTAAGGAACGCCGTGGATAAAGCTTATGAGGGTGTTGAATACGTTTCTTTCAAGGGTAAATACAACAGGAAGGACATTGCTCACAGAGCATTCAGAGATGCCGATAAATTGAAAAAGTCAGGTGCTACCTATGAGGAAGCTGGTGTCTCAGTCGATAACGGGAACTTGTTGGTGGAAACCATCAAAGCAAATGTCAAGTCCACCGCAAGGCCGGGGGCTGACTCCGATATCGGTGGCTTCGGGGGATTATTCGATTTAGCTCAAGCCGGCTACAAAACAGAAAATACTTTGTTAGTGGGAGCCACAGATGGTGTAGGGACCAAGTTAAGAGTTGCACAGATCATGGATATTCACAACACCGTCGGTATTGATTTGGTTGCCATGAACGTCAACGATTTGGTGGTCCAGGGAGCTGAGCCTTTGATGTTTCTCGACTATTTCGCCGTTTCGAAGTTGGACATCAAAGTGGCGGCCGATTTCGTTTCGGGGGTTGCCAAAGGGTGTATCCAGGCCGGTTGCGCTTTGGTTGGTGGAGAAACCAGTGAAATGCCCGGTATGTACTTACCAGGACACTACGACACCAATGGTACTGCGGTGGGAGCGGTGAAAAAGGACAAGATTTTGCCCAGAGTCAACGATATGAAGGAAGGGGATGTGGTCA
This sequence comes from Yamadazyma sp. yHMH393, assembly GCA_030580255.1. NCBI lineage: Eukaryota > Fungi > Ascomycota > Pichiomycetes > Serinales > Debaryomycetaceae > Yamadazyma > Yamadazyma sp. yHMH393. The sequence continues at coordinate 225,569 of JAKTSP010000041.1, forward strand.
TTGGGTTGAAAGCCAATGGGTTCCATTCCAATGGGTATAGTTTGGTCAGACACTTGATCGAAACCTCAGAGAAATATGACTACAAGTCTCCAGCACCATTTTCCGAAACTGGCAAGACCATCGGGGAAGAAATATTGGTGCCCACCAAGATCTATGTGAAGCAATTGTTGCCCGTGATCCAAAAGGACTTAACCTTAGGGTTAGCCAACATAACCGGAGGCGGATTAGTGGAAAACATTCCTAGATGCTTACCCGACACTTTACAAGCACAAATCGACATCAAAACCTGGGAAGTGCCAGAAATTTTCAAATGGTTCGGAAAATTAGGTGACATTCCATACGCCGACATCTTGAAGACCTTCAATTTGGGAATAGGGATGATTTTGGTGGTCAGACCTGAGAATGTTGCCGAGGTGCAACAGGTCTTGAACCACCAAGGAGAAGACACCGTTCAAATCGGGAAATTGGTTTCTAGATCTGCCGATGAACCGGGATGTATTGTCAACAACATCGACGGGTTGTATTAAGTTTTAAACGCCACCACTGATCGTATAGACGACTGCAGGTTGGGGCTCAAATAATTCAATAAATGAACATATCTGTAACCTACCCCTGTAATTGTAAGCCAAGTCAAATTGAATTATCTGGTTATCAACGGTTTTTCCTCATCAGGCAATCGGATCACGACAAACGGTTCCCTTTGCCGCGCTATTAGTAAGCCTCCACCCAGCAAATCACGCATAGCGGAATTCGAGGCAAGTTTTACGGATCAGTTGATCCCACCCATGCCAAGGAGAATGCGTGGTGGTAACAATAGAAAATCCAACGGTATTTTCAGGCCCATGCTCGAATCTCTCATGGGGCCCATCACTGTGGCTCATTAGTAAAAACTGGCGGTACAAATTGAGCAAAAGGTCTCGCATTTTTCCGTTGTGATTTCTTTTCCCAATCTCCAATTTTTTTTCTTGAGAAGAGTTCTAAATTACAACCACCAGAACTTCTTCTGTGCCTGAATAGGAACTCGTTCAAATCTTTTCTTTTTCACTTATTCGGGCTTTCCACAGAGGCTAATGGGACTCTTGTCTTTGGGAACACCACTTGACTGGTATGAATCCAGGAAACTAAACAATCACGTGAGAGAAAATGGGATTGCTCAATTGATCAATATCTTCAAGCAACATGGCGGCCGGGACGATGACAAATTTCTCTGGGGGGACGAGGTCGAGTACATGATGGTGGAGATCGACGACACCGCTGCCACTGCCAAGTTGAGTATTGCCCATGATCACATTCTAGAAGACTTGAACGATACTTCCATCAAGCCTGGGCAAGATGCAGTGCTGCAGGAGGTTTCTTTCCATCCTGAGTATGGGAGATACATGCTAGAGGCCACGCCTTCGAAGCCGTTCAATGGTGATGAGTTGTTCGACTACTTGAGGGTGGAAGACAACATGAAGGCCAGGAGGCTGTTGGGACAGGCGCAGTTGCCTAAAACTGTGTTACCTTTAACGTTAACGTCCTTCCCTAGAATGGGATGTGCCAGATTCACCAGCCCTGAGGCTAAGCCGATTGGGCCGGCTTCTCAGTCGTTGTTTTTGCCTGACGAGATAATCAATAGGCATGTCCGTTTTCCCACCTTGACCGCCAATATCCGCAAGAGAAGAGGCTCCAAAGTGGTGATAAACTTGCCCATGTATCCTGACAAGTTCACCAAGTTGCTTGATGACAGCATCCCCAAACGTGATTTGTTCGACAGTGACATTGAGTACAAGCATGCTTCCATACCCGGGCATGTTTATCTTGACTCCATGGGATTCGGCATGGGTTCTTCATGTTTGCAGATGACGATGCAGGCGAAGAATTTGGAAGAATCCAGGTACTTGTACGACTGTTTGGCACCAATTACCCCGATTTTTTTGGCATTGAGTGCTGCCGCTCCAATGTTCAAGGGGTTCTTGGTGAACCAGGACGTCAGGTGGAACGTTATCAGTGGGGCGGTCGACGATAGAACATTTATAGAGAAAGACATTGATCCATACCCAGGGTACGATTATTTCGGAGGGTTAGATGTTGATAAAACAGTGAAAGATCACTTCATCAAGTTGGGAGGTGGTAAGGGTGTCAATGGAGACAAACTTGTCAATAATTTTGGTGATACTAGTGTTAAAACCAAGGACGGTAAAGTGGTGCAGAAAATCCCCAAAAGTAGATATGCCTCCATTGACAACTATTTGGTGAACAATACGGAAATAGACAATCATTTCAATGATATTTACTCCCCCATTAACCTGGACATCTATCACAAGTTGATCAAGTCTGGCTTCGACGAAATCATGGCTAAGCACTTTGCTCATTTGTTCATAAGGGATCCATTGGTGATTTTCAGTGAAAGAGTGGAACAGGACAACACTATCGACAACGACCACTTCGAAAACATCCAATCCACAAACTGGCAAACGTTAAGATTCAAACCCCCTTCGTTGTACTCGTCCGAAGACCAAGATTTGAGTTCCAAGCCAGGTTGGAGAGTTGAGTTCAGACCCACTGAAATTCAATTGACGGATTTCGAGAACGCTGCCTACACCAGTTTCATCATATTATTGAGTAAAGCCATTTTGAAATTCCGGCCTGATTTCTACATCCCCATTTCCAAAATCGATGAAAACATGTCTACGGCCCATCAAGTAGACTCGGTATTGAATGATAAATTCTGGTTCAAGAATTTTGACCACTGGAGAGTGGATGCCAACGATTTTGTGGGGTACGATTTATCGTGGTTTGACAGGTTCTTGAATAAAGGGAACGATTTTTACGCCTATACCAACGGGTATTACAACGAGCCAATCCACAACGCCAAAATATCAGATGAATGCATTCTGCACAAACCATGCGTTGGTAACTCGTGCAAGTTCACCATCAACGAAATCATCAACGGTAACGACTCGTTCCCTGGGTTAATCAAGCTCATCATCAAGTTTGTTGCGATGTTCTTAATACCCAAGAATTTGGACCACTGCAACTCCAACAACTTGGCTGCCAAATTGCAAAGATTGAAGCATTATTTGATGTTGATCTCCAGAAGGGCATCGGGCAAAACCCCCACCATTGCCCATTTCTTGAGATCCAAGGTACTCAAATCCAAAAACTACCACCAAGATTCCAAGATCAACGAAGCATTGAACTACGAGATTGTCAAATTGGCCACTGGTATCACAAACTTGGACTTTGACAACTATAATGAAGAGTTGGTGGAGTATTTCGGTGCAGACGTGGCAGATTTCTTGCAGAACAACAAAGATTTGATCCTAGAAGTATGACCGTTAATTTAGACACACCACAATACTCATAGACTTTACTCAACAAAACGTAAACCGAGTTACACACTTTAGAATCAATTAAGATTTTGACACCGAAACAGTTGCTCTATCTTGTACATAAACTGACATTTGAAATTTGAAGCGCACCCTTTGTTTTTGTCGAGTCTCACGCAAAACAAATTTTTTTTCTCTCCTGCTTAGCTCACCACTAAGAACACCTTTATTACCAGCCCAAATAATTTGTACTTGTGTAATCCACTTAATTTCTGTCGCTGTATTTACACTAACAAACACGTCGTGCTATTATGGGAATTTTAGACAATATCAAATCATTTGTTCATTCAATCACCACCGATGATCATTACGCGTCATACGACTCCCCTTACAGAGACTCAGTCGTGAATGACTCCTCGAATCTTGTTGGGGGACCCGGCAACTCTTCCACCACCAGGTTGAACGAGTTGAACAACGGGTCTGCCGCTTCGTTGGTGGGGACAAACGATTCCGCCAGAAACTCGTCTACTTTTGTGAACTACAGACCTGGCTTGAGATCTTCCAATACAAATTTGAACGGATCCGAGGTACAATTACAAACACTCAACCGGAACGGTCAGCCTCCTTTGCCCTCCATAGACTCGTTGTGGGACAGGTTAGAGCACTGGTTGGAAGAAGAATACCCTGAATTATACGATAGTCTTAATGACGGGGTCACCACTGCGGACTTGAACGAATTCGAAAAGGATTTGGGCTGTGGCGCTTTACCTGTTGAATTCAGACAGCTATACAAGAAAGTTGACGGTCAATTCAGAGGAGGCAAACCTACTGGGTTATTTATGGGATTGGTCTTTTTGGATCTTGAATCTATTGTTGAAGAACATTCAATTTGGTTGAAAGTTGCCGAACGGTTAGAGAAACAACAGTACTTATTACAAAAACAAGAACAACAGAACAAGAAGTTACCTCCCGTTCCCGGTGCTTCTGCCGCCAACGAAAACTCCGATGACGTTGGGTCCTCCGTGGATGATGCTAAAAACAAGTTCGGTGACTTGAAATTGAACAACACCTTCATCGGTAACCAAAGATCCATTCCTCCTAACTCTATTCAACCCTACTACGCATACAAAGGTTGGATTCCATTGTGCAGAGACTTGTTTGGAAATCAAATTGCCGTGGACGTCACACCTGGTCCCTCGGGATCTTGGGGTCAAATCATTGTTTTTGGTAGAGATTTCGATACCAAGTTAGTGGTTGCTTCCAATTTGCAAGAGTTTTTGTTCAACTTCATCAATGACTTGGAAAACGGGAACTTCCAAATCGATACTAAAGAGCTGGATACTTCTTATGGTTACCTCGACAGTTCCAGAACGGATGATGATTACTATATTGGTGACGAAGATGAAGGACAAGGTGAATTAGGGTTCTTTGATAAGGAAAAGGAGTTTGGCAAAGTCGGTACTCCATTGACGTATCTCGAAGTGTTGAAAAGAAGAACTTTGAAGAAGTATGGGGTGACGAATGTCGGCAAGTTTTTGACTTCTTTCACGCCTGAACCTGTGGTGAGGAAACCTGTTAGACCTCAAGGCGATATCAGATCTGCTGCTGCATCTAACACGGACTTATCCAAGGTTTCGAGTCCGTTGATAAACGTGGAAAGTTCCAGCAAAGTGGATTTGCCGAAGGAAACCATTATCGGGGACAAGAAAGAGGCAGAAGAAGAGGAGTCCGTGCAAGATGCCCTCAAAGATATCTCATTGACTGAAGATGTGAAAGAAAAGCTGGACCCCGTCGAGACTGCCGGTGGCCAAGAAGAAGACCAACTCAAAGAAACTGAGAAACCCGTAGAGGCTTCGATAGAAGAAGAACCTGAAGAGACGGTTGAAGAGCCAACCGAGGAATCAACGAAGGAATCCGAAGAAAAAGAAGAAAAAGAAGAAGTGAAGCCGGAGGCAATATAGGAGCCTTAAAAGGTGTCCCCTTTTGTTGTAACTCCTCCACCCTTGTATAGTAAGCTACCATATATGCATTCATCTTGATATTTATGAAGCGCGTTTGTAAATTTTCATTATTTATCTTATCAAAACCCATTTAAATGATATGAGTGCCAATCAATGGGACAGAGACAGCTCTATACATGACACATCTGGCACTTTCAACTCGTCCAATTTACATCCGAACCGATCCACTGACAATTACCACCCTCAGCATGAGGTACAAACGCAGGAAATGATTCCAGAATCAGAATTGATAGATTCGATCCATAGTGCCAATGTGAGTGATCGTCAGAATCCTTACTTGGACGACGAAGGCTACTTCCACAGCGGAGAGATAGACGACTCAGAAGAAATGATTAAGAGCAACGATAGCATCAATGAACTTACTATGGATCAAATTCAGCGTGTGTATTATACAAGAGGCCTACAGGAGCTTGACTCGTTGAACTTGGTAGACCTATCACCACTTGCCAACTGGAAAATGACGTCGTTCAAGCAAGGATTTGGTTTGGCCCAGCTACGAGACGATTCGCCCGATACATATTGGCAAAGTGACGGGAGCAATGGTACCAGCAACTCGAACTCCAATAGTAATGGCATGATGACGAATAATCAATTGAGCAGTCCTCATTCAATCACTATACAGTTCTCCAAAAGAGTGTCGTTAGAAAGGATATCGATGTTCACCAACTATAACTTGGACGAGTCGTACACCCCGTCGAAGATCCGGGTGATGGCCGGCAGTAGTGACGGCTGGGATCTAAGTGAAGTTTGCACGGTTAACTTCAACAAGCCTGTGGGATGGTCTCATATAATTTTCAGTGGTATACGGAACGACCGAGTGCTCAAGTGTTTCATGGTCAAGTTGGTTATAATAGCAAACCACCAGGATGGCAAGGATACCCATATACGAGCACTCAAGTGCTTTGGTAAAAAATCCATGGTGAGCGGCCATGAAACCTTACACCAACAGCTTCCCCATACACAGGCCTCAGGTTGGTCCAACGAAGAGATTTTGAAAGATTTGAGTTTGAATAGTGCCATGAGTACTTCGGGGTTCCTGCTAAATAACCACAACCTGATAAGTCACCAACTCCAGCAACACCCACTGATGATTAACTCCAGCAATCAGAGCAAGATTCATACTTTCAGTTCTCACATTGATATAGATTCACGCAATGACGACGAAGATACGATTGAAGAGGACGATAAACAGGAAAATGGCCTTGATAAGAATGTGGCTAAGTATTTACACAATGCGTCCAATGTGATAGGATTCAATACGGGGTTTCAAAGCTTGGATATGAAGAGTGTGTCTCAAATACGATGAAAGCTGGCTACAGCTTGATTTTCAAGGAATAGTCAATAATCCCACACCCTTGGTGGATAGAGGAGGTGGAGTAAATGTCAACATCGTTTGACAAATAAGACCCCAAGTTTTGTAAGGTGAGCCCCCCACTACATTCCAAGAGGTAAGCTTTATCCTTTCCCTCATAGTGCTTTCTCAAGTTGTTAGCAACAACCTGCAATTCTGTACCCTCAAAGTTATCCAACATAATCACGTCGGCACCGGCATCGATAGCTTCTTTGGCGTCTTCTTCAGTGCTGACTTCCACTTCAATCTTGATAGCAAACCCACACACTGACCTGGCGCTTTTTACAGCGCCGGTGATACTGCCAGTGGAGGTGATGTGGTTATCTTTCAACATAACCATGGAACTCAAGTCGTATCTGTGAGTGTCAACACCCCCCACCAACATGGAGTATTTCTCGAGGATTCTTAACCCTGGAGTGGTCTTCCTTGTCCCGGCAATCAACCCCGTGTATCCTACCTCGTCAGCCAACTTCTTTGTTTTGTAAGACTGAGTAGCGATCCCGGAAGATCTGGCCAACAAATTCAACGCCGTTCTCTCTGCCAACAAGATCTTGTTTGCAGGACCTTGGACGGTGGCCACCAATAACTTACCCTTGTGTTTGAGCAATTCTTCAGGCGTTATAAACTGGCCCTCTTCATAGTGCCATTCCACTTGCAATTCACACTGCTTAAATACTTCAGATGCAAATGGGATTCCCGAAATCAACCCTGATTGTTTCATCAATAAAGTGGCCGTCTCCTGCTTGGTTCCCACCACGAACCCGCCAAAATCGAACGAGGGCACATCTTCAGATAAGAAGTCAGTAATCTGTTGTTTCCATTTCCCGTTAGCAGGAAGCAAATTGGAGTAGTTAGACATGGCTTGTTAAATATACAATTCCTTGGGTGGAAGTTTTTCTCGTTCCCGATTTCCTCAAAGATCGCATTTCTCCAGATTTTCCATATCAGGTGTACGACACCATGTCGAAAGGGCCAGTTTCCGGAGTAGCAGAGCCCAGGGGAGCCCGCTGCCAGGGTGCCGGTGTTCTGAAGAAGACAAAAACTCAGGCAACCCTCGGGTTCAAGTCGAGTACGGCCCATCAAAGCCATACGTGCGATGCGTGTGGGATGTCTTACTACAAGTACATTAAAAATGACAAGGAATATCACGATGCATACCACAAAGTGTACCTCACAGGGCACCCGTGGGTCGGTACACAAGCGGACATGCTAGAGCAGTATCTGATGGTCGCAAAATCAGGCCCGTCGAAAAAACAGAGCCGGGTAACGGTGAAGATCATGGCTGTCGACAAACACCTGGAAGCACAAGTACGACGCGTTGTGGAAGTATTGAACACAGTGAACCTCGAGCTCAACGCACTGGATGGATCACAAGCATGGAAGGAAGAAACGCCTGGGCTGTTACAAGGTAAGGCGTTTGTGGCAATAGTTGACAATAAAGTAGCAGGCATCTGCACCACAGAGCCCATAGAGGACGTGCAACGATCAAGTCGGTGGATGGTGTTTTCCACACAGGCCATTGTTCCCCGGCAGTGTAACCACCGTGCCAAACTAGGCATATCTCGCATCTGGGTTGCGCCCGTGTGGCGACGGCATGGCATTGCGTTGAAGCTTCTAGAGGCCACCATGAAATATTCTATTTATGGGGTAACTCTCGCAAAGTGCAATATAACATTCAGTCAACCAAGCACCAACGGTGGCCTATTATCAAAACAGTTCAACGGGGTGAGACATAAGAGTGGAGAAGATCTTCTACCTGTATATTTAGAGCCATAAGAAAAAAAGGTGTGCATCAGTTATTCGTTACTAAACACAGTCTTGGTGCTGGCAGTATTGATCAATTGTTCGAAATAAGCATAGAAAGTGGCACTCAACCCCCCGCTTACTGCCACTTTGATCCCCCGGGGGAGCCATCCTCGATACAATGTGAAAACCCCGTTTTGCATCACCAATGTATATGCTGTCCTCAACGAATCCTTATAAGCAGCATGACTATTTTTCAGCTGCATGTGACTCTTGACGATATCTATAGGCTGAGTGGTGGCTATAACAGCCCCTGCAGCGGCCAACTGCAACCCTACCGACTGGATCAACGTGTACTGGTCAGAAAACCATCCTTCACCCGCTTTGTGGTGAGGCAAGAGCACTTGTTTGGTCCAGTTGTAAGATGTTAACCAGATGGAAGATATCATGGTTTGTCTTACGACTGTGATCAACCCACCGTGCGCAAACCCTTTAATACCTTTAATAGCATAGATTTCTTTCACGGTTCCGAAAAATGTCAACGATGGGTTCTTGTTGAAAAGCCTCTTCAAAGCGTCGATCTTCGAATGTTTTACAATGCCAGTGGAACTGAACCTTGTTGCAGCCTTGCCTTTGTACTGTGCTAGTACTTCGGAGGTAAAATATGCATGGGGTGACACATACTGCTTGGTGAAAACATTCTGTGCCGGTCTATGGTGTTTGTCCAGCACAAACCCCGTCACGTCAAACTTGGACCCTGCGTTCGCCAACTTGGTCTTTTCATTATGCAACAACTGGTTCTGGATCATGTGGATCTTGATATTCTCGAACGGGATTAAGCACAACGTCTCTATCACCCCACTCATACTCCCGGCTATCACAATCCGAGGAGCGGTAGTTCTTGCAACATGGTTACCCTGAGCATCAATGGCATCTAAGGCCATGAAGTTCGACAGCCAGTGGTACAGGAAGATCCTGAACGAGCTCTTCACTGCGTTCCCTATCACCAAGGCACTACACCCTTTGAACAACTGGGCCAACGAACTGGGGGAATTAGAGGGTATTTTGAACTTCTCAATTGCTTTCCAGTTATTCAACTGGTTCTGCGTCTTGAGGAAATCAAAAGGGTATGTCAATGTCCCCACGATTGCCGCCGTAGCACTCCCTGACACCAATGCGGTCAAAAGACTGTCTTCTATAGAGAGCGATGGTGTGGGTAAAGGGGTTTCTGTGCTCATTGATAATATTGTTCCTTTTCAATGTTCCTTTGCTTTTTTTTTATCAAGTAGCTTTTGTAGTCGCAATTGATATGGCTGAAAAAAACTGCTATCTAACTGTAAACACAACAGACTTTTCGACACTACGATGGACAAACATCCCAGTACCTTCGTCAGTAGCACGGCACCGGCCACTCCTCTACGAAGCGCTAAGGACGTGCGTCTATCGATGCTTAGTGTTCCACAATCGGCTTCCAGAATTGACGAGATACATCTACCCCCAAACGGGCTAACTGCGATTCATAATGACATATCTGCCAGGAGCTCGGCAAGAAGGCGAAGAAAACTGTTCACTGCCACTCCTCGTGCTGCAAGTGGTACCGGTAGATGGCCGGTTGGACGGCTGGCCAACGCCGGGGTTTCTCGTAGCCCTGGGTCTCGAGCACAGAGTCCTGTCCCATATAAAAGACGAAGGTCTTCAATAATAGTTGAAAGTGGCAATGGTGCCACCTTCAATCCAGGATATGCAGGTCCCATAACAATGAACTACTTGAAGTTTTTGTGCAAGATTGTCATTGAGGAAAAGGAGAGGAACCCTTTGCCTGTACCCACAAAACAGGGGTTTGAGACACCAGTTGTGAAAGGACAGGTGGACCAAAGTCACGGCCACGAGATCCCTGACGAAGAAGTGCATGAAGGGGGCGAACTTAAGACGGAGAAGGCTTCTGTGTCTACGAACCCAGGTCACATTGAGCACGAAGGAACCAAAAGCCTCCATGAATATGACCATAATGAATATAATGCAAATAACGACCGCAGCCTTTTGCTTCCTACCAACACCGACGAGTTATTCAAGTCCCCGAATTCGAGTGCAGAGGCATTTTTCGGCTCCAACCCATTCCTTGAGACCGAAGAACAGAAGGTCAATGGCCCAGAAAAGAAATACACTTACTTGGAAAGGATTTTAGCTGCCCAAGCAGAGAAGAATAGAACGCCGAAAAATGCTACTGTTGAAGATAGCACTGAACAGAACCAGGAATTTGTACTTTCAGAGGTCCTGGAGCGTCATCCCGGACATGAAGAAGATGATATCGCTGCTGAGACTTATCCTGAGTTTGACGATCTCAACGCCCATATATTTGATCATGACATATCCGATGCACTCTCCACAGAAGCAAACGGAGAGCTGAATGAACACGTTGATAACAAGGTAATTGTTGAAGATGTCCCTGACGTGTATGAAAGCCCCAATGTCCTCGAAGATGTGCTTCTGAGTGATGGACTCGTGCAAGACGAGTACATCCTTGAAGATGAGCTGAGACGGAACAGTTTATTCTTGGACCATGAAAATGAGGATAAGCCTGTTGAAGTTGGTTTGCCCACCCCAAGGGTGAAGTCTGTTCTGTCAAAGAGACAACACAATTCTTCTAGAGAACAACTCGTACCCCAGCAAATGATAAAGGGAATGATTTATACTCTAAACCCTGTACCGGAAGGCCAACACCTGAAACACAAAGGAATCAAGCTCGATACTTCTACACTTGAAGCTATCCAAAAACAATCCGATTCTTTCCTCGACCAGCTTACTTCAGATCTCGAAGCTTATGCAGAACATAGAGGAGCGCGTCTGATCAGTATCAAGGACGTTATGCTTTACATGAACCGGTTGAAATACCCTGACAAAGATGGGGTCAGACTCAACACCGGGGACCATTTTTCCAGTCTTGCCAGGACATTCCTTCCACTTGAATCTCTAATTCAGCTCGAGAATGGCTTGAAAGACGCTTACCATCCAGGAGCGGCTGCAACCCAAACCGAAGACAACAGGCAAAAGCCAAAACGTAACAAATACTTCGACGAGTCCATTGTAGAGAGTGATGCATTTGACAGTGAAGATTCAGACAATTTCAGTCAGGATTCGTCGGCCTCCGAGACTGACGAAGAATTTCATCCCTGATTAGACATAGTGTAATATAGTGTATAACATTTGGTTTATTTACAAGTATCGTTGCACGTTAATGATAGAAGTTTAGACGGATGCGCCATCGGCTCTTTGAGCAGCCAACTCTCGCTGGTTCCCTCTCACCAACTTAAATAACTCAAAAATGGCAGCAGGAGTGACACCCTGGATCCTTCTAGCTTGCCCGATTGTCAGTGGTTGGATGGTGTTCAAAAGATGGCACACCTCGTAAGAAATCTTGACGTTCCCTTCGTTCGTATAATTGTAGTTCACGGGCAAAAGAAGGTTCTCGTCCGCCTCATACGCTCTCAAGTGAGCTTCCTCTTTTTTCATCCAAGGGGCGTACGTACTTTCAACATTTATACGCTGCAAAAGACGATTCCCCACGTTTTGGTAGAAAGGTGGTACATTACCGTCAAATATTTCGGCTAGGTGAGGCAACAAATCTTCCAACCCTACACCTTTGTAAGACAAAAGCTTCCAACCATCAACCACTGCTTTTGCATTTACATCTGACACACTTCCCTTAAGTGCTGGAGACCATCTGAGTCCTGAAAGCCGTACCGATTGCAAGTGCTCTCTTATAGAGTCGAATTGGTTCATTTCTTGTTTAAAATGGTTGTACCTTGTTTCCCCAACCACCCCAGCTTGGTATCCTTTTTCTGTCAACCTCTGGTCCGCGTTATCAGAACGTATAGATATCCTGAATTCAGAACGGGAGGTGAACATTCTGTATGGCTCTTCCACTCCCTTTGTAATCAAATCGTCCACTAATACTCCTAAGTAACCGTCAGACCTATAAATTTTCAAAGGGTCTTTCTGAAGATAAGACAACCCGGCATTAATCCCTGCTAAACAGCCTTGAGAGGCTGCCTCTTCGTACCCAGTAGTCCCATTGATTTGACCAGCCAAATAAAGACCATCCACCAACTTGGTTTTCAACGTCATATCGAGTTCTCTGGGATCAACGTAGTCATACTCGACCCCGTAGCCAGGCTGAACCATAGTGACGTTTTCACAACCTGGCATCATTCGGACCATTTGCTCCTGGATTTCCGCCGGCATAGTACATGATATCCCATTGGGGTATACCAAATCCGTGTCCAATCCTTCAGGCTCAAGCCAGATCAAATGAGAAGTCTTGTGAGGGAACTTGATGATTTTAGATTCAATGGAAGGGCAGTACCTGGGGCCTTTCACAGTTTCCCGGATATGGATAGATTTATCGAGATTATCTGCAATCAACTTATGGAACTCGGGCGTGGTCGACGTCATGTGACATTGCACCAATTGTTCCTGGAGATCCACCCTGTCATTCATGTAGGACATAGGCTGAGGTGGGAAATCAGACGGTTGTGGCTGCAAATTGGTGTAGTCGATGGTCTTAGATGACAACCTCGGGGGAGTCCCAGTCTTCAACCGACCGAGTCTGAACCCAGCTTCTCTCAACGTCTTGGATAATCCGAAAGTGGCATCTTCTCCGATTCTTCCAGCTGGGTAGGCCTTCAACCCGAGATGGATCTCCCCGCCTAGAAACGTCCCGGTCGTGATCACCACTTTTGAACACTTCAAGACTCGGCCGTCCGAAAGTATCACCCCTTCGACGGCTCCAAAGAGTCTCCCTTCCGTGTCGCTGGCGTTGTCTACCACCGGACCAATAATTACATCTTCCACCTGTGCTTCTAAAACTTTCAAGCCCTTATAGTTCAAAATTTCTTTCTGCATCTCCGTCAAGTATATCTTCCTGTCAATTTGAGCTCTGGGTCCATGCACTGCTGGTCCTTTGGATGCGTTCAATATTTTGAAATGGATTCCGGCCTTATCAGTGATTCGAGAAGCTACACCATCCAAAGCGTCTACTTCTCGGAGCAAAGTACCCTTTCCCACACCTCCCATCGATGGGTTACATGATGCCGTACCAATTTTCTCTATCTGGGGTGTGATAAGCGTTGTTGGCGACCCTGTTCGTGCTGACCCTGTAGCGGCTTCACACCCAGCGTGCCCTCCGCCAATAACAACCACAGGATGAACTTCCGCCTTGTCGAGCTGAGCCCTTAAGTCAGCACTGATCATTATACTCCTCAACGCTACTTTCCCGGTACTGTGCCGCGGGAACATCGGGGATTTTACTACCCAACGAAGCATCTTGGTCTTATTGTAATCAATTTTTTTGCCCTATCTATACAAAACTGGGTGCTCACCGCACTAAAAAAATTACCATAAACATAACTCATCTCATCTCATCTCAAACCACACACCTCAATACAATATGGCAGGTGATGACTTGGAAGACGGACTCGTGTACGATGTCGAACTTTCGGAAGACGAAGGATCAAAGACTGTGGACCAGGGCCTAGTTCTCGATAGTGAAGACGAATTAGTTAATGGATCGGATGATGATAACGAAAAAGAGAATGTGCCAAAACCCGTTGCTAAAACGGAAGAGACTTCAGGGAAGAAAAGAAAGGCCACTGACTCCAAATTGAAGCAAAAGAAGAAATTGAAGATGGAATTCGATTTGCAGCAGAAGAAATCAATCTCGACAGAAACTTCACCTGAAGTCATCGCTGACTATATTAATAAGATCGTGGCCCAGAAGAACAAGAAGCTTTCCAGTCTTGAATTGTCCGATTTGTACATTTCGAAAACTGACATAAGATCTACTTCTGAAATCGAAGGAGAAAGGAATCTTGAAGGCTTAAGTAAGTACATTAATGGCAGATTTAGCAACATGCTTCCCAACACCAAGAAGAACAAGAAAGATAAAAAGAAAAAAGAAACTGGTGCTGTCAGTTCCGAAAAGAAATACATTGCCATCATCTCGATGTCCGCCATCCGTGCTTGTGATGTGCACCGTACCACCAAGGATTTGGCAGGATCATCCATGAAGGTAATCAATAAAAATAAGATTGACGTGGATTTAAACATACTCAAGAAAACCGACTCTAGAGTGTTATGTTGTACGCCAGGACGGTTAAGAAAAGTCTACAATCACGAAGAATCCGTACTCAAGAAAGAGGAAATCAAGATCATTATACTCGATAACTCATATTTGGACCAAAAGGGGCAGAACTTGTGGGATATCCCAGAGACTATCGATGTGCTAAAGGAATTGACCAGCGGTGGTGCTAAAATATATTTGTATTAGAAGGCTAATCTTTATAGGTTCAATGGATAACAGGTATTGCTAGATGCCTTGTAGAACTCTTTGACGTCCTGATACACCGCCTTGGTGTCACCCTCTTCGATTTTCTCTTCAGTGACCGTCTGTAACTTATCTAAATCCACTACCGGCTCCTCAGCTGCAAAACACAGTAAGAAAACAACGGATGCATAACACCTGATAAGCTGGGGCTTTTCAAGCTTCGAAGAGTCCAATTGTTGGTAAATCTTATCGATCAACGAACTTTTGACCCACTTGTTCTTTTGTTCGGTGAATATGTTTTCGTTATCAGTAAATATTGTTCCTGTTTTATAATCATCTTGGTATGAGTGGCTGCCGTGATTTAAAAGGGTAGAAGAGAACCGGAACATCAAAGTACTCAACTTCAACAACTGAAGCGACACATCTTTGTCTTCTGTGTCGAGGCCCAGAGCCCCGTGGTGTATTATGGAATCAATTACAGATTCAAATTGATCCATAAAAGATATGGCAGACTCCTTTGAGCTTGACAGAGAAACCGACAACAATAAATGTTCATAACAAACCACCAATTGCTTTTTCAACTCCACGGCCTGTTCTGATGCTTGGGCCTCATCTAGTTTCAATTGACTCAAATTCTGTTTCAAAGATATAAGAACTTTCGTCAAGAAATAAACACCTGGAATGTCATTATCTTTGACAACTCCCTCCACCTTGGTTGAAAGATCATTGCACGCTCTTTTATAATCGACCCAAAATCTCCCCATTAGCCTAATTCTCAAGGAAACGAACTCTTCCAAGAGTTTCTTCTTGTTGAACTTCCCCCAGTTGATTTCATTTTCCCTTGACAAATGATCAGCCAAGTCTGATAATGTGAACGAATACTTATTTGAACCACTACCTGTATCTATCAATTCGAAAAAATCGTGGCTTTTATTGAACCATATGTTCAAAGATGAACTGACATTGGAGTCAAATGAAAGGGTGAAGTTCATCGATGCCCTGGTTATCAAATCATAGTAAGTTGTTAGGTTTGTGTTTATCACGTTGACAAACTCCGTGGTGAAAAGACTCTGATCATCGGTGTGTTTCTCTCCATTCTGCTTGATCAGTGATATTATACCATCAAAGGCGGATAAGTGTAGATCATACAGCTTCTCACAAACAGTAGACACTTGCTTCAAAATACTATCCATCAAATCACCTTCAGATACTAGTTTGATGACTTGAGATTTGGATCCCACATCATGGCAATCAAGCTCCAACTTCTTCAAACTTATGAGCAAGATCTTGAATAGTACCAAGTTTTCAGACAACTGCCCTATAATGTCATTCCCACCTACGGGCAAATCTGCAAAAAGCTTCCATAGCAACTGCACAAATTTGTTTTTGAAATCTTTCAAGTCTTTTAAAGAACTGGGCTGTAAAGACACTAACATGGGGTCCATATTGAATTTGAATTTGGACATATCGACATATGTTTCGTCAATGATGTTCGCTTTTTTGGTGACGGTTCCCAATGTTTTGATCAAGGGGTTCTTGGTATCGTTATTCTCGAAGTACCCGGATATATAGTCAAAAGTATTTTCAATATACCGTAATATGCTGTAGAAGTTCAACTTGTTGTAGTTGGACGAATCTATGGTAATGGAATTTATAAGTGACAGCAAGTACTCAAACCTGATTGAAAGGAATTCAAACAAGATGGTCGATCTTGAGATGCTGGTGCCGGAACTTTGGAGGAGAATCAAACACAATAGATAATTAACAAGCGGGGACTGGCTCAGATCGAACAGTTCCGGCAACAGAAAGTTCAAGTCGTGCACATTGTCGTTTTCCTTGTAGTCTTGTGGGCTTCCAATGTCATCGATTTGAACTGTCAACGGGTTAAGGGAGACCAAATGTTTCTTTGTAAACGGATCGGTAAAAACAGACTTATCAGATTCATTGAATAGATTTCGGGAAGCATTGAAAGTGGAAATTTGTACTTCAAGAAACTTCTTGAAGTTGGCTTTTAATCTGTCGAAGGTTTGGAGTAACAAAGTATTCGAGCTGATTTGATCCCTAAACCTGAGGTTCAAAATGTGGTAAAGCTTAGCGAAGTAAATATAATTGGAAGTATGGAGGAATGGGGACTCGGTGTAATCAAGTTTCTGAAGCTGGCAGTCTAAGTACAACAATCTGTCGTACACTAGATCATTCACTATTCGACGCGATTCGCCCTCTTGAATCTCAGACAATGTATCAACGCTGAGTTTGTGATAGATGTTGGAGTACCCCTGGGAATTAAATTTGACAAAATTGGAAGACTTGAATGCCAAATCTGACAACCCTGTCTCGAAAGCCTTGGTGGACTGGTATGTCTCGGTGATTTCATTGGTTATGGAGATAAGGTCTCGGTACTTGTTGCTGACTAGCGATTGTAAGTCTGATCTGGCACTCAAGGCATCTTGCTCATACTGGCGGTTTAACGTCTGGATATCCTTGATTGATAAGGTCTGGAACATTTCTTCTACCGACTGAGAAGCGCCGGTATTGTGGCTCTGTTTGACAGAGCCGTCGGACGGCCTCCTATGCATAATTGACATTCAGGTTAGTGAAAAATATAGTGAACAAGTCGCGATATTTTGAGTATTGAGTAACAAAGAGTGAAAGACCTAAAAATATAAACAGAAAATTGACACAGAATAGCTAGGTACAAAACCACGGCAGTTAAGCGTACTGTGTTTCGTACTGCGGGCGTTTGTGGATAAACCTTTTGACTTATAAACGGAAAATAAAATTTAGTGTTTTCAAAATACTTCAGTTTAGACTTTGATCAATCGTATCAGGTTGCAATTTTCACGAAATAAAATCTTCAAAACGTACCATACGTTCACTAGTAAAAAATTTATTCTCTTTAAACGTCCCCTTAAGTGAAAAGAAAGAAGTCCAGTGAGTTTCTTGAAACTCCTTACCACCAATTCTAGCCCTTTGCTTCCTTCTCACTTCATTTTGACTTGCCTGTTAGGCTCTACGGTATCATCTCCTATCTATCTACGGAATTGGTTGCAAGCGCGCTTAGACCTCCAAGAAATTACCAAATTGGGCCTGAGTCATAAACTGTTAAAACTTTTTCTCCCGGTTCCCTTTTCTTAGTCTTACACCAGCAAACGTCAGCAACATGGATATACGAAGCCGGGGGCACCTGGCGGGGCAACTGGAGCAACTACAGCAAAAGACAAAGTCTCGCCACAGATCAAGCACGGGCTGTTTAACGTGTAGGAGACGCAAGAAAAAGTGTGATGAAAAACTGTACCCACAATGCCTTACCTGTCAAGATAAGCAACTAAGATGTGAATGGCCCGTGAAGGTCAACGAAATACACAAGCACTTGAGCAATGTACGATACTATGGTACAGATGAAGGTGCCAGGGAGAGAAAGTCACGTAAAAAACTGGGATCAACAGATGTACGGCACCAGCATCGACAAAAACCTATAACCACGTTCAGTACGGTCCCCAACGACGTGGGCGAGTTGTTTGGTCTCACCGAGGGGACGGCCACAGGGATATGGGACGACTTTGCCAAAGATTTTGAACATGACTACCACCTGCAACCGCCCCGGCATCAACAGCAACAGCAGCAGCTAGACAGGTTAGCAGAAAGTCGTGCCGCGGATAGTTTTCGTCAAGACTCGTCAGGTGTCAGCGAAGCGGAAGCGACGAAGAAAGACGTACTAAAAAGAATAGCATTGCAGCAGGACTGTGTAGACGACATATATAATGTGTAAAATCAAAAGAAACGATTTATTCAACTATTGTTGCCATGGTATATATACAGAGAAAAGGTTAAAGAAATAACGCTTGCCGGTGCGGGATGGAATAAACCGACTCGGACGTAGGCATGGAAAAATTCACCCGGTAACGGTAGCTGTAAAACCTTCAAACTTCGGGCTTGGCAGCAAAACTATTTTGTGAACTTGGTGTGACCACAACGCTCCACTGAAAAGCCATATAACGTTGACAATCGCCCAATCACCCTGATTTAGTGGCTTAACACACCCCAGATATTATTTTGAAGAGTTGCAGAAAAATACCATTTCTCACAAGAAAAGAACGAAAAAAGGGAAGGAAAAAAGAAAAAAAAGTGTTTCAAATTGACTCAAGTAAAATAAACAGGACACATACACCATGACTTCTTTACATAACGGGGTCAATGATAATCCCTACTATGCCGAACCGGTGAACTCCACCTACTACCCGCATTCTCAACCTGTGGGAAATCAATACTACCAGGAGGAACAGGTGGGCCCTGGCTACGATACCACCGAGTCTTCGCAATACTACAACAGTACCAACAACCCCAATAGTAATGGGAACAAGGAAATGAATTCGCCTCAGTCGAACCAAGGAACCACTCCTGCGCTAAGTGGGGAGGCCGCCTATGCTACGCAGGCCTTGAACGGATCGCCACAGGGGTCTGCAGCCTCGTCAAACCACCCACAAGATTTGGCGTCCCCCCAGGTCAATAACATCAATGGAATCAATATGAATATCAATGGCATGGCCATGAATGTCAACAATATGCAAGATATCAGTATTATGAACCAGATGGGACCTCACGGAGTACAGCAGTTGCCTCACCCACAAGCGGGCCAATTGCCACAACCATCTCTGCTGCAAGTGCTGCAGATGCCGGGCCCATCTCAACCTTCCCAGCCCCAACAAGATGGTACTCCAGAAACGGATGCAGATCAGGAGGCGGAGGACCAGGGTGGAGAACAACCGTTCTACGTGAATGCCAAACAATACCATAGGATATTGAAGAGGCGTATCGCCAGAGCCAAGTTGGAAGAAACGTTGAAGATCGCTAGAACAAGGAAACCGTATTTACATGAATCAAGACATAAACATGCCATGAGAAGACCTAGAGGCCAAGGCGGTAGGTTTTTGACGGCGGCTGAGATAGCCGAAAAGGCTAGATTGGACAAGTTGAAAGAATTAGAGGATAAGAATAAAGATGATTCTTCTGTCGATGATAATAATGAAAACGCATCTGTTGACAACAAAGAGAATTTATTGGGGTTGATCAATGAATAACTTCCAAGGGATGATCGGGACTTGGATGAAGAATAGAGACGAAATCATTAATGTATTTATATATGTACTTTAAATAGGAACTTTTGTTGTTCGAAAGGGCTTTAGGACTGACACAAAAAAATGAATAAAGAAGGTTTTTTCAAAGTAACCCTTTCAAAATGACTTGGTTTTCTGGCGATAACTGACTGAATAGAGAACTGTCAAGCAGTTTCAAGTTAGACGATACCACCGCTTTGATTTGGTTCAAGTCATTGCTTTTGATTTCAGATATCGGATCAAAAGGTTCGGGTTGGATGGTAGCCAATTTGGAGAAATTAGACCCAAACCCGCCTGCATCTAAATCTAGTTCGTTTAAGGCTCGATGGGAGAATTCCAAGTCTGATTGGAGTT
Organism: Yamadazyma sp. yHMH393; assembly: GCA_030580255.1. Classification (NCBI taxonomy): domain Eukaryota; kingdom Fungi; phylum Ascomycota; class Pichiomycetes; order Serinales; family Debaryomycetaceae; genus Yamadazyma; species Yamadazyma sp. yHMH393. The sequence continues at coordinate 245,785 of JAKTSP010000041.1, forward strand.
TGTCTGATGTCACAGTATCGAGATTGATCAAATTCTTACAAATTTGTTCCAACAAGATAATTTTTAAGGTGGAGTTTACCAAATCACATTTGATCAATTCACTCAATCCAATAAGAATTATCTTCTTGTCTCTCAAGTTTTGGAAGTTGGTAAGGTTAGGAACAAGCAAGTTGGACAACATTTGTTCAAAGACCCCGTTTTGTGGAAGGTTGACAAGGTTGATGATAAAATTGGCGTTTAAGTTCTTATTAACTATCCCAAGTGATTGGTTTAACGGGATAATGCAGATTTCAAATATGAACACAATAAATCTCTTCAAGAACTTTTCGGTTCTTGAGTTCTTCAACCTGGTTAACAAAAGAATAGATATGTTTTTTAGGTATTTTTCCAAGAATTCCACTGGGATGTATAATAGAATATTTTCCAACAATTCGAACCCGTGAATCTCGTTCAACTTGGAGGCTATCAACTTTTGGAAGATACCCAATAATGGAGTCATTGTTTCATCTCCGCCACTGGTGAACACTCTGTAATCGTATTTGATGATTGAAACCAATAACCTAGTAATCCCTGGAATATTACCTCTGAATTGCCATAGACTTGGCGACATGAGTGGCTTGATCAATTGCTTATATTCGTTGGGCAATTCAGGTTGCTCAGGTAACCTCTCAAGCAAATAGGCCAAAACTTGAAACGTGTATGGCACAAACTCTTGCACATCTTCGCCCAAAATCATGAGCAAGTTGGGTAGAATCAATCCAATTAACACACTGACTTCTTCCGCTTTGGAGTACTTGATCAATAACCCCAAACTTTCAAAGGTATAGTGTGAGAACTTTGGATTGGCAGGGTTTTTTGATGTTTTGACCAAGATTTTGATCAATTGTTCGATAATAACTTTCTTCAAGTCAAAAGTTATGGCGTCCTCCGAAGTGACTAATATTCTCATGATCGACTTGATCAAGAATTCGTTTTCAGATAGTTTTTCGGGAGGGGAGTCGTAATGTAAGCCGATGAGTTTAAATAAGTTTGTCAACAAATCATGTAAATGAGGTTGTACGTCAAATTTGTTGAACACCGGTTCGTGGTCTTGATTGAAGCTGGTCATGGACAACAATTTATCCACCACTATAGCCGCATAAGTGTAAATGACGGGGTTGGGGTCGTTCAAATGAGTGATCAATAACGGGATTACCGATGTCAATTGGTCTTTGGTCAATTGGTTTCTGAAGATCAAAATATACTTGATGGCATCGGTGATCAAGATAGGATGGATGCTGGAAGATGAAGACGAAGACATTAAATCATTGGCAATATTGTCACTGAAGAATTGCACAACGTCAACCAACACGTTAGTGGAAGTAACCCCAACATTGGTGATTGTCCCCTTGGTGGCCAAAGAGCTGAATAAATAGATAGCCAAATCCTTATTCTGCCAATGTGAATTATCTCTCAAGAACTGTGCAACATGGTCCATGACGATATTGGTCAACAACTCGTTGTTGATCTCCTTCAATTCTCTCAAGAAATCCGTGGCGGACTTTCTTCTTGAATCGAATTCACTACCTTCCAAATCAAATCTTATGTAGTTTATTGGTTCGTCTTCGAACAACTCTAAGTCAATGTCTCTTAAGTAAATGTTTGGAAGAATGATTTTGTTGATGATTTCATTCAAACTAGCTTCGTTGTTGAAGAAATTTTGATAGTTGGAGATCTTGATTATCAAAGTCAAGAATTGCAAGCACTTGATGATCAATAAATCAAACTTCTGTTGCTTGGTAATGTAGTTGGTGATCAAAGACCAAATCTCTTTGATGAAATTTTCGATGAGTGGTTCGAAGATGTCGGTATACCTGGTGATATAAAGGTTGATCAATTCTATAATGGATGTTTTGATCTTAATGATGACATCAATCTCCTCATCGCTGTCCTTGTCGGAAATCAAACTAGACTCAAAGCTGAGATACTTGTGCATAATTTTCATCCCGTGAACCAAATTATCTTCGAAGAATTCAGGAATATCTTGACAATTAAGATCATAATAGATTTGAATCAACAACAACAAATTGTCCAAGTAAATCTTGAGGTCTTTGGGGTTGTTCAAGTTGGCATCGATCAATTCGTCGATTTTCGTCAAGAGTGCCAAAAAGGGTTCGGCAAACTTATCTAACACCAATTTGATCTCCAAAAATAACTCATCGCTTCTGAACAAAGGTCTCCATTTTTTGAAGATCGAGTGACTCACCAACAATATGGACTTATTGGTGACGAAATCCGACATCGAAAACTTGTTGATTAAATCATCAATCAAATTCTGCCAATTGTGTGGGAAATCGGATTCTGCTATCAATGAGATACATTCACCCATTTGGATCTGCAAATTATTGGGTAAACTGATCATGACATTCAAGATCTGAGTTTTGATATATGCCACATCATCCATCGGCAACATGTATTCCCCATTCTCATTCACCCACTTTCTCTTGATCAAGTTCTTCAAGAATATACTAGCAGACAATCGGATTGAAATATTCAAGTCGGTGGCTGAGACTATTTTCAATAAGTTGATGGAAAACTGTGGCAAGAGCTCGATCGATTTCAACTGCAACTCCGATTCTTTGGCGTATTGCGGCAGCAACGAGTGTTCCAAGCACGAGGCGATGGACTCCAATGTGTTGTCCACCATGGTTATTGATTTTGTTTGTTTTCAATAAAGAATGAGTAGGCGATTTAGCGGTGTAGAAGAATTTCTCAATCATCTCGCGCACAAAAAAGCAAACAGAATGAAAAAGAACGGGGACGAATACTAGGTAACTGAAATAAAAGAATTGTTGTTTAAAACTCTATAAAACATTATGTAACAAAATGAAAATCAAGATGGGTAGTATTACAGGGAAGCAGACGACACGCCTGATATGACACGAGTATCGCAGCCATCAGCCACAAAAAGGGTGAGGCAAACAAGTGAACGTTGATTCTTTGGAATGTTTCCCATCTCTTGAGATCTCAATCATCCATCAAGAATAAATTGGACATGTTCTAAACACCCTGTAGACTCTACTTGGTAGTAGGCAATTGCTGAGCGTTGTCCTTGGCTTGCTTTTGTTTGGCAACGGCGTAAACTAACCCAGCGACGAAACCCAAGAAGATGGAAGTGACGGAGTAAAAGTTGATGGCAGCTTCGAAAAAGATCAAACCAGACAAAGCAATTGGCAACTTGTTCAAAGCACCAACCATGGAGTAGGTCGTGGAAGAGGTGACTCTAACACACCATGCAGAACAGTAAGAAATACCAACGGAGGAAACCCCGGAGAACACCATGGCGGCGATAGTAGGAAATCTGTTTCCAGCAGGGAAGTTGTATTCAAGGTTAGCAGTAGACCAGTTCTCGAAGAGAACAGAAGAAACCAACAAGATTGGAATGGATAACAAGTTGTTGTAGTACATGGTGTCGAAATCTTTGAAGTTGGTCAACTTTATTCTCTTTTTCATGAACAAAACAAAAGAAGCAGATGAAAAACAGTTGATAATCATCCAGAAGTAACCCAAGTACAATTCGTACATGTCATTGGCATTGACCTCTTTGGCATCACCATAGTAAGCAATGACGGAAGATAACACCATCAAAATGAAGGAACCAAAGGTCATGGGAGTAATTTTACTACCGAACCAGATAACTTCACCGTAGGCGATCAAGATAATGGTTAAGTTTTTGAAAATGGTGTAAACTGGAACAGACAAGTACTGGATAGCTTTGGAACCGGTGTAGATCATGGCAACCAACAAAAAGGCAATTGGAAACCATTTTTTGGCTTCGTCTTTGTTGAATTGTTTGTAGGTGATGACGTTGAAAGATTTCAACGAACCGATGGTGACAATACACACGGTGGATTGGATGGCTAAAAGAAAGAAGTTCAAGTTGAACGAACCAGATAACACAAACTTGTTTGTCAAGGTCATCAAGATAGAAGACAAACAGTAAGATAAAATAGAAATTGGTGCTGAATTAGCTATTGATCCAGCACCTGAGCTAGCGTATGATGATTTTTCCATTGTAAACACGTTTTGATTTCGACGGAGATATGTCCTGACTTTGCTTTGGATATAATATATGGATTGACTGAGTAGATATACCAGGATTATTCCCATACACTTGGAACCAACAACGAAACTGAAGAAAAAAAAGTTAGTTGAAGAAAGAAAAGAAAAAAACAGCAGGAAAAAAAATATAACAAGTTCAAAGGAGACCCAAGGGAGCAAAACAAAATAAATAAAAAAAAAATAAAATTAGTGAAAAACTCGTTCTACAGTTCAGATTTCGGGTGTTTGTTTAAGTGAACGATTTTTTTTCTAACAAAGGCAGTGGCATGCACGGAGGTACCAGACGTTACATCTTTCGTCTATATTGACAATTATGTAAGCATATTGAACCAAAGAGTCAAACGCTGGTGTTATGGGCTGATGTGCGTGAGAAGACACGTCCCATTAAATTATTTCTTCACACAGCCCACAGATCTGACAAGCACCGCTGCAGGTGTAGAAACGGGGCACGGAAGGAGAAACAGGAAAGGCTGGTAGCGAACACGCCCGCATCAAGCAGCAGGCACAGGTGCCGGCAAGGTTGTCCTAGGCACCAAATTAGGCGGGTTTAGAGATAACAATCCGAAGGAATACGTGGATGGGTATTCCGCGCTTCTAATAACAACGTCAAACAATGCCACCAGGTACCACCTACAGCCTATTTTCTTTTTTTTGGGTGAGTTACGTACGAAAGTGGCGCTCGAGGATTAGCGTGGCTAATGGTCGATTGAGAAATCCGGTGCCTGTTTTGTGTTTAAAGTAGCTGCAAGCAACCCTCACCAAAAAAAGGGGGAGTTGCTGCTGGCTGGAGTGCTAGTGCTGGTGGCCATCTCGACAGGTTTGTACGAGACATTGGTTAGTTTCGCGTACCTGCGGGCCAACAAAGGCATACACCAAAGCCATATTGTTGCATGGTCGGCGGATAATTCGAGGTTGTTCCTACATATTTTTGAAGCGTTGGTACAGTGCTATTGTCGGGGTGAAATTTTTTGGTTTTCACTCCTTTTGGGAATTTCACTTGCCATTTTGAGATGAGGTCTCATAACCAGATCTCAAGCTGCAATATTTCTGACACCTGGTCTAACACCGGTGTCATTAAAGGAAACAACCGCCGATGCGCTAGATACGGTGAGGGCGTGTCAATGGAGTGCGTTCGTTCTATTCGTTGGTTCATAACTAAAATAACCTATGTTCTGCCATGAAGATTTGTCTATGTAAATTGAAATTGCGGCTAGGAACGGGGCGTTTCTATAACATTCACGTGTGCTGCATGTTTACGGAGTGTAGTCGCCTCTATTATAGATGCTGATATCCACCTCGGCCTTCAAATCCACCACATCTCCCGAATCGATGCAGGCATCAACGCTGAAGCCTCTGCCCTGCTGTTCTTTGAGCCTTTGATTTTGAGCCCGGATTTTTTCCAACTCTTGGATGTAGTTATCTTCCACTCCGGTAACATAATTACCAGTGAAAACCCCAACCTCGAACTGTTGCACTTCGGGCGTCCTACAACACTCCACCAAGTCTTCCAAGTCTTGATAAATCACCTTGTCGGAGCCAATGACCTTGCAAATCTCGTCGATATCTCTGTTGAACCCCACTAATGCTTTGGTATCGGCCAAGTCAATACCGTAAATATGATTGAACCTGATAGGAGGGGCACAAGATGCAAAATACACTTTTTTGGCACCGGCTTCTCTAGCCATTTGTACAATCTCTTTGGAGGTAGTACCTCTAACAATGGAATCGTCCACTAAAAGCACATTCTTGTCTTTAAATTCGGATTCCATGGCATTCAACTTCCTCCTAACGGACGATGTTCTTTCCTTTTGATCGGGCATGATAAAAGTTCTGCCAATATATCTATTCTTGACAAATCCTTCTCTGAAAGGAATATCTAGTTTCACAGCACATTGGAATGCTGATGTTCTAGAAGTATCTGGGACAGGTATAACCACATCGATGATATCTTTCAAGTCTTCGGCTTCGAAGGTCTTGGTAATCTTGTTGGCCAATTTGTTACCCATTTCTATTCTTGACCTGTAAACGGATATACCATCTAAAATGGAATCTGGTCTAGCAAAGTAAACGTATTCAAATATATCCGGGGAAAAAAGCTTGGGTTCAGCAACTTGTTTGAACTCAGGAACTTTCGTGGGGTCTTTTTGAATAATGACGGCTTCACCCGGCTTGACGTCTCTGAAAGTGTCAAATCCATGAGCTTTCAAGACCACGGATTCACTGGCAAGCATGTAGTCTTTCAAACCAGTGACTTTATTGACTCTTTCACCAAATAACAAAGGTCTGATCCCATTTGGATCTCTAAATCCAATGATCCCGTATCCTGCCAACATGGCCACACAGGCAAATGCACCTCTAATGATTTTGTAGGTCCCTGTCAAAGCAGAGAACACATCCTGGTTGTTGACCCTGGACTTGTTGAACTTCTCCAATTCACTGGCAAAGATATTGATGAGTAACTCAGAATCAGAATCGGTATTGATATGACGGTGCACTGTTTCATCCAAGTACTTTCTCAACTCATTAGAATTCACCAAGTTCCCGTTGTGACTCAAGGAAATCCCAAAAGGTGAATTGACGTAAAAGGGTTGTGCTTCACTGCCAGCACTACTTCCAGCAGTTGGATAACGTAAATGGGTGATCCCAAAATTCCCGGCCAAGCTGTTCATTCTTTGCTGAGTAAACACATCTCTAGCCATGCCGTTTCCTTTACATTGGTAGAATCTACCTTTGGATCCACATGTTACAATACCTGCGGCATCTTGCCCACGATGTTGTAAAAACATGGCTCCTTCGAACAATTCGGGGGCCACTTTGGCCTGCTGGTCACTTAACACGATTCCGAGGATTCCACACATTGTATATAGAAGCAATCTTTCTCTGTATAAGATACTTTGAAGTAGATCAAATGCTAACAAAACGTAAAAATTTTTCTATTAACTTAATTTAGAGGAGTCAAATTTCGCATCTTAAAGCCCTTTTCGCATCTTAATGCCCTCTCATCTCATATCTAAAATGTTATCGACTGCAAAAAAAAGAAACTGCAAAATCGCTTCCTCAAATATGGCTACCTCTAATATAGCTTTCGTTACTGCTTTATGTCTAAACGTTTATATTAATACACACCCGCAAAGATATAAAAAAATGGCCAAAAAATCACTTAAAAAGTAAAAAGATACCAGGTGATAGTGTCATCTGAAAAAAACTAATCATCAAAAAAAAGCCTTCTATAATATAACAAATAAAAGCAAACAGGTAATAAAAAGACAGTTGTGATGTTGCACATGGATCACAGGATCATCGAACCACAACCTCGATAAAACAACAAAAAAACAATCAAACAAATAAGCAAACAAGTTGCTTTGATCTAATCACTGAAGTTAGAACGACTGGAGTCAAAACAAAATACAAAAACAAGACACAGACCGTGTCATAAACAAGCCAAAATCAGTGTAGATTCTCGAACAAACTCCCCAAATTAATACAACCACTGTGGCAGGAACAAAAAAAAATAAGACAATATTCGTAAATCATTTGAAAAATCATTGAATCGTTAAACTCCTATTTGAACGGAAAATCTTTGAAAAAGTATTATCAGTTCCATCGGTTTCTTTCTTATTTTTTCAATGCCTTTATTTCTGAGCTGACTGTGCAGGTGGCACTTGCTGCTGCTGATGGGACTGGGGTGGTGGTGGTGCATATTGTCCGTTAAACGGAGGATATTGCCCATTGAACGGGGGGTACTGTGGATATTGTTGAGGGTATCCATTGAATTGGGGAGAAACACCTTGAGGTCCGACCCCTGGAGGAGGTGGCAAGTACCCCTGTGGGTAGCCTTGTGGATATCCTTGTGGAGGATACTGTTGTGCTGGGATTGGAATGCCTGCACCCTGCAAATTGGCTGGAGGTTGGGATGGGGTGATGGTCTGGGGAGCAGAGGGAACGGCGGGAGCAGTGGCATTTTTCGACTGTGGGTGTCCATCAGCTTGTTGGCCAGGCTGGCCAGGTTGGCCCTTGTATTGGCCATTGCCTTTTTCGTTCCCCACAGGTAATTCCCCAGTTGAGAATGGTTTTGGAACAGCAGATTCATTCTCTGCCACGTACAACGACTTATCGATGTCAGCCGGAATTGGTTTGATTTCGGTACCTAATTCTTGTTCAATCTTGTATAAACTGTACCGATCATCCCAGCTCAATAAATTGACTGCCAAACCTAAGTGACCAAATCTACCAGATCTACCGATTCTGTGTAAATAGCTTTCGCCGGTTTTGGGGAAATCAAAGTTGATGACAACGTTCACTGCTTGTATATCGATACCTCTGGTCAACAAATCAGAACACACTAAATTTCTGACTTTTCCCAGTCTGAATTCATGAAAAACTTTATTTCTTGCTTGTTGTGGCATTCTTGCATGAGAGTAGTAACATGAAAATCCTAATTCCGTGATTTTTTTGGCCAATAACTCAACTCTGCTAGTTGAATTACAAAAGATAATCGATTGGTTGATCTGCAATTTGCTGAATAATGTGTTCAAGCAGTGTAATTTTTGCTTTTCATCAACGAAGGCATAATATTGAGTAATACCTTTCAAAGTCAATTCGTCCATCAAGTTGATTTCATATGGTTTGGTTAAATGATCATCCATAAATGATTTGACAGTCAATGGGAAAGTGGCACTGAATAATAACGATTGTCTTTTTTCAGGGAAAAACGATAAAATTTGTTCGATAGTTCTCTTGAACTCCCTTGATAACATTTTATCAGCTTCATCCATAACGAACATTGGACATTCGGAGAAATCAGCAATGCTCCTGGAAGCCAAGTCCAATACTCTACCTGGAGTACCAACTAATACATGGACTGGTTCATTCAATCTCATGATATCATCTTTCAAAGACGTACCACCAGTAGTAACCATACATTGTGACCCCACATGTTTACCCAAGGTTCTGACCACTTGAGACGTTTGTAAAGCCAACTCTCTAGTGGGTACCAATATCAAGGCTTGGATCTTATTTACCTTGGGCTTGATGCGTTGTAATGTTGGGATGATAAAAGAAGCAGTTTTACCCGTTCCATTTTTAGCTCTGGCCAAAATATCCCTACCAGCTAACGCAATTGGAATACTTTCTTCTTGAATCGGAGAAGGCTTTTCAAACCCTGCTTCAAAAATCCCCATCAATAATTCTCTCTTCAACCCAAATTCTTCAAACGTTTTACCTTTGGTATTCAACACATCTTCAGTTTGGGGTCTTGTATCCCTCTCGGGAATACTTAGTTCGCTCTTCCAGTTCTCAGACATATTTTGTAACGATAATGTGAACAGCTATGGATCTGTAATGTAGTTGATCACACCAAAAAAGGGAAGTTTGCGTTCAGGTAATACTTATTATAGTATAAAGCAAGACGAAAGTTCAAACAATTCTTTTTCTTTCTTTGAATATGATATGTGTACAACCTCCAATTCCAATGAATAAATAGATATATTTATGACTAATGAAAGAAGGACGGTTTTCGATTGACAATCAAACGTATTGTATACAAGTCTTATGAGATAATGTGATTTCTGGACTTGGAATAAACGGTCAACGAATTCTATTCAATGGGCTCTGAAACTGATTTTGTGTAGATGAATTTTTTTTTTTTAATCCTTTGGACAATTTTTTGAGTAGCTGGAGTCAGTTTGCGCATGGACCCAGTAAAGCGTTTGTTAAGGTGCACGACCTTTTCTTCTAAGCGTTACCCGGATAATATAAGGTTTGCACAACGGTGCTGGTGACAGGCGTAAATGACAGCCCATGGTTTGCTATATTGATAAAGTGGGAGAGAAGACAAAGCTTGGCGTATCACAATCGGTTCAAATATCGAAAGTGGGAAGTGGAGGCAAAAGGTAGCTAGCGATGGGATGAGTGAGGAACCAGGCTCTTTTGGGTACAGTACGGGGTCCAAAAAGACGTTTACCAAACTCCTATTCAGGTGCCCGAAATCTACCAAGTGACGAATAATTTGTCATAATTCGGTGGTATCGGAAAGTATATCTAGATGGAGAAATACCGAAGTAGAAGTTGTGTAATAAAGTATTGCAAAATTCGCATCTCAAAAAATCTACTTATATCAATACCCTCTGATCAATGAAGTTACCAGTGGAAACCATAAATAAACTCCAGCAGGATCTGTCATGCATAAGAAACATCTGTATCTTAGCCCATGTGGACCACGGAAAGACGTCGTTGAGTGACTCTTTGCTAGCCACCAATGGGATCCTTTCACAGAGAATGGCAGGTAAAACTCGATTCTTGGATTCGAGAGAAGATGAGCAACTAAGAGGGATAACAATGGAGAGTTCTGCCATTTCGTTATACTTCAAAACGTCCAAGAGAAAGGAGGACAGTGAAGAGGTGGAGATCAAGGAGAATTTGATCAACTTAATCGATTCTCCTGGTCATATTGATTTCTCATCTGAAGTTTCTACCGCATCGAGATTGTGTGATGGAGCCATAGTGTTGGTGGATGTTATCGAAGGGGTGTGTTCTCAGACGGTCAATGTGTTGAGACAGTGCTGGGTGGATAAGTTGAAGCCTATTTTGGTGTTGAACAAAATCGACAGGTTGATCACAGAGTGGCAATTTACGCCGTTGGAAGCTTATCAACATTTGTCAAGAACCATCGAGCAAGTGAACTCGGTTATTGGATCTTTCTACTCAGGAGACAGAATGGAGGATGATATGATCTGGAGGGAGAAAGGTTCCGTCGGTGAGTTTGTGGAAAAAGATGACGCTGACTTGTACTTCTCCCCCGAGTTGAATAATGTTATCTTTGCGTCAGCAGTCGATGGGTGGGCGTTTTCCATCAATACCTTCGCCAGTTTTATGCTGAAGAAATTGGGCTTCTCCCATAGCGTTCTTTCCAAAACGCTATGGGGGGACTTCTACTTGGACATGAAAAACAAGAAGATCATTCCAGGAAAGAAATTAAAGGCCAACCAAGCAAACCTCAAATTGTTATTCGTGGGTTTGATCTTGGAACAGATATGGGCCGCTTACGAAAACTGTGTGGTCAACAGGAATGACGAAATGTTGGAGAAGATCATCAGCAAGTTGGGAGTGAAAGTGGGACCAAGAGATTTGCGCTCCAAAGACTACAAGAATCTTTTGAACGTCATCATGTCTCAGTGGATACCTGTGAGCCATGCGATCTTGGGAATGGTGATAGACTACCTTCCAGGACCCAGGCAAGCACAAGGAGAGAAAATGACCAAGTTGCTAGATGAGTGCATATATAACGTGTTCCCAGATTCAGAGGACAAATCGTCATTAATCGAGGACAGTTTTGAAAACTCCATAAAAACTTGTGGAAGTGAGGATGCAGACCACAAGACCTTGGCCTACGTATCCAAAATGATCTCCATTCCCAATGAGGAATTGCCCAAAGACTTTGTGACTCCTGCGTTGTCTAAAGAAGAGTTGAAGGAAAGAACAAGGGTGGCGCGAGAATTGGCCAAAAAGGCTTCGGAAGAGGCAGCTGCTGCCCAAGAGGCCCTTAAGGAACAAGAGGGAGATAATGAGTTTGCTCTTCCTTTAGCCGTGAAAGATCCGTTTGAATGGGAGTATGAAGAGGACTACTTCGACGCTGACGACGAAGACACACCAGAGACCCTTATTGGGTTCACAAGAGTATTCTCAGGGTCTTTATCAAGAGGGCAGTCTGTGACAGTTATAGGGCCTAAATATGACCCTTCACTTCCAAAAGATAGCCCCACAAACAGGACCCAAATACTGGAGAATATCGTCATACAGGATTTGTACCTTATTATGGGAAGAGATTTACAGAGAATGGACACGGTGCCTGCAGGAAACATTGTGGGAGTAGTTGGGCTCGATAACATCGTCCTCAAGAATGCTACCATACACTCCAATTTTGAAGAGCCAAATGTTCATCCCTACATCAACTTGGCAAGCACATCGACATTGATCCACAACAAGCCCATTATGAAAATAGCCATTGAACCCACAAACTTGCTTCAATTGGGGAAACTCGAGAAGGGTTTGGAACTGTTGTCCAAGGCCGACCCTGTGTTTGAATGGTCCATAGATGACGATTCGGGAGAACTCATTATGGGTGTGGCAGGAGAATTGCATTTGGAAAGATGCGTCAAAGACTTGAAAGATCGGTTCGCCAAGGGAGTGGAAGTTACTGTCAAAGAACCAGTCATTCCGTTCAGAGAGGGATTGGATCCTGGGCAGTCTTCAGCGTACAACAACCAAGACGGCCTCTCTTTTATAGTCGAGAACCTTGAGCTCCATTTCAAGACGTTTGCATTGCCCGATTCAATTGTAAGCTTGTTGATCAGCCATGAGTCTGAAATCTCGGCTATAAGGGACTTGAAGCTCAGAAGTAAGGTGGACGAACATGGATTGATCCCCCAGTTTACTGAAAGGCTCGTTCAAACGTTCAAGGAGGACGACGACAGCGACAGCTTCCTAAGTAAGATAGGATTTGCGACCGTCGAAGAATTCGTGGATAGGATCGTTTCTTTCGGTCCCAAGCGGGTGGGACCAAACGTGCTTGTGGAGAGTAAAGAGAATGGCAGTAAGTTCAAGCATTTCTTAGCTTCGGAGGTCCCTGATGTCCCTCTAGATTATGAACCACACATCATCAACGGGTTTCAGCTCGCGATGAATGAAGGGCCTTTGGCGTCAGAAGTGTTGCAAGGGGTAGTGGTGTTGATACAAAGGGTGGTAGAGGTGCAAAAAGACGAAGACGAAGACGAATTTTTATTGGGTAGTCAAGGAAGAATCATCACCCATACGAGAGATTTGATCCATCACGATTTTATCCGTAAAGGAGCTCGGTTGTTTTTGGCCATGTACACATGTGAAGTGCAAGCAGCCACTGAGGTTTTGGGGAAAGTTTATGCCGTGGTCCAGAAGAGGGGGGGCTCCATAGTGTCGGAAGAGTTGAAGGAAGGAACCCCATTTTTCACAGTAGTGGCACGAGTGCCCGTTATCGAAGCCTACGGGTTCTCAGAAGAGATTAGAATGAGAACTTCGGGTGCTGCCACCCCGCAGTTGGTGTTCGATGGATTCGATATGCTAGATATCGACCCCTTTTGGGTTCCCCATACAGAAGAAGAGTTGGAAGAGTTTGGTGAATTTGCTGAGAGAGAAAATGTAGCTAGAAGATACATGAACAATATCAGACGGAGAAAAGGGTTGTTCGTGGACGAAAAAGTTGTCAAGAATGCAGAGAAGCAGAGGACAATGAAGAAGGACTGATTCAGTCCTTATAGCATGGACACTCTTCGTATATAATATATACGTCACAACGTCTTTATCTTATAAATATCTATTCTCATTTTGTGTCATATTTTCTATCGCTGCAATTTTTTTTCACTACCATTTTTTCATCTATTTGTGGTTGAATTGACTGTTTACTAATACAACAAACCTGCACGAAAGTCAATCTACATAACAAGCAACAAAGCAGTCGGGTTGGAAATATGCCTGCTAATCCGAAAAGCGGCTACGAAGAACCCAAACGGCACGAGAAAATGGCCATTGCCCACCGACTTGGCCAATACTTCAAAAGGCATCATGGAGCTACACATGCTCATTTGACCGAAGATTCTCCTACAACTCATAGCAGTGACCACGACCTTGATACAGACACTGAGGGGGAGCGTGTCGTTGCAACGGATTTGGAGAAGGTGATCGAAGAGTCTGTGAAGACCCATTATTCTATGTATCCCACTCAGCGGTACAAATCTAGCGGGCAGTCGCCCAGTCAGTTGAAGGTCCCCAGCAAGCCTGTGAGTGTGGAAAAAGATAGAGATGACACGGAACGGGAAGCCAATGGGCCTGTACCCAAAGGTGATACTTACCCTTACAGGGACGAGACTTCCACCGGTATAGATAGACCGACTGAGACAGATGTGAGACACCCATCCACTTCCACTTTGAACACGAAACAGGCCAACTTTTTGAAGAAGAAGATGTCTGAATTGAGGGGGTTTAAGATCAAGCTGGAACACTTACCAGAAGGGGGCAACTTGGGCGATAATAAGGAGAATGAAGCCATTGGCAGCAGTAGAGCAGATGACAAAGCAGATGTCACAGCTGGTGCCAAGGCAGATGACAAGGTAGATGACCAGGCAGATAGCAAAGCAGAGGGCAAGTCAGACACCAAGACCCCAAGCCAGACCAATGGGTCTGTGAAAACAGGCCAGGACCACCAACCAGATAAGGGGCCCGCCATGAACCCGCTCAAGATAGGCATGCCAGCTAGTAAGTGGTCCAAGCTTGTGAAGACGAAGTCACCAGAAGCCAAACCAAAACCAGAGGAAGGGTTTTCGCTTTACGGAACGAAGGACGAGGAGGGTTTGCACGTTTATGAAGGAGATGAAGAAGAGTACACAGATGACCAAGAGGACTACGATATTGACGAGCTTGAGGAAGATTTATACAATGGCCCTACAGAGCACCACATTGAACTTGAACTTCAACCGGAATGTGACATCCATGGGGCTGCAGACTGTGACTGTCCGGTGTATGAAGACGGTGAATTCAACGAGGAGGAGACTTACGACTTCACGTTCGAATACAATAAAGAAGGGCGGTTGGTTCCCACTGCTGATTCGGTTAAGGAATATTTCAGGGCCAAAGTGAACGGTCTTGGAAAGGGTAAGTACCAAAGTGACAAGGTCACAGAGATTCTCCATGGCAAGCAGAGTAAAAAGAAGAGTGGGGGTAGGAAGAAAAACGGCGGTGTTGGGGGGAACAATATGGCTTACGACAATACCACCCACCTCAGGCGCAAGCAGTTGACCTTCGACCCTGATTCTTCCAACTATTGTCTATTTTGTGATTACGAGGCGTTGTATGGGCACCCACCAAGGCAATTGATCAAGTGGATGGATAAGAAGTTGGCACAAGAAGACAAACAGAAAACACCAAATAAGAGATGGCCAAAGTTGAATACTCTGGAAATTAGGAACAAGTTGGCGGATAGACAGAATGAGGACCGTGCAGACTCAATTCCACCGTCACCCCGGATGGTACCGCAACTGCTGAGCGTACTATAGTACGAAGGAAAGAGCCCCACCGGGGATTATATATCATGAAGGCACGAAAGTAATTATGGCATCTCTACCGTACTCTCTCTGGTCACGTGAATCACTTTTTCTTTCGCAATACATGCTTGGAAGAAATTCCGGGGTAGAGACACTAAAACTTAAAAAGGCAACAGAAAAAATATCCCACAACCGTTGCTGTGACGGCGACCCATCGTCACCGGAAATATATCGGTGTCGATAACGAGATTTATATTTCAGGTCAATTTTTTCCCTTTTTCTTTTCCCCAACAAAACACCCAATTCCACAATGGCACGCAGTTCTGCCACTACTCCGGCCCCTGCTTCAAAGCAGGTATTACCACACAAGTTTACGTGGGTCCACGATTGGTACGCCCCTACCGACAGCGAGCTTCTCAAGTTGATCAAACTGAATAACAAGTTAAAGGGGTGGCACCGAGTATCGGCGGAGTCTCAGGATGCTGCATTCGGTGGCAATGACAGAAGTGTCTTGAACTTACAAGCAATGAAATATTACGAAGAGGTGCCTATAGTTGACCACTCTGAACACAAACAGATCGAAAACGAAGCTAAGGCCAATGAAAACAATAACGAAATAAACAACTTGACCCAAACAGATTCCAAGGATGATTTGTCTAAAGCTTTGAGTTTGAGCGGTAATGATGAAATTGACGATGGCCAATCTGGAATCGTGTAATTATACTGTACAATTATATAGAATATATGGGTGTGGTGGTCAGCTAAATGACGGTTTCCGTTTATGGTTGTATTTTTGTTGTCTCCATCTATTCCGCCGACTGGAGGCTAAATGGGTCCTGCTTTAGGGTCATGAATGTCACACATTTCCTTGCTAGCTGCACCTCTTCCTTGAGGTTGACTGCCAATTCTTTGAGCTTGCCATCGTGGCCCGATGGCTCTTCACTATTGTCAGCGTCCAGATTGAGGTCCAGGGGGGCCACAAATACCGGGGTCGTCATGAGCAGTTTCCTTTGTGACCTCAATTCAGATATACGGGAAGCGTCTCTGCCATTGATACTAGAAACAATGAAAAGACTGTTCTCTGGTAGCAACGAGTAGATGGTATTTAGTCTTCTACTCAAATTTTGGTAACTTTCTTCCACAGTACATTTCCGCTGACAAGGCGATTCCCACCCTTTGCTGGCCTCCAACTCTCTCAAACTCAATATGAAGGAGTCGTTTTGGTCCACGGTTGTAGAAAAATAGTCCACCACCTCTTCGTCCGTCTTGACATGGTAGTGGGAAGAGTTATCGGCGTTGTTGGCTTGCTGTTCGTAATCCACAAGCACTTGTGTAATTGAAGGCTCACCCCGAACGCTTCGAACTTCATTGATTTTGTCCAACCATGGCGCTTCGTGATAGTTAGTACCGAAGATTTTCCCTTTCACGATCTTTAGCTTGACCAAATCCAAGCAAGCCTTCGCATCTTCAACCGATGAGTGCCCTGCCCCTGAAACTTCACCCTGTTGAATATCACGAGAAAGGTATTTGCTGCATAACCATTTCAAACCAGGTTTGGAAGGGGGTCCTCTTGCATGGTGGTAGCACAACGAAGTGTCAACGATTTTTGGATGTCTAATTTTTAATACGTTTAAATCCAGCTCTAATGAATGCCCCACGAGGATATCTGTGCTGGAAATGGTGTCCACGAATTTGCGTTGAACATCTGCAAGGGTGGTTTCCACGCCTTCCAAAAGTTCCTTGGTTACACCGGAAAATTTGGTCAAATAGTCTGTAATTGGAACCGCAGGTTTAACAAAAGTGTCGTAAACAGTCTCACCGTCGAAAGAAATAATGGAGATCCGAGTAAGTTGTTGACCATTATCGGACTTACAAAATTCACAGTCGAGTGCAAAAATCCTGGATTTAGCATCTCCAAAGTCCCTTGTTTCAACCCATGCTGGACCCAATTCACTTTTCTCATATTCACTGTGGATTGGGTACCCGTTGGCTTTCATGGTGGGGAACAGTAGTAAAAGGTCATAAACTGTGATCTTCTTGGCCTCCAGCTCTGCCACCGCTTTTTTCTTTTCTGCATTGGTCAAATGTCTCCAAGTCAAGGCATACCCTAGAGGGAACAACGAGACTTTATCACCCGGGCTTCTTGTAGCTAGAGCACCATCAAAAACGTTGGAAAAAAACGGAAACTTGTCGCCCACGTCTGCTTTCAACAGGAGAGGCTGCTGATTAGTTTCACTGGGCTCTTCTTCGTCTAAGAAATCAGACCGGCTGAGACCTCCAACCAAACAGGTGACGACCTTTCCGATCTTGTTGTCGCCGTAAACCTTGATAGATGGCCGGGCGACTTCCTGTGATCCAGCAAATACCTGACAGTATATTCTTGAAAGCTCACTAACAGAGATTTCTTGATCTTTTGTCACAATTTCTAGCTTGGGCTGCTCGTTGATCTTATGCAACTTCCTTTTATGCACTTTTATGGAACTCTTATCCCTGGAAACGACCGACGACGTCCTTCTCTTCTTCTTTCCCATATTTTTGGATGGCTTTTGCTTTTGAGCACTTTTGTCGCCAATTGAGTCGTCGGTACTGGTACTCCCAAGGGATACAGCAGAGTCTCTTCTGCCTTCGGCAAGAGCCTTTAATTCGTTCCTCGTTTCCAGTACATCGATGGCCGAGATGGAAAGTCGTGCGGTACTGGAAGATAACGGACACGGCGTTCCGTCATCTTGCATATTACCGGAAATTCTGAAAGGTGAACCGAGAAGTCGGGTGTGGAACGTCTACACTGAAACAGTTGACTTTTCTGGTACCTTGGAGAAAATAGGTGTGTTTCCTGCTGTTACTGCAACTAGAATGAACCGGCAGAAAAAAAAAATGGAAAACTAGGAACACCGCGACATTCAACTGTTGGTATCGATAGAATTTACTAAATCTTGATAAGTGAGGGCATTGCCAGCGGCCAGAGTGCTGTCACTGCTCTGTCGCACCTGGGGCCTGAAATCAGCCATCACAAGACTGTTGATATCGTCAGCCGCTGCTTTGCTTTGAAGGTAGTTGAGGTAAGTGGAAGTAAACTGGTCCAAGTCATCATCGGTGGTAAAAAGCTTGAAATCTGAAGACTCGGTATCGTAGTAAATGGACTTGGAAAGAAGGACCACTTTGTTGCGAGAGTCCCAGCCCTTTGGGATATGGAGACTCAAGGGGGAGGCAGATTCGGGGTTGAAAATGGGGCTTGGTACTACTTTAGCCTCAAGTTTCTGTACCACTCCTAGGCTATTTAGCACACTGCTGATGTCGTTTCTGCTGCCGCAGACCTCTGCAATGTTATTCACAACCACAAACGACCCGCCGTGAACTAGCGCCACAGACCGGAGGAGTTGCTGGTCCATTATAGCTTTGACCGCTGTAGGGTCTTCTTCGAGGGCCAGGGAGTCCATCGCCACAATTAGGTTCACATCTAAAGGATATGTAGGCGTGGTGGCAGCTTCGTCAGTATAAGCGCCGTAGCGTTGCAGTGACAGTTCAGAAGACAGCACCACTCGAAGTTGCTTGCCCTTGTCCTGGAACTGCCACAAGAACCGTAGAATTGCCAAAATGCTCTTCAAATCATAGAAAACGGCTATCACTGTGCTCGGTTTCAGATTACTGTTGATAATGCTCTCTATCGCTTGGCCGTACAACTCGAGCCCATTAAAGTAGTAGACATCCATGGAATCGGTGTAGTTGAACTTCGTCGTCAGTGGCTTCGTGGGGTCGTTCAGGAGCACCACTGTTACGTTTGTGTCATTATTGATGGGAACAGACGCCATTAGGTAGGCGTTTTATGGTACACTGCTGCGCAATTTTTGGTGTAGATTTTTTTGTTCGGATTTGTTTTTTCTACTCAGATATCGCTTGTAAGCAGTTCTCGGAAAGCTCAACCGTCTTAGTAATGACTAAAGGGTCCAAGAAACTGTCCAATGGTGCCGGCGGGCCTGAGGAAGATGACTTGATTAGCCAATATATCGGGGGCAACGAAGGTGGTAGTTCAAGTGCCATGCCCAACGATGCAGCTATTGAAGACATGTTTCGAGCTAAGGCCACAGAACATGCAGACGATGCTGTGGACTACGAAGATATAGACGAGTTGGCGGAGGACGAGGAAATATTGGCCGCAGAAGAGTACGCTATGGATAATGGCAAAGGGGAAGGCGAGGATGACCTCGATTTACAGCAAGACGCAAATGATGAGTTTGACAATATATTTGGAGACGATGTACTCGGGGACCCGTCCAGAGACGACAACAATAGGCTCCTCGATGGCAGTTTAGATAACGATCACTTCATGAGGGACGATGGATTCGATGTGGAGATGGGCGATATTTACGGAGATGGTGGCGATTTCGACATCGATGATGCGGTTTTGAATGACTCGCCAGTGGATGAGCCTGAGCCTGAGCTTAATCAAGACAAGACTCGGAAGAGGGCTATGGGAGACGATGACCGCCGAACGAAAAGGGCTAAGCTTGAACGAATAGTTTCAGCTTTAGAGAAGAGGCAAGCCAAGAGAAACTTGAGGTATTATTTTCCACATTTCAAGCTGCACAAACCATTCAATAACCATCAATTATTCCTACCCGAACCCAGATTCTACAAGTACAAAATCCCCCCAATTGCATTAAAGCCCAAGCCGTTGATACCCACGAGGATCCTGTTCGAAGCAGACTTTGATCTGCGGAAACTATTTAAATCTAACCGGTTCCCGGTGGATTATCCAGGTAAGAAGAACATTACTGACATAACTGAAAACGATCTCAAATTATTGGACGCTATTGAAGAGAACGGTGGTATCGATACCAAAAGATTGGTTCCTCTCGATTATCTCACTAGAGATGGAACAAATGACAAGAAATTCAGTGGGTACGACAAGAACCTCATCCTTGCCACTGCGGATTGGGATGATGATGCCATCATTGGGGGCGAGGCGAACACAATTGCTAAGTCTATTGATTTGGATCAGAATGCATTGGAAGTGGATCCGGATGATGAAGATGAAGATATTTTCAGTGGAAGGATAGATACGGAACACATCAAGCTCGATATGAATGATCCGAATCTTCTATTTGAAAGAATTAAACCTACAGACAAAACCAACAAATTAAGACCTTCTTCCAAGGGTACAGTCACAGGATCTAATCCAGATAAGTCCTTAAACACAAAGTTTAACATTTCCAATGACAAGCAATATGAACTTCTCAAGAGCAATTATAACGTTAAGGTTCGGAGTCAGATTGGAAATTTGAATATCGAACATTCGGTTCCTGCCATGAGACTTCAATCTCCTCACTACAAGGTCAAGTTGTCCAAAGAGGATGCTAGGGCCTTCCATCGGCCAAAATTCAATGTTGCTCCTGGTACCTTGATATCTTTTCTGAAAATAAAGCCTAGGAAGAGGAAGAAGGATAAAGGAAAGACTTCGAAAGAACTTTTCCACAAGACCACAGATTTGACCACGGGTGATAATGCAACATTGATCGGGATGGAATACGCTGAGGAGTACCCAATGATTTTGTCTAATTATGGTATGGGCTCGAAGTTGATTAATTATTACAGACGCGAGAAGCCTGATGACAATTCTAGACCTAAAGCACCACTTGGTGAAACGCACGTTCTTGGAGTGGAAGACCGGTCTCCATTCTGGAACTTTGGTGTTGTTGAAAAGGGTGACTTTGTGCCTACATTATATAACAATATGATCAGGGCCCCGATATTCAAACAAGAGAAAAAGTCAACTGATTTTCTTTTAGTGAAGTCTCAGGGAGGCGGTAATCATCAGAAATACTTTTTAAGGAACCTTGATCACATTTTTGGAGTGGGCCACACATTCCCAAGTGTGGAAATACCAGCTCCTCATTCTAGAAAGGTCACCAACACTTCCAAGAATAGGTTGAAGATGATTGTCTTTAGAACCATGAACAAAAAGGGGAAGGCTAGAATCAATGTGAAAGACATCTCTCATCATTTCCCAGACCAGAATGATATGCAAAACCGTCAAAGATTGAAGGAGTTTATGGAATATCAAAGATCCGGTGAGGATCAATACTACTGGAAGATCAAGAATAGTGACACAGTTCCGGATGAAGAAAGTATAAAAATGATGATAACGCCTGAAGATGTTGCATTGCTTGACAGTATGCAGGCAGGACAACAAGTTCTTGATGATCTTACAATTTTCTTGAATGAAGAACAGGAAAAGATCAAAGAGATACACGACAAGGAGAAGGAAGATGCCAAGGAGAAAGACAAGAAAGATTCTGAAGAAGGTATAGATGAGCAATTATCCTGCTGGAATCTTACCCGGAACTTCATATTATCAAACCAAACCAAATCCATGTTACAATTGAACGGTGAAGGTGACCCCACCGGTATCGGGATAGGATACTCTTTCCTCAAGACCAGTCAAAAGAGTTCGTTTACACCATTCTTTCCACCCCCGAAAGAGAATGTACCCAAGAGTAATCAAGCAGCATATCAACAACGGTTATACGAAGAAGAAGTTTCAAGGATATGGTACACACAAAGAAAGTCATTGGCGGCCTCGGATCCCACACAGTCAGAACAAAATTTGAACCAGATTTACGCGGAGTATAAGCCAATCAACCATCAAAAGTACCTCCGGAAGAAATATGACGAGATCTACAGCAACAACAAGGATAACGACAACAAGATTCTTCGAATCAACAGAAGGTTCAGAGACAAGAATGGGATTGTGCAGAGAAAAGTTGAAGTTATCAAAGATCCTCGGATCATCAAGGCATACCTCAAACGTAAGAAGCAGATCGAAGATGACCTTATTATGAATGCAGATTTGGAAGACATCATCCCAACGAACGACAAAGAGTTGAACAAGATCAGACGGAAAGCGTTGGAAGAGAAATTGGCTAACCTCGAAAGAAGAGCTAAACATCACAAGGGACGGAAACCTGCTAGCGTTTCCAAGGACCTTTTACACTCAGCTATTGCAGCCGGTGGCAGGGCCATTGACTCTAATACTGTTGTTTTGCCCGATGGGACTTACGCCATTGGGGGTAAAGGGATCGGTAAGGGGAAGAGTTTGAATAGAAGATGTACTGCTTGTGGAGCTTATGGTCATATACGAACCAAGAAGAGTTGCCCCTTATACAATCAGACTAAAGGAGGTACCATAGATATTGGGAAATCACACAGTCCAGATGAAGGCGATCCCGGAGGGGATGTTGATGGACAAACACCCAATTCCGAAATACGAGTGTAAATACGAGTAAAAGAATTTGAAAATTTCAAGTTTGTATTTGATATGAAAGAGGGATAGGTATTAAAAAATGAAAAAAAGAATGCCGTTAACAGAAAGCATAGTAAATTCTAACCACAAAAGGTTTCTGAGCCAAAGCGGCTCTTTCGTCAGCCAAGTCTTGTTTCAAAGCTTCGAGGTCTGCTTCTCTTCTCCCTGTATCTAAGTCAATGTCTTTCAATTTGATGTAAAGAGTCCCCCAAGTTCTCTTATATGTTTTGTGCACCAAGTAAATGAAGACCATCACCGGTAAAGATAAACAGTATTGGAAAAAGCCCTCAGCACTGGAAGGGTAACCAGCAGGGGAAGCAGAGATATAAAGTTCGGCCAAAATGATAAGGAAGAAAATCAACATCCCCAAGTAAGACCCCCAAAGCCCCGTTGGTGACACAAACACCAACTCGTCGGTGGACCTTCCTTGTTCGTACAAGGCCCATCTGAATCTGACATGAACAAGACAAGTGGCGAACCATGTGAAAAAAGACGACAAAGAACAAACAGCAAACAACCACGTGAACACGGTTTCTTGGTTCTGATCAACAACAAGGAAACCCAACAACCCAAACAAGTTGGTGACCAACACCGCCATCAAAGGTCTGCCTCGTCTGTCGATGTACCCAAAAATTCTAGGAATCAAACCCTGCACCGCCAAGGAAGCGATGGACCTAGAACAGGCGTACACGGAGGAATTTCCCACCGATACAACAGCCACCAAGATGACGGCGTTCATTATATCAGGCAACACTTTGATCCCACCGTTATTGATGGCAATGACAAAGGGCGAAGCACTGATGTCTTCGTCACTGTCACCATTCAACAACCGCGGATCGGTGTAAGGCACAAGACAGCCAATGACGATGGAGGTCAAAAAGTAGAAGATGAACACTCTCCAGACCACCTGTTTGACAGCTCTGGGCAAGGCCTTTCTAACGTTTTGAGTTTCGGCTGCTGCAAGACATGCAAGTTCCAAACCACCGAAACTGAAAGCAGCAGAAATAAAGGTATTGCACACACCTTTGAATCCATAATTGAAAGACCCGGGGTTGTGCCAGTACTTGCCTCCGATGTACCCACGATCTCCAGCACCACACGTGAGACAGATACCCAAGATGATAAAGCCAACCACCGCCAATACTTTGATGATGGAGAGCCAAAACTCTACTTCTCCAAAGCCAATGACACCAAACATATTAACGGAAACGATCACCACATAAAAGACCGCCACCCACACGGCCGGGTTGATCGACAGGTTCCAATAGCCCACGGTCATGGAACATGCTATCAACTCGGACGGAAACGACACAAGCCATGAGGTGATGTATAGGATGGAAAGAGTGAACCCAATACTAGGTTCAAGGAACCGAGAAAAGTAGCTGATAAAGGCCCCTGAAACTGGGAACGAGGACGCCATCTCCGACAACCCGTTCATCATACAGATCATCCCCACGCCCACAAGTGTGTATCCAATCAACAAGGCACCAGGTCCAAAAGACAAGGCATACCCATTTCCAACAAATAGCCCTGTACCAATACTACCACCGATAGCCAACATTTGGATGTGCCTGTTTTTCAATTTTCTTGCCAACGGGTGGTTTGCAGTGGCCACAGCAGCCTTTTCCTGCTCAGTAAGCATTGAAGTGTCAAACCCTTGCTCATCCAAATTTACCGGTTTGAAGGACTCTATCACTCTTTTGTGGAAGGGGGCGTTTGGCTGTGGGTAAGGGCTGCTTCCATAAGAGGAAACAGACTCTTGATCGCTCGAAGCCGACGGGATTAGATCCAACGAATTCGATTTACTCATTGTAGAACAAGTTCTAACAGAAGGTGATGTGCCAGTTCTTTTATAGGAAAACGACAAGGGTGGTTTTTATTTTTTTTTTTAAAAAAATAATATTAAAACACTCTCAGTATATATATGCAGAGAGGCCATAACTCAAAAGGTAGGCAAATGGGAATACAGTAAGCGAGACTTGAATTTAGGCTTAAACACGAACAGAGGAAGAACAAATGGTAGTCACAGAGCTTGAGTGCCGTTGACCGGAGAGTAACCAAGGTGAATTAAAGACGGTCTTGAGCCTTCGCCGCAAAAAATAGGGATGTATGTCAAAATTTTGTGGTAGAAGCCGTACTGCGGCAGGAAAGTGATACCGATCAAAAACAAGATGAGCTGCATCTGGAATTTGGCTGCGAGGAACGAACGAGATGGCCTGTCTTTGACTTGTGTCGCTCCGATGCTCTAGATACAGTGCTTTATAGGTCCACTGTTTCAGAGTAACGATGCTTTTTTGAAAGGTTGGAGACTTCCAAGAAGTGGGGCCCTTTTACTGTGGTTTTTCCAGGGAAAAGCCACAGATTTGCCAGGGCCTTGTGGCATTTGTGCCGTTGAACAAAAAAAACGGCCAACTTTTTACAAAAAGCAAGTGTCAACGACGGTTATGGCTTTTCTGTCGAACGCATTGGCGCCGACTTTGACGAACACAATTCCAACAACGTAGCCGTTTATGGCTTCTGCACATCCTGCATAAATGTATTGCAACAGTTTCCCTAAAGTGGCAATCGCATAAAACGAGTCGCTACCTGTTTACCTTTTGTTGAGAGGGGGGTGTTTCGAGCTTGGAATGGTGAGTGGTGGCCAAGGCATCACACCAGCTGCAGAAGCACTTGGCGTAAACAATCAGTGGTTAGACGTATAATTAGGGTTTGGCGGAGCACTTTTAAAGTTTGGATGGGGCACGACTCGGACGGATTGCAGCCACTCGAGGGCCAAGAAGAACCGCTGGGGGATACACGAAGAAACTGTCCACAGCGAAACGGATTATCCAGGTGGTTTGTAGCTGGAGTGAGGTAAAATATGAGTAACTTTTAGCGGTTTCAGGAGTTTGAATTAAGCTACTGTCTATTTTTCGTTGTCGAAACCTTATTTTATCAAGAATACTGGGCCCAGTTGACTACCATACTAGTATTGATTTTCAAAAGAACGGGATCCGAATATGCAGGGTTGAATCTTCCAGTACCGTTTCTTGTACCTCTTCTGAACTCATTTTTTTCTTTCTTTTCGATAATGCAACACTGATAGTTTCATCCAAGGCTTCAGGTGTTCAGGTGTTCATGTGTGAGTGGTCTGTCCACAGAGATATTTCTTAGGCTGGGAGAATCATCACGAGGTTGAGTCCAATCCAGTACCAGATCAACAAGATCATACTTTTTGCCTGGACCCACCATAAGCAATTCAGTTTTGGAACCAAAACTGCACCTTTGTGTGCTCATTAACCGCCTTTCAGCGTACAATTGCATATCTGTAAGCCAATACAAGAAGTGCGTTTACTGGATCAAGTTAGCTGCTACGCGTTCGCTCTGGGTATAGCTCGTGAAACATGCCCCTCGTAGGTGCTTGTGGCCCCAAATAAGTTACCCTCAAATAACCCATTTGGTCTCTGTGTTCCGTGTCCCATCGTCTGAAGCAAAGAGCAATAATACTGATTTCCGATACCACCAAGAGATTCTTTCCTTGATCAGATAAACACATTTCCAGCACTTCAATTACACCCCCATGGTTGAACAGCAAGACTTTTATGAGCCCGAGAAATCCAAACGGCGTAGTCTCACTGGGGCCAATTACCAATGGCTGCAAATAACTAGTTTCAAAGACTTACATAATTATACAGAGGTTTGAAGTTCTTGACGTGGCATAACACAACGTTATGGAGCTGCGTGTTTGCCTCCTATTTTTTAACTTTGATTGTGGTGCAAGCCCAACGGCTTACGGTATTCCCCGTCACCCCCTCCTACAGCTTTGGTATCAAATACTCAGTTTTCTGTACGCTGACAGTCCTGGCGATCTTTCATCAGAAGCTCCAAGAGGCTGGGAACTTGCGTAGTACCGACTGAGTACTTCAGCCGTTCGACGATGTGTGTTTACGCTACCAAGAATACGTGTCTCCCCCGTCGTCCCGCACCAGGCGTGTCTAAGCCGAAGACGCAGCAATACTATTCCGGTGGTTGCTCGGCGGTTTTTCTCGGACGGCGCGCCATCTGTCTATAACATCGAAAGAAAGTCCCTAAAACCGCCGGGACAGCCCTATATCTTCCTACAGTACCCCAGAGTGAAAAGTTTTGATCAACGTCAACAAATTTCGCCTGATTTCAACCGGCTCGAATACGACGACCTTGTGTTCAGCCTCTTTCCTCCTTTACATGACACGCAAATTGACGCAACAAGAAAAGCTCGCCAGAAAGCCCGCCAGCCGGGCTTGTACGTTTTGTCATGGTAAACATCTCCAGTGTTCCAACGAAAGGCCGTGCAAGAATTGTGTGAAAAGAGGGCTAGCAGACTCCTGTACAAACATACAGAGAAAACGAGCCAAGTATTTACGACAATCAGACAGATCAAGGTTGAAATCACAAACCCCATCTCATTCACAGTCCAACTCGGTGTCCCACACCGTACCAGAGTCGTTCTCGTCTCCTTCGTTCGTGTCGACCACTGGAGACAGTCCGGGCCTGCAACTGGATAGCCATACCCCTCAAACAGGCCCACAGCTGCTACGTACGCCGAACCCCCAGCATCCTTCCACCCCAGGGTTGAAACAACACCAAAGTGCCCTGTTTTCTCCACAGCAAACGATAAGCCAAACCCAACATGTTTTGGGCAGAAGCAATAAGATGCCTAACGCGTCATTTCCGTCGATCAACACCACCGACGAAGTGTTGTCGAAGTTGTTTTCCACCGAAATGAAACACTCGACCTCCGATTACCTCGATAATATCTTTGATTCCAACTATTTGGATCAGGAATATAAGATGTTGGGCGACATCATCACCAACTCCAAGCCGACTTCCCCCACGCCCACAAACTCCATCGACAGTTCGTCAGTGCACTCCAATTTCCTCAACCATTTGGGTATACACGAAGACAAGCTCAAGGACACCAGACCGTTCATCTCGTTCGGGATCCCCCAGGAATCCATCGATGAAGAAGAGAATCGGTTTGAAAATATAGTCAGCTCCAACACCAATTTGAACTCACAGGCAGAATCTGCTACAGACAAGCCACTTGCAGGAGCCACGGACAGCAACGCCAATAATATGAATGTGGATTTAACCAGTCACCTTTTGAGTAAGATCTCGCCAAAAGATTACCTCACGCCCATGAAAAGCCATCAAATGTACAAGAGCGTGCAGGATATCTACTCAAATGACATCGTGTATTTCGACTACCCCCAGCTGTACCATTCGTTGACGTTTTTCTTGAAGAAGCGGTTTCTGGGGAAGAACTTTACGGAAGAGGAAAAGCAGATAAAGAGGGATAACCTTCTTATTATTTTGAAGTTGATAGCCAGCTACCGGCCCACGTTTATTTCCGCCCATAAGTCCTTGTACAAGCCGTGGGACTTGCAGTTCCTTGAGATGACATTCCAACGGTCCCTAATCGACTTTGAAAAGCTATCTAACCTCAACAGCTCCCCCACCATAATATGGAGACGTACCGGTGAGATTGTTTCCATATCCAACGATCTAATCAGCTTGTTGAATTGGAACATCAACGATCTTTTGAGCAAGAGAACTTTCATCATGGAACTCATGTATGACGACCAGTCGATAATCAACTACTTTAAGTTGTTCAAATCGGTGGCTGTGGGTAACTTGCACTCCTCCATCATTACCAAATGTAAACTTACAAAACACAAGTCTGATACCACTGCTGCCAAAAATCCCATGAACAATTTGAGCCATATCAATAAGAACACCGAGTATATGGAGTTCTGCTCGGTGTGGACCGTTAAGAGAGACATATTCGATATTCCGATGTTAATTCTTGGCCAGTTCCTTCCCATACTTTCTCCCACAGATAGCTTTAGGATGTACTGAAGGGCCAAAGTTGTGCAGCGCACGACGGCCCCGCCTGGTGCTGGTTCGTCTGGCGCTACCCCGAAAAAAGAAAGTGGATTTTGCACCCAGGCGAAAGTGAGGAAAAACAAAAGTCTGGTGATTTCAAACCCATGCCACCTGAGGTTTTTGGTAACACCATTTTTTCGGTGTCAGATTTTATAGGGTGATTTGTTTAAAAAATGGAGTGATTGGCTCTATGTTTTGTTTGGACGCTGATGGGGTATAAAAGCCCAGTTCACTCTCCTCAGGTTTTATACCATCAGGAATCAATTCGACTTCAATCTCAAATACAAACTATTCAAATTTAAAATGCTTGTTACTCCATTAAGAGCTTTATTAGCTGGTGGTGTTTGCTACGGTGCTGGTGTGTATTACATGTCCAACTACTACTACAAGAATTCTCCATTAAGGAAAATCTACGTTTCTTCGGACCCTAACTTTGGAAACATCAAGATCATGCAACCCAGGGACGATAGAATATAATAACTAGCTATAATGAATGTACGTTAAAAAATGAAAGCGTGTTAATTTATGTGTAGCGTGATTGTTGGATGTAGTGCCCTTCGCCCACAAGTAGTGTGCCCGATATCAGCCCCATTCCTCTTGGCTTTCCTTTCTCTTACGTTACTAGTGAGTTTTACAGGTTTATTAAACATAAAGTATTGAAAAAAGCTAACCCTCGTGGTGGTCGACCTCCTCTTTGAGCTCGTCAACAGAACCCTCATCGAAGTTTCTACCGGCTTCAAGAATTTGGGCCTTCTCTTTCAAGTCTTGGCTGTAGTCTTTGGAAGGTTTCCAGCCTGGCACAAAGAGAGGGGCTTCTGCCCAATACTCATCGGACAATTCGAGAGGCACCCGTCTAGTTTCAGGCATGAAAGCCCAGAAGAATACAACGTTACTGGCACAGAACACGCAGAAAGTGTAGTAGAACTTGTACCCCACTTGTTCCATGGCCACGGAGGTGACTTGTCCAAACATGGTGTTGAAAGCAAAAGAAGTCATGGTGGCCAAGGATACCCCCTTTGATCTCATTCTCAAGTTGAAACTTTCAGAGGGAATGACCCATGAAAGTGGACCGATCCCGTAACTGAAGAAGAAATTGTAGATCCAAGTACTGGCAATGAACCCTATTTGGGCAGGTCTACTGGTAGTGGTTGCGGCTGGGAACTTGGCCATCAAGATTGTTGCAACAATGAAGCAAAGACAACTTAACCCGTTACAAGTAATAAGCACCCATCTCCTACCAGTCATATCAATGGTAGCAATACACAAACCCTGTGCGATCAACGCAATAATGGAATTGATAGATTGATAAAGCAATGTCCGGCCAGTACTGATTCCCATATTCAGGAAAATAATGGGACTGAAGTATTGGATAGAAGAAACACCGGTGAATTGAACGGATGCTTGTAAGATACAAGAGAGTATGACTCTTCTTGCTCTGGTTTTGGTTGCAAATAAGCCCACCCAGCTCAAACTGGGGTTCAGCTTCTCGAATTCCACTTCCTCCATGATTTCCGCATACTGGGCTCTGGTAATGGAGTCGTTGATATTCCCATGGGAGTGAAGCTTGGCCAACGTCACCAAAGCCTTATCTTCCTGCCCGTGAGCTGCCAACCATCTTGGACTTTCAGGCAAGAAATAGGTTGCGAAAAATAAGATCCCAATGGGGATATTCTGGATACCCAAAGGCACTCTGAATTGTTTTTCAGAACCCGCCAACCCGATATACGAGCCGTATGCCACCCACGAAGCAACCAAAGCACCAATCCCCAAGAAAAACTGCTGAAGAGACGTTACCGTCCCCCGGATAGAGGGATGACACAACTCAGCTTGAAACAAGGGAATAATCATACAGAGAGACCCGACAGCCAACCCAGCCAAAAATCTTCCGGCAATGAGCATGCCAATACTCGTGCAGGCGGCCTGAAGCACACCTCCCAAGATGAACATAAGACAAGAACAACTGATGGTGTACCTTCTGCCAATTCTATCGGACAAATACCCAGCGAAAAAAGATCCAAAGAAAGCACCTCCCGTGAACACAGACACCACTGCCCCCTTCTCGTTGGTAGTAGCGTTCAAACGCAAGTCAAAACTCTCAGAGGCGATCACTTGGGCGATCACAGAAAGATCATACCCGTAAGCAAAACTCCCGATGGATGCAAAACAGCACACAAGAAACTGGTTTAATTTAGGATTAAGATTCATAGTGAAGTTCGTTGCTGGTAAAAGCCTGCAAACCGTCTAAACCGTCGCTTTATACGAGTTTTTTTCTGGGGGGCACCCCCGTCTCGTAAATGTGGGGCATGCTCCTTGTCCCCAACCCCTCGTCCGTACATAGTGGTGCCAACCCCACGAACCGGTTTATATGCCCCTCTGCCCCCTCTACCCCAGTTCGGAAATCGCAAAGAGAGGGCCGCACTAGTTACGCCCTTTTCCCCAGATTATACCGTTTTAAGGTTACCCCACTGCGCTTGTGCTTAGATCCTCCACCGCCCCACCTCCTAATCTGTATAACTCTGGGGAGTTAAATGCCGGAGGGGACACCCCAGATCTATTTAGACATGGTTTTTCTACAACTGAGGCCCCTCTTTCCAGATATTTTTTCCTTTATCCTTTAGTTTGGTATTGCAAGTTCTTCCCAATTGCTATGTCTACATCCTGCCAAACAGTCAAGGCTATCAAGTCGCTCAAACAGTCCGTCATTCATGTCGACCCCAAGCGGGTTTTGGCTCCGGTGGACGAGAAGATCTACTCGGGGTTCGTGGAGCATTTAGGACGGTGTATTTACGGTGGTCTAGTAGACTACGATGAAAACCCCAAATCCAAGGTCAACGACAAAGGGTACAGAGAAGACGTCTGCGAAGCCATTGACGACCTTCAAATGCCGGTTGTCCGGTGGCCTGGAGGAAATTTTGTCCAGTCGTACCACTGGATCGACGGTGTGGGGCCAAAGAGCTCTCGTCCCAGAAGACCGGAATTAGCATGGTTGGGAGAAGAGAGTAACCTTTTCGGGACAGATGAGTTCATGGAATGGTGCAAGCACATGAAAGTGGAGCCTTACTTGTGCCTCAATATGGGGACAGGAACCTTAGATGAGGCTTTGGCATGGATTGAGTACTGCAACTCTGATGCCAATACTTACTACGCCAACTTACGGAGAAAACACGGCCGCCCTGAGCCTTACAACGTCAAGTACTGGGGGCTCGGAAACGAGGTGTGGGGAGACTGGCAGGTGGGCCAGATGACCAAGGAGGACTACGCCAAGATGGCAGCCCAGTGGGCCAAGGCCATTAAATTGTTGAATCCTGACGTCCAGCTCGTTTCTTGTGGGTGTACCGGTCTCCACAACTGGGACCATTATGTTTTGGACCAGTTGATCAACTGGGTCGATCTCCACTCGATCCACATCTATACGGCCCATGACGATTACATGCAAAACGTCACCGCTCCTGCGGCCGCAGAGGTGGCCATCCAAATCACTAAAAACTTGATTGATTTGGCCAGCGTTCAACACCCTCCGAAAGCTACTGGCACCAACGGTGTTGTAGGGCAGAGGAAGAAGGTCAAGATTTGCTTCGACGAATGGAATGTTTGGGACCCCACCAGAGCCGACGGTACTGAGGGTGCTGAAGAACAGTACACCTTCGGAGACGCCCTTGCGGTGGCTTCTTGGTTGAACGTGTTTGTAAGACAAGCAGAGAGTTTGGGCATGTGTAACCTTGCGCAGTTGGTAAATGTCATTGCTCCAATCATGACCAATGACGCCACATTGTTCTTGCAGACAACGTACCATCCTCTCAAGTTGTTTTCCAACTTTATGAGAGGTGACTCATTGGACTTGTATGTCGAAACCAGCGTCTACGAGGGCCCCACGGGCAACAACGATGGTTCGTTGACTTGGCTTCAGGGTCAATCGACCGTTCCAATTTTAGACGTCAGCGCTGTGCAAAACGGTGCTGATACTTACATTTCGGTGGTCAACAGAAGCGCAGACGAGGACGCTTCCACCAAGATCAGCTTTTCGTCACATATTGCTACAATTCACCAATGGTTGATGTACGATGACGATGTGACCGCTTACAATGATTTCGACAACCCAGAAAGAATCTCTGTTAAAGAAAGCGATGTGAAGTTCGAACAAGCAGCCGATTTGAGTGTCACCTTGGCATTCCCAAAACACTCTTTCACCTTGTTGAAGGTTTCATACAAACTGTAAGGAGGTCACTAAGCCGGCAGCAGCACCAGACCAAGCTCGAGCGGAAAGAAAGATGCCTGCATTAGAACCATTTCTGTTAAATACGCCTACTCAATCTGACATGGTCGAAACAAGTTCTGTAGTGCTATTCCACGTATATCTTCAAGACTCGTAACTCTGCACCACGTTGGTAATTTCGGCAGGCTTGTTGCCAAGTCCGCATGTCTTGTTTGAACCAGAGGCCAGATAGCCACCAGTAATTGAAAAGTCATATTGGCCTAGCCACTACCACGCTCGGTGCTGTTGCTTATCCGAAACTGGCTAGACATTTCCCGTTTGAGTAAGCAGTAGGTGCACGGAACATTGACAATAACCAAATCTTTTGGAACAATAGAGACCATAAGCAGGAGAGGTAAGAGACGTCAAGAGGGAAAGTGTGAGACCACTACGGGCAGTCCTAGACTAATGATTTGGCAGGAGCTGACTCGTAGCCTAATTTTTGAAGTTGCAAATACTGTCACACAATTGTCGTAGCCCAAGACGGGCAAGCTACCTCACAAGTAACCTCACAAGTAACGTGACAAGGAACCTAGCCAATTGCACAGCTTCCGTGGCTCTTACGATAGAGCTTGTTCAACTCCACTGTCCTAGGACCTTGTTGGACAACTCCGCCGTCTAACTTTGTTTGAAAGCGTAGGACTAGACAACATCTACGAGTACCAAGGGAGCCCCATTACTCGACCGACACCCACGGACCCCTCTTCTGTCTCGGGCCCACACGGCGATAACCTATTCCCAAATGCTGGCCTTGCTTATGATGCAGAAGCGCAGAACTCTTATTTATAATGCGGTCTCAACCAGCCCTAATTTGAGATGCCGTCCCAGTTCTGCCTAATTAGAGCGGTAGTTCCGAGCCATGTCTCCCCGAGGCATTAGTGTCTAAAGCTCCTCGTTTAAGTTTCGCTAGGGACAACCTGTCGCCGTTAGCCGGTCGCAAGATGACCTAAACTGGTCGTTTTCACTGGTGACTTAAAAGCCGTATAGCAGACCCTGAAACCCTGAAAACATGCTTTCTTTCGACCGTACACACAAACATAACACTCGTTTGTGTTAGACGATAGCCTCGAGCCACTAAGGTACGAAGACCTAATTGTGAGCCATTTTCGTTGGCCAATTATTTCCAGCATGAAAATTCCATTCGGTTATGCTGGTGCAGAAAAAGTGCTTATATATCGGAATGCAACAAAGGGTTTGGTCTCACAGCCTATTGTTTAGACTGGAAGACCTTATTGTTATTCCAAATGAGAACAATAGCGCCTTTTGTTTCTTGCATTACTGTTGTTGAAAATACCGTTGAAAAACTCCTGTAAGGGTTGGTGAACCAATCGAGGAATTGAGGAGGACAGCCAGATTAATATAAAGTGAGTTCAAATTCCTAGCCAAAAACCCATTCTCCAAATCAAAGATGAGATCGATTTTCTCTTTTCTCGCGTGGGGTTGTCTCACCGTCAGCAAGACCATATTATTATCGAACGACGATGGGTTCACTTCTACTGAAATAAGGGCCTTGTACAGGGACTTGAAGAAAGCAGATTACGACGTTATCATGGTGGCTCCCGTTAGGCAACAATCCAGCCACGGTGGGGCCTTCTTGTTGCCAGATCTGACAACATTGGAAACCAAAGGAGAATTCGGATACATCAAAGAAGGGGCTCCATCGTGGGGCCAGGATCCCGACGATGACGACATCTGGTACTTCGACGGCACTCCTGCCGCATGCGTTTCATTTTTTTTCGAATACCTTGCCGATAAGCACTACTCCAATACTACCATTGATTTGGTTGTAGGAGGCCCAAATCAAGGCCCTAATTTGACCCCTGGGTTCTTCACCAGTTCTGGTACCATGGGTGCTGTTTACTCCGGTATATACAGGGGATACCCGGGTGTGTCTTTCAGCGGATCCAACTTGAACAACTCGTACTTCAAAGACAGCTTGGACGACGACGAGTATAACCCAGCGAACATCTACGCCAAAAAAGCGGTGGAGTTGATCGATATCATTCTTAAAGAGGACAATTTCCTTCCTGCATTGACGGGGATCAACGTCAACTTCCCCGAAGCCGGGTACTTGTTGGATGACGAAAAAGACTGTACCAATCCCCCATGGAAGCTTTCCAGTATGTTGGATGGAGGAGTGTTTGTGCCTATGGCAAAATACGATGACGACTCCGATTCTTTCAGTTCCTACTACAAATACTACTCTAACATCCAAGGAACGTGCAACGATGGCGATGTATGTGACTTGCCAGGAGAATACAGTGTTTTCTGGGCCAGAAACTGTACCACATCGATTTCAGTCTTCTCGGTGGATTACAACCCTCTTTCTGCTGTGAGCGACAGTGTGTCGAAAAAGTTGGCGTCGTTATTCTAATGGCCCCATTGATTTATATCCACCTGTATATTATGTAACAATTTGATAGACTACACACAATTGAAAATTCAAGTTATCGTTTCACAGCAATATTGCCCCGGATTATTCACGCTAGGGTTTTTCTTTGACATCATTTGTATTTTAAATCATCAGTCGCAATTTTGCTATAAAATTTCAGGAACAGTTGTCCATAGTTATTTTGAAATTTCGAATTGACATTTGTTTTCTGCTCTTTACTGGAACAATTGATACACAATGAGTACTTCAATCAAACACTTGGAAAGTGACTTTGTCATTACCTACGGTGAAAAGTCGAAATCTCCCGAATTGTCGAAATTAATCGATGTGTTGTACGACAAAGGGTTCTATTCCCAAATTAGAGACTTGGATGACTCCAAGTTGTTGATTTTTTTGAAATTGTCCAACTATAAGTATGCTGAATTGTATGAGACTGACTTGCTTAAGAACTACGAATTCGGAATCACTTCGTCAATTGACAATTCGGCTGACAGGTTGAGAATTATCTATGAGTATTTGTCTGGAGCTACGGAGGAAGATTTCAATATCTTTAATTTCAAAGCAGTCAAAGATGTGACTCCATTGACCGCTGCCGTCAATGATTCCACCGCCTTTCAAGACATCTCCAAACACTTACTTACTCTTGATACTCCTTCTGTGGATTTTGTCCAAACCAATTTCGGCACCCATGTTGCTCTTTACTTTGAGTTTTTCAAGTTTTTCATTGCTTGGCTTACCGTGCTTTCAGTTCTTGGGGCTGTCAGCTACTTCAAATCAAAACACACTTTCTCCTTGACGTTTACCGCTGTTAACTTGTCCATTGGAACTTTATTCTTGGCTCTTTGGAATAAAAGAGAGAAGTATTTGGTCAGTTACTGGGGAAACTCCAATTACTCGTCAATTCAAGATAACAACTCCAAGTTGATCGACATCAACAAGTTCTACGAAGAAAAGTCTACGTTCAAGGACAAGAACAGCTATAAGGGATACCAATTCGTCAAGCAGTTGCTTTTTATTCCTGTGGCATTGGTATTCGTGGTTATTTTGGTGGGGTACCAATTGGGATGTTTCGTTTTGGAAATCTTCATCACCGAAATCTATGACGGTCCTGGTAAACAATTCATTTCCTTGGTGCCAACGATCCTTATCTCGGTGTTTGTTCCTATCTTGACCATTGTGTTCAATGTGTTCTCCAATCTTTTGATTAAATTTGAAAACCACAAAAGCGAATACACCAAGACCAATTCTGCCCTCATCAAACAGTTTGTTTTGAACTTCTTGACAAGCTACATGCCTTTGATCATCACTTCATTCGTGTACTTGCCGTTTGCCCACTTGATTAAGCCCAATTTAGTTAACATCAAAAACTCCATCTCCCAAAATGTCAACTCCAGCACTTTCTACTACAAGTATTTGGTGCACATCAAAACCCAGGAAGATTTCACTATGAACCAAAACAGATTGAACTTGCAGTTCTACTACTTTATGGTCACCAACCAAGTGATCCAGTTAGTCATGAAATACGGCTTGCCTCAGATCCTTGCCGTGGTCTTTGGATTATTGAAGAAATCTAGCTACAAACCGGTTGACAAGGCTTATGAATCTACCTGGTTGACCAGTGTCAGAAAGTATGTTTCCTTACCTACTTACAATGTGAACGACGATTTCAGGTTCTTGACCGTTACCTATGGTTATTTGATCCTTTTCAGTCCAGTTTGGACCTTGGGTCCTTTATTTGCTTTGGTGTTCATGGTCATCACCATCAAATTAGACTACTTGAAGCTTTTCAACGGGAAATACTTCAAACCCTCCATTCCTAATAGGGTGGACTCAATCTACCCTTGGAACTACGCCTTGTTTATTTTGACGTGGTTGGCTACCATCATTTCCCCAGCAATCACTGCGTTCTACCGCCACGGAGACGAACCACCAAAGTCTTTGGGCCAATTTGCCTTGGACAATGCTAGTGTTAATGTGAAATCCTCTAACTTACTAGTTATCTTATTGGTTTCTGAACACACCTTCTTGATTGCTTGGTTCTTGTTGAATAAGTTCACTGAGTTATTCAAATCGGAGATGGAATGGAACGACGACTTCACCGATAAGGACATCAAGTTGAGACACGACTACTACTCCAGTAAAGTCACCGACGAGTCAGGGCCCTCGGGCGATGATGGAGAATGGCAAGCTGTTAACGCATCTGTCACCTTATCACAACTCGATAAGATCACTGCAGGAACTTTTGGAGATGGAACTGGTGAAGTAGACCCTATTGAGTCAAAAGGAGCCCTGACGGGTGTCGATGTTTCAAGAAATGTCAATTTGAGGAAAGTGAAGGGCGACACTGATGGGATTGTTAAGGTATCCACGCCATCCAACGATGGCCATGGATTGATTCAAGGTGAAGATAAGCTTGCGACGATTGACGACAACACTCACGTAACACCACCGGATTCGAATTCTAGGTATCAACAAGACTACGAAGGAGCTGGTGCCGGTGCCGCTGCTGGTACAGGCGCAGGTACTGCGGGACAAGACGGAGGCGACGATACTTCTAGTTCTTCCAGCAGTTCCGGTGCAGGTTCGTCGTCAGCAAAGTCTAAGTCGAAAAAGAGCCCTTTGAAGAAGATTTTCAAGAAAAAGTGAAAAATTCAGACAGTTTGTTTATTTAGTAGTAAATGTATGATTATTCATCGTTGACCTTAATGTCTCAGCCGTACTGGTTAGTTGCTCTTTGCAGGTCTTGCACCGAAAATAGAGCTCCCCACTCTCACGCTGGTACTGCCCTGTTTAATGGCATCCTCAAAGTCGTTGCTCATCCCCATACTTGTCTTCAAGCTCAATCCGTACTTTTCATCCAACTCTTTCTTCAATTCCACAAGCCTTTTGAAGTCCTGATTCTCTTCCGACTCTGTCGATTCCGCAAATGAGCCAATAGTCATCAACCCTTCGAACTTCAAGTACTTGCTGTCGTCACTTAACAAATACTCCACTGATTCGTAAAGCGTGCCCTTGCCTTCTTCGCTCAACTTGTATCCGCTCTTCTGTTCTTCACCACTGGTGTTGATCTGCAAGTATACGTGTATCACCGATCCGTCCACTTCTTGACGGTGTGTGTTCAATTTCTTGCACTTCTTGAGTGAGTCAATGGTCTCCACAGCATACAAATTTTCAATGGATTTGGCCAACACTTTGCACTTGTCCGTCTGTAACGTCCCTATGAAGTGCCATTGGATATCCTTTGGCAATTCTTTGGATTTGTTGGTCAATTCTTGCACGTAGTTCTCGCCAAAATGACGTACTCCGTGATTATACAACGTCAAAAGATCGCTTGAAGGCTTCAACTTCGACACCGCCACGAGGTCCACCTTGACCTTGGCAGCCGCTGCCACCTTAGCCACTATGGCTTCATAGTTGGCGATCAACTCTTTCTGTCTTACAATACTAGGTAACGAAACGCTCATGTTAGTCTACAATACAATTTTCAGGCATTAGATAATGAAATGTTCCCACCTCATAGGTGTCGTGTACCGGCAAAACTTTGGGTGATCGGGTCGATGACATTGAAAAACTCAAAATTGGAAAAAAAAAGTTCCATACGATACATAGAACAAATTATCTATTGAACATGAGTGAAAACGTTTACCAAGGGGCTGATTTCGACAAGAAAGTCAGAAAGCAAGTCGAATTCTACTTTTCCGACAGTAACTTGCAAACTGACAAATTTTTGTGGAGAATATACGAAGCCAATGACGGATGGGTTGAGTTAAAGACGATCTTGACCTTCGGCAGAATGAGACAGTATAGACCAGAAGAAAAGGTTATTGAAGCCTTGAAACAATCTGACAAGTTGACGTTCAGTGCCAATAACGAAATGATCAGAAGAACCAACCCATTGAAGGATGTCAACGAGTTGAAGAGCAACAGGAAGAGAAACACCGTTCACATTGAAGGATTCCCAAGTGCCATGACCCAAGAAGAGGTGGAAGACTTCTTCGCCAACAAAATCCTTGATCAATTACCGGAAGAGAAAGAAGTTAATTCCATCCGTAGAGTTAGAAACAGAAGCACCAAGGAATTTTTTGGTGTTGTTGACGTGGAATTCAAGTCCTCTAAAGACGCTGAGTTTTTCTTGAATGAAATGGAAATCGCATACCCGGAAGGTTTGATTAAGAAGGATGACGAGTCTGTGGACAAGAAAGACGTTCTCAAGAAGATGTCACTTTTGACCTTCCAAGAGATGAGAGAAAACAGCAAGAGATTTGGTGTCAACGAAGTGACCAAGAGAAAGAATAGTTTCAACTCTAACAAGGACGTGAAGAAGTTCCGTAAAAACAGCACCGGGAAGCAAGCAACGAAGGAAGAGGTTGAAGAGGAAAAGGAAGAAGCTAAGGAAGAAGCTAAGGAAGAAACTACGGAAGAAACTAAAGAAGAAGCTAAAGAAGAAGCTAAAGAAGCAGAAAAACCAGAAGAAAAGGCAGATGCCACCGAAACTTCGGCTTAAGGTCATGATCATGTACACTACAAAAACAGCTACAAGTGCTTGTATTTAGATAATTGAAGATGTCTACCAGACTCGTTTGCACCTCTTTTTTGCACCTCTGTTTTGCAGTCGCTTTTTCTATACTAAAAAGACCACCGCGTAACGCGATGTTTTTATTTATTTCAATTTAAACTCATATAATTTATTGATTACTTTACGATGCCAGAGATCTCAGAACCCATAAAGAAGGAGTTCATGGACACTTTCGGTGTGCGTGAAGTCCAAGACGATGTGGTTGAAAAGGTGCAGACTTTGAAGTCCATCTTCAACTTGTCTACCGAGGAAGTGTTCCTTCATTGGGAAACGTTTAACGTCAATGAAATGAAAGACAATTTAGACTTGACTGTTACCCTCTTGGATAAGTTTCAAAGGTACTTGCAAGATCACTTGGCAGCTATTGCTAGTAAGAGTACCCCGTCCATAAAAAAGTCCAGAGATATGACGGCGTCGGGGTTGAAAAGAAGACCCTTGAAACCAATTAATTCGTCCAGTCCTATGTCAGATTCCAACTTTCAAACCCCAAGCTTGAAAGTCAGGAAAACGGGCGATACGCCCTTTAAGACCCCAAACGTCAATTCTTCTCCAAGTCAGTTTCAAACCGCCAATAACACGTTCCAGACATCGTCTCCGACAACTGGTGGCACCGCTCACACAAATCAATATTCCAACACGATTTTGGAGACATTGAACGAAGATGTACCCGACGTGGAAAACGATTTGGATGAAACCGCATCCAAAGTGCAGCTCTCCACCAACTTCGATGCGTCCAAGTACAAGTTCAGGACCATGTCCATGAAATTGCTAGAAAGTGCAGACATGTTGGACGAACAGATTGATAACTTCACCCAACTTTATCAAGACCATCATAAAGAAGAAGATCTCAACTTTGCTAATCCGTGTTTGAGTTCCCAATTCGACATACACTGCTGTGGGAGGATTGTTCCTGACTCTGCATCTTACGATAAGTTGCTTCTGCAGGATTTAAACTCCACCTCCCTATACCTTGAGACTTCTAGGCTTTCGGGTATTGGGCAAAGGGTGCCATTAGACTTGACCCAATTAAAGGAGTACTCCTTATTCCCTGGTCAGGTTGTGTGTTTGAAAGGTAGAAATCCTACGGGGGCTCTGTTTCTCGTTCAACAAGTGTTGTCCTTGCCTGAGTTAGGTGCGCCCGTGACACCAAAAGCAGAATTACAGGAGTTCAAAGAATTGACAAAGTCAACAGGGTTGAAGTTTGTTATATCAGCGGGCCCGTTCTCTAATTCCACGACCGTGAACTATGACCGGTTCGAAGGGTTTATCGACAGGTTGAATGACGAAGTTAAGCCCGACGTGGTCGTGTTGCTTGGTCCATTCGTCGACTTGACTAATAAAGCGGTTCAAGAAGGGGACGTGGACATCACTGGTGAAAAAGGGCCCGTGTCAGACCTTGATGATGTGTTCCGAACCACCATCACGCCTTTGTTGAAGAAACTCCATTCCAAAATCCAAGTTATCTTGATTCCTTCCATCAAAGATGCTACCGTAAAGCACTGTTCTTACCCACAAGATTCTTTTGACAGGAAGCTCTTGGGGCTCCCAAAGAATGTCAAGGTGTTTCCTAACCCATCCAGTTTCTCCGTCAATGAAATGCTATTCGGCTGCTCCAACCTAGACGTGTTCAAAGACTTAAAAGATGTGTTGAAGACGGATACGGGCTCCGACGACACGAAGATCTTCTCCAATAGGTTTGAGAGAATAACCAACCATATATTTGATCAAAGACGTTACTACCCTGCATTCCCTGGGTCCATCTCCCGAAAGCAAATGGCTGCAAAAGACTTAGATGCTCTAGTAAACCAGACCGATGGGGTGATGGCCGAAGAGGTGGCAGAGACCAAAATTGGAGGCTCTTCGTTGGAAGTGTCGTACCAAGGATTGGCTGAATTGGGAGATACACTCCCCGATGTCCTTATCGTGCCCTCGGAATTGAAGTACTTCGCTAGAGTGGTGAAAAATGTCGTGGTGATCAATCCTGGCTCATTTATCAGGCCAAATCGAGATCCTACCAAGGAAGATGGAACCTACGTGGTTATGCACACAAAGGCACCGGACTCTGAAAGTGATGACAGCAACGTCGAACAGGTGAACGGGGCCGACCTTTATTACCATAACGTGTTCAAACGGTCCAAAATCCACATCTATAAGAGTTAATTTTAGAGGAGCTTTAAGGTTTTTTTTGCAGTTTGACAGGATCGCGGTAATACATGTTTTGATTGAATAATTCTATTTTTTTCTGCTGCTACCTGTATCTTTGTTTGCATAGCTCTATTTTCTCTGAGATGTCAACTCAGCTTGTTAAGGAATTTGCACAGCTTCTGTTCAAAACAGCAATGCCCAATGTGGCTCCATTGGCTAGTCCGGCTCCTCTCAAGCTTCGAGACTACCAGGTCGAAGCATTCGAAGCAGTACTTCTGGCGATAAGTAGAGGTGTGAGGCGCCCTGCATTTGTCATGGCCACCGGTAGTGGTAAAACTGTGGTGTTCAGTCATTTGATCCCACATTTACCAAAATTAAACCCCAAAAGAGGCAACAAGGTACTCGTGTTGGCCCATAAAGAAGAATTGATCAGACAAGCGGTGGCCACGATCAACACAGTCAACCCCCTGCTAAAGGTGGAAATTGACATGCGCCACTTGAAAGCTTCGTTCGATAGTGATATTGTGGTAGGATCTGTTCCCACGTTGGTAAGGCTAGCGCGTTTGGAGAGGTATAATCCTCAGGATTTCAAGGCCATAATATTAGATGAATGCCATCATGCGGCAGCCGGCTCATGGACCAAAATTTTGAAATACTTTGGTGCTGACTCCGCCCAGCTGGAGATGTTGGTGGTCGGATGCACCGCCACCATGGAACGGAGCGACGGGAAATCTTTGGGTGAGGTTTTCGATGAGATAGTATTTGAACGGAGTCTTGTTACTATGGTGCAGAACAATGAACTTGTGGATGTCAGGTTCACCACTGTAAAGATGGACCTTGAATTAAAGTCTGTGCCTGAGAAACTAGGTGACTATGAGGTATCCAGTTTGTCCAACTTGATGAACACTGAAAATACGAACTTGCGTGTGGCCGTTAGTTATAAACTACTTCGGAAAAAGCATGGTTTCAAGTCCACCCTCATGTTCTGTGTGGACGTCGCCCATTGCAAGACCCTCTGTGGTGTGCTACAACGGGAGGGGATAAATGCTCAATACGTCACAGGAGACACTGTTAAATTGGAACGGAAATCGATAGTGGACGACTTCAAGGGTGGTAAGATCGATGTGCTCTGTAATGTCCTCGTTTTCACAGAAGGTACGGATATACCCAACATTGACTCGTTGTTCTTGGTAAGACCTACAAAGTCAAGACCATTATTGGTGCAAATGATAGGCAGAGGTCTTCGTTTACATGAGGGGAAAACTGTTTGTCATGTGGTGGACATAGCTAACACCCGAGATACTGGGGTCCAATCGGTTCCAACATTATTCTCTCTCCCACCTGATCACGATATCGATGGTAAGTCTATTAAAGATCTAGAAAAGGAGAAGGTGCAGCATGATTTGCAGGAGTTGTTGGACAAAGAACGGCTCCGCGCTTTGGAAGAGGAAAGCACACACGAAAAGCTCGTGGCGTTATCCAAGTTGGAAGACGGTTTGAAAATAGATTTCACGACAGAGGAAGGATTTTTGGCGATGGAAGCCAATGACATAACCGACTTTAGTGATAGCAAGACTCACCACGCCCAATTCAGCTCTGACTCGTTAGCTTGGTTAAGAATGGAGTATGATATCTGGGTACATCCAGGTCCCAAAGATCTGTTCCTTTACGTTGAGAGAAGTATAGGAATCGATGAAAATCATTACTTCAAGCTATACTACGGCGCATTCACTCCCATGGCGCAAAAATTCGCTAGTGACTTCAAGAGTAAGAAGTTTATTTCCCCAAGGGAGCTAGCGTCATCCCATAACTTAGAAACGGTTTTGGCCAAAGCTACGGCATTGCGTAAAGATCTATTAGGGTATACAATTCTAAGACCAGGGCTTATTACGGAGAAACAGAAGACTTATGTGTGCAATAGGTTGAGAACGTCTGTGAAGAAGAATTATGGCGACGGTGAAGAGAACCAAGACATACTTAACAAGGCTCTTGACGAAAAGACGAAAGAATGGGCATCTAATATAATTTTTGCAACCAAATATTCCCCCAATAGCTTGCATACCAAATTGGAATTGCAAAAGATTTTGGGTCCTTCTACTAAGACCCGGAAAAGGGCCAACAGCCTCACTCAAAAATTCTCTTCCCTAGCTATATCCTAGTGTCACCAGCGAATACCTACGATGCCTTTGCCGGATGTGGTTCACAATAAGGCGTCCGATTTCCTGTATATGGATTTCTATAATTCTTTCTTTCCATTACAAATGCGATTCTCAATTTCTATTACAAAACACGTATTACAACATGAAGATCGGACTCTTTTTCTTGGTGTCGTTGATACTGACTGTAGTCGCTCAAGTGGCCGTGGACACAGAGCAGGCAGAGAAAATAATCAGCGAGTCCGGCCACACCAACAACTGGGCGGTGTTGGTGTCCACGTCCAGATTCTGGTTCAATTACAGGCACATTGCCAATGTTTTGAGTCTTTACAGAACCGTCAAGAGGATGGGTATCCCCGATACGCAGATCATCTTGATGCTTGCAGACGACATTGCATGCAACCCCCGGAATGCTGCACCAGGGACAGTGTTCAACAACATGAACCAGGCTATAGATTTGTACGGGGATCTGGTGGAGGTGGACTACAGAGGATATGAGGTGACGGTGCAAAATTTCATCAGATTGCTCACCGACCGGTGGGATGAGGGCCATCCTAGGACCAAGAGGCTCTTGACCGACGAAAACTCGAATATTTTCATCTATATGACGGGACACGGAGGTAACGAGTTTCTTAAGTTTCAAGATGCTGAAGAGATTGGTAGCTATGATATTGCAGATGCCTTTGCGCAGATGCAC
The DNA here is from genome assembly GCA_030580255.1 of Yamadazyma sp. yHMH393. Lineage (NCBI taxonomy): Eukaryota > Fungi > Ascomycota > Pichiomycetes > Serinales > Debaryomycetaceae > Yamadazyma > Yamadazyma sp. yHMH393. The sequence continues at coordinate 290,377 of JAKTSP010000041.1, forward strand.
GAAATGAAACGTTACAACGAGATATTTTTCATGATAGACACATGCCAAGCCAACTCCATGTACGAACGGTTCTACTCGCCCAATATCTTGGCGGTGGGGTCTTCAAAACCAGACCAGTCTTCGTACTCTCACCATTCAGATTTGGAGATAGGGGTTGCAGTCATTGACCGGTTCACATACTACACGTTGGACTTCCTTGAAAGCGTTGATCCTTCCTCGGACAAAACCATGGACGAACTTTTTGATATCTACACTTTTGAAAACGTCCACTCGGACCCCGGCTTCAGAACCGATTTGTTCCATCGTGACATCAACACCGTTAAACTCACGGATTTCTTTGGCAACGTTCAAAAAGTCATTGTGGATGACGTGGAAGATGACATACTTTCTGTGGCAAACCATGACGCCGAGAGCGATACGAGTTATGGAGAAAACGCCAACGTCACCGCTTCGTTCTTAAAGAGATCCAATATCGACTACAAGTCCTATACGAGAGAGACTACGGCCAATTTATTTGATCTCAAGCCTTTGCAATCCCATGTGTTGCAGGCTCTTGTAGGTTTTGCCGTGGCTGTGCTATGGTTTGTGGGTAAATAAACTGAACAATAAAAATATCGTAAAGACTTTAGCAATGGGTCCGGGGTCCCAGTTCTCATCTCAGTACTTGCCAAATCTTCCCGGGCTCAAAACCAGGTTTGTTTATTTTTGTGTAGCGCGACTGATCTTATAAATCAGAAACATATACTCTTCATCCATCAATATAATCCTTTCCAAAATGGATGACAGGAATGACTTTTCCGGTGACTTCTTCTCTGCGATGACATCCTCGTCTTCCAGTGAACAGAAGGTGGATTTTTTGTTGCAGTTCATTCGCCGAATCGAAAGTAATACTATGGAACTTACCAACAAAACTTATGAAACATATTTCCTTGCATTTGAAGTATTGGCCGATATAAACGATCCCCTCGTCAAGAAAACTGGGTTCAAGGCATACAGAAAGTTGGTGGCCAAGCGGGCAATGGCAGGCCTGATGAGGTCGAAGGAAGCTCGTTCCGTGGCCGTGATTTGCTTTTCCAATCTTGGTGATGAGTTGGTGGAAGCTAGATGCACCAGAATCATTGAGGATGTGTTCTACTCGTTCTTGAAAGAGTTCACTGCCGTCTTGAACGACATCATCCTTCCCACTACTGACTTAAAGATTCTCGGTGGCGCTCTTGCATGGTTATCGCAGCCACAAATTACTCAGGACTCCTTGTTCGATGTATCGCATATCATCCCCGCAGTGGTTACTGCTATGAACAATAGTTACAGGAAGTCTAGAAAAGACATCTACAGCTTGTTCGAGGGATTCCTAACAGACTACTTCCACAGCGGCGTGCTGGTCAGCGCCGCTAATAAAGTTGCGTACAATCAAGTGCAGTCTTCCACCATCCATCTGTCGGTCAGACAAGATATCCTCAGCATTATCGAGGTGAAACCAATGGTGTCTTCTCATTCATATCAATCTCACCAATTGAATGAGGCCACTGGGTTGTTGGACGGGTACTCCCTGCTGGGACTTCGGTCGCCTTTTGACACTAAGAAAAGCAAGACACTAGAACCAACATTGTCTCAAAGTGTCCCGTTCGTGGAGGAAATAGCACCTACGAAGGAAGTACCGTCGCAATATGATGAAGACACGCACCTCAAAAGCTTCATCAAGAAGTTGGACCATTACGAGATAGAGAAATCAAAAGATCTCCAACCCGTGAACGACTGTGATGTTTCAGATTTGACAAGATTAACGAAGAAGTATACCGCCTGCTTCAATGGCAAGGAGAGTGAACTAAATTGGTCCAAAAGAGAAGAGTTTATCAGGGAGATGCGGAGAATCGTACGTGGTAACATAATTAATGATGCTGTTGAGGACTTCAAAGCATTGGTGCTTACGTTCGCTGACCCCATTTCTAAAGCAATGGAATCGTTGAGGACAGTTTTGTCCAGCAGTGCAGCTTATCTTGTAAAAGAAATGGCATTGATCTTGGGATCTGAATTTGACTCTTTGGCTGATATCTTCCTCCAAACCTTGATTAATGTTTGTATGAGGAAGAAAAGCATCACATCGAAAGTTGCTTATACGGTGGTGTGTGCCATATTTATCAATTGTTCTTATTCCCCTAAGTTCTTGGTGAAAATAAAAGCTTGGATGGAAGAGAGGCGTGATACAACTTTCCATGCTTTCAGTGCCGGTTGGTTACAGATCCTTATTATCAGATTCCATTCTGTTCCCAGCTTGTTCAATAAGACTTCCAACCAATACTCCACTGGCCCCAAAACACCATTGATGCACGAAATGTTGAAGTCTCTCTTGTCAGATGCTAATGTGGTAGTACGGCAAGCTGCAAGAGACGCCTTTTGGTCGGTATGCTATTTTTCACCAAGAGATAAAGAGTTAATATTCACATTGCTTGATGCCAAAACTCAGAAAATGGTAGAAAGAGAAGCCCCTGCAGGCATAATATTCACAGGTAAGGTTCCCACGAACTCAGGCAAAAAAACAGAAAACCCAGCCAGCGCCAGAGAATTCCTGGCCATGGCGCCTACTTTGACCCTGGTACAAAGATCCAACTCTAGGACTATCTCCAGGGCTCCTTCCCGAACTTCCACTAGGATGACAGGCGCGGCAGGTTCCCGGCCTGCATCTCGAGCTACTACGAGCGTCAATGGTGCCAGTTCGAATCATAGCGGGGATGCCTCAAGGTCCTCTAGGTCGGCGACGCCTACAAATCCAGCCACTACTAACCGATCAGGCAACTCAGTCCAGGCGAGGGCGGCATCCAGGCTTTCTGGCAGTATCATAAAACGAGAGCACACAAAGTTTAACAACTCAGGAAGTAGCCAGATCCTAGAGGAATTTAGACGAAAGCAAAATGAAACTTTGGAAGGGAAGAGATCGGTGAACCACAAAATGCCTTCGACCGAAAGCACAGGTCCGGTACCCCACTATGCTATGCCTACCAGGAGTGCTGAAGTTCATAAGATGCCACCAGCCACGAGCGTTCCTCCAGAACCGAAATCCAGACACGAGGCCCACAGTCAACCACAAACTCAACAACCTATACAGAAATCTACTAGTCACATTGGAACGACGCTGGTTTTGTCTATTTCACCCACTCCAGCTTCGGAGTATCCCTTGGTAGACCAGCTTACATCCAAAGATGTATCCGTAATCAGCCAAGGAATAGATGGCTTAAAGTATGCTATACGCTACAACGAAGAATCAGAGATCCCCAGTGATATCAGCGATGTTATTTCCCTGTTATCCAAAACTCATATCAAGACTTTGCGTCCTTTATTCGAATACACTGGCATCCCCAAGATATTCAGGGCCTTCAAACCGGTAGATCTTTTGAGAACATACGCTATCCTTTTCAAAACAGCATCTGCCCAGCTCGTTGAGGAGGTCTCGCTGTACTACTCGTCTGACGAGGTATACCGCGGCATTGACCAAGTCTTGAAGGACTGTTTATCGACTATCGATTTGTTGAAGGTTGATCCTTTATACGGGAAGCAATTGGCGGCTTACAAGCCTGTTTTAGTTGATTTCACACTCAATTATCTCGTGATAGACATTGACAGATTGGCCACAGAAGATCATTTTCCTATTATTTCGAACAATTTGTTCCTGTTGTCCAAACAAGTGTGTCACTCGTTTGACTTGTACAGTGAAGTGTTGAATTTGGTCAATGAAAAGATTCCACACACATTCAATTCTTGTTTGACCCAGTTCGACTCATACTCTAAGAGGTATATCAGGAGGATGGTAGATGGACCTGGTCAAGGAGATGTGGAGGCTCTTGATGTGGTCGACGGGTTAGATATCAGTTCGGATGAGGAATTTGAAAACGGTCACAGTGTTAGCAAGGAAGACGTAAGTAAGATGATTGACTTACATGAACTTACAATTGGCTCTGGAGGAGATGATTCACTAGGAGATGAGCATCAAACACCAGATTTGAAGGATAGTAAAGGATCAGTTGATAATGATTGCGATCACTCTCGTCTTGAGGAAACCAATTCGACTCCAGGTTCTACAAGGGTGATAAAGCCATTACCCGAAGGTGAACATTTTGAAGTCTACCACGAAAACCCCACACCAATGGAGGTGGATGTTGCAGAAACGGGGATATCTTCTCCGAAACCCAGTTCTCGTGAAGAGGAACTCGGTCAGCGTGCTGAGGTAGATCTAGAGTTGAAGGACGAGCCAAAAGATCTCGAATTGGCTGAGGATTTCTCCCAGATTGATATTATAGGCAACAAAGAATTGGAGATTAAAGATCCTTACCAAACCCTCGTGGAGAAAGTTGACCCGCTCAAGGCAAAGGCTGAAAGAGGGAAGCAGATCAGCATTTTTCAAGACGATGAACAGCCTGGCAATATTAGGGCTCGTCGTAGTAGCGGGCTTGCTTCGGGCTCGTCTTTGCAGAACGCAAAGGGGCGTGTCGACAACTATGACTACGCAGAGTTAAACTGGTTCAATTTCCAACTAGCCCATAGACCCAAGAAGCTGGAAAACATCTTCGATGTCGTGGAATTTGAATTGTTGGCAGATAACTTGGAAAGTGGGACCTTGAATAGCGACGAAGCGTTAACTTTGGTCAACTATTTACAAAATAGTGCCGATGATAACAACGAATTTGCCAACTATTTCCGTAAACAAGGCAAAGCACGTATTGAGAGCAGTCTACGGACCTACTTGGAACATATCGACGCGACACGAGGGGCAAACTTGAATGACAGTGGAGTTTCAAACGCCTTGATCTTGGTGAAGCAAATGGTGATCTTGCATATAGACCTTGATATCAGCCAACTATTAACTGCTATGATTGACTTGAGCAATCGAAAGGAAGAGAGGGTTTGTACGGAAGTGAACTTCGCCATCAATGAGGTATTCGACGAGGTGCTAAACCGCAATGGCGGTGACGTGAACGAGGTGTTGAAAACAGTGATGGAGGTGGCACAGAAGTTCGGGCCCGAAGAACCAAAGCCCAAAGTGCTTATAACTTTTGAGATCTTCTTTAACGTTGTCAACGACCACCTCAATGACATAACCTTCGATCCTGAAAGTCTCAAGGCGTTCATTCATGGCAAATTGCATTCGTTCTTGCTGCACGATAGTGTAGATGTTCGAAGGTTGGTGGTACTTATTTATGCTAAACTCCTCCGCTATTTTGAGCAGATGAACGTCAGGATAGATGATATTACCAATCGCTTGGACACATATCAACGGAAGCTCATTCACTACTACAGCTCTCATTAAACTGGGTCTCATAAAAGAAACTGACTAGATTTACTCTTGTTAGATTGAATAAATTAAACATAAATAAAACAAATTTATAGAAGTGAATAAAATACAAAAATGCAAAGTGGTGGATGTTGTGAATCACGGAAGATTCTATTTACATGCAACTGGACTCTCAACATGTTTAGTTGTTTGCTTTCTTATGTTGCCTTGAATGTGTAATTTACAAGCATCAACCATCAATCATCTTTCTTTGGCTTGACGTTACTGATTTTGTTCAAGGGTTTGATCATGGGACGTTTCATCATAGGGCCAGAAAGGTTCTGGCGATTAGGGAAACTAGCCAATCCGTATGGCGAATTAGGAAGGGGCGAATAGTGCGGGAAATGACCATATGCTGGGGACGGGATAGGACCACCTGGTGCAGCAGCCTGAATGTAAAGATGTTGCGGTTGCGTACCCTGTGTTTGGGAAGGTGCAGCCGTAGCGCTCGGAGCATTGGGGCGTTGGCCCGGTGGGATTATATGGGAAGCCGATGCTGCTGTAGATGCTGCTGTTTGGGAAATCTGTGGCGGTGGTAAGTAGCCAGACTGTGGCGGTGGATATGGGTACATGTGACCACCGTAGTACATGGCTTCCTGGTCCAGAACCACCAAGTATGGACTGTGGGAGTACTGTTCTGCGTACTGCCAATGTTCCAGCTCATGGCCCGGATGAGGGTCTAAACTGTAGTACTGGTGAGGGAAGAAATATAGCTGCTGGGCCGATGTTGGAGGCTGGGCCACGATTCCTGGGAGGGGCATGGGCTGCTGTTGCTGTTGCGGCTGCTGTGGACGTGGCTGCTGGCCAGTGGATGTGTTTTCAGAAGCAGACGTTTGGTCTGAGGACTGCTGACTTCTGGAGCCAGAATCTGGCTGGCGCTCCGACTCGTTAGACACGGTCTCGTTAGTTGAAGCGGAGCTTACGGTGACTCCAGAGCCTGCTGTGGTAGCAGCCTGTGGTTGCAGGGCCGGCGCTTGGCCCTGTTGTGGTGGATGAGATGACGATATTGGAGGTAAAGCTTGAATATGCATGGGGAAGGTGGCACTAGGTGCAATGCCTGCAGACGGCGGAGGGAACTGGCCAAAATGGGGGTATGCCGTAGCAAATTGCGTGGGAAACTGATTCGGGTACTGGTTGGAGTACGGAGGTAATGGAAAGCTGGACATTTTGCTAGATAATGGAGCGAACAGATGAAGTTCGTCCAACCTGCTACTTCTGGGGTACAGTATCGGAGTTTTGATGGGCAAAGTTTGCTCGATCAAGTACTCGTCGTTCACCAACACTTGGTTAGAAACAGGGTACGGGAATGACACGGCAGAACCTTCAGCGAAATCTGGGTTATCGGCAAAGTTGGGTAAATTGACATAATTGGTGGACGAGTCAATAACGATGTAATCGTTGGACGTTTCCTGGAAGTAGTCCAACGGAAAATCGTCTTCGTCGTCAGATTGTTGCTCATACTGGTCAGGGGTACCTTTGGACAAGAATTCCGCCGCCTGGGGCGAACGCTCGAGCCCCAATGACAACTTTCTTTTCTTCAGCGCAGGGTTGGAATGGACAACTGACTTAGACTCACCAGCCTTGTCTTGTACGGCTTGCAGTTCGTCTTCCAAATCTCTCTTGAACTTAACCTCCTTTTGGTCCTTGAAATCTTCCGAGGTCTGATTGGACATACTGGAGTTGATGTTGTCGTCGGTAGAGTCGTCGATCATGCTCTTGTTGTAATCCACCAACTGGCTATAAAGCATCTTTTCCTCTTCGTATTTAAAAGACAAAGCTGGCTCCCTATCAGCAATGGTAGTTGGTTTCTGACCCATCTTTTCTTTCTTCAAATCACGTTCCAATGCATCGGCCATTAACTTATCATGAGGAACGTTGAACCAGAAGAACACTTTCTGCTTTTTCTGGGTCCGTAAACAACTGTTCTTGTATAGAAATTCAAGAAAATCAGATTTTGGTGGTTCAAGTATAGCATCGGTGCCACACTTCAAGTTCCGAAGGTCAGAAAAGATCCCTTCTTCAAACTTCTTCCTGTCGATGATTTTCCTTCCAAACTGCTGAAATTTGTACACTATACATCGGACGATATCAGTGCCTGTAATGAAATACAAATTGTTCCAAAATATGCAAGACACAAACCCTTCATCAGTACTCAAGTAGTACCGCCTTATGACCTGGTTTTCTTGCCAATTGGCCGGGGCCGTGGCGAGAAAAAACTTGAGGTCTTCTATTAGTCGTAAACTCTCTTTGACTTCATCGTTTTGTATGGCTTCAGTGAATCGGTGCTGCTGTAGCTCCGCTGGATCTGTATTCGTGGGCGTCTCGGACATCTTTGGGCATTAAAGGGACATAAAAGTAACCGGGGTACGGAGGATAACTGGGCTTTTCGTCTATGACAGATCCGTAAGTGAACGATCCGAATTTAATGATTGAATTGACGGGAATACACCGACGAATAAATGAATGAATGGGGGAAGGAGTGAATTTTCTCCAATGCAATAACGGTGATAGTACAGAATCAATGATCGTTCCGCTAGGTTCAACGGTTTTTATAGATGCTTGTAAAAGAACTGAAAGCAGAAAATGAAGCTCAATTGTGTGTTTTGTATTATCAATGAAAGTGTCTCGGACGATTCGAGATTATGTGTGTGGTTTTTTTCACTGATTGGGAAACGGGAAAAGGCCGTTAAAAAATAAAGTTTAACTGGAAATGTGTATGGGGAGAAAATACTGAGAATAGTAAGCTTGACCCTAAATACACACAGAAAGCCAAAAAACAAAGTGATTCAACTGTGATTTGGAGTACGCTTGACTGAATGGCAAAGACGGTCGATCTCTCTCTTGTGGTTCAACCTGGTGAGATGAGCTATATTTCACCCTAGGAAATTAAGGTTTGACAATTCGACAGCAAAGCTTGGTATGTTCCAATTGCCACAACGACCAGTGAGACGAATGTAGATTTAATTGACCCAAAAAAAAAAATAACACAAAACGAAGAAAAACCGTTGGATTCGTGTAGTCAGTAAGGATCGGTGCCACGGTATTCGGTTGGGCAGGGAATTGCAACGAGTGTGTTGACAAGTATTAACTTGAATGGTATTGAAGTAGTGAGAGTAGGGCACTTTCACGAGAACAAAACCTTATTGACTTTGGTACCTGGATGTGTAACAGAAAATAAAATTCAAAAATTTTAATTTGAAACTTTTCGAAACTATTTAAATAGTTAGGGGAAATCAAGGTTTCAAATTTTGGGTCAAAGTTTCAGAAATAGGAATATGAAACAAAAGGTTGTGTTATTTTTCTCGTATTGTCCAAAAATGGTAATTAAACTTTCGATGGTTTGAGTTCGTGCAGATTCTAGACTCTTTTGAAGCTAAAGTATTTATGTTTCGGGGTTACAAAGATGACTTTAAACCCTTAGTCGACAGTGTGCTTGCCGCTTAGTTCTCGTTTAAGTTCCCAGAACAGTCTTTTGCTCAATCATTCCAACCCAATACCTCGCCAACCATAAAATTATGCAAATTACCCCGATAGCCGTTACAGCGTGAGGGACTGTGAATAGTTGAAAAGAAAACCATCACACCTACACTTGTTTATACATCTGCTGGGTGCTTAATTTTCAACCCATTCGTGTCATTGTTCACTGGCCCTGACCTGTTTTATCGCCTTACGGATTCTCAAAATCGGTTTGTCTTAGATAGCACGTAGATCTCTTTTGTAAAGGACCATAAACAATTGAACGGGTATCTATTGTATTTTCAGGGGGAACCCACCGATCCTGGCTGGCTTGCATTGACGCCCGTCTAAAGAGCCCGCCCTAGCTCGGGCGATACCAAGAACATGCCGGCTTTGTTTCTTTATTCTGTTGCTTCGGCGGATGCATCAATGGGGCATTGTGCTTATGTAAGCAGAACCGAATGTTATTTTACTACTACCCCAAACAGGAAGTCCAGGGTTTAAACCATCGATGAGCCTGATGACGGTGCCCGCATCAAGAGCCAGAGGCACACTAAAAGCAGTGTTTAGAAACCTTGTGCCGTCGCTCTTATGATGCCCTTCTGGATCTTGTAGGCTAAAATTTTTCGGGAGTCCTTTCCTTGTAACACCTCCAACTTATTCCCGTGGGTATGGGTCTATGTTTGTCTATTATCTATTTTCTTTCAATCCCATTTTTTTATTATCAATATTATCCTCCTTTGTAGCACAGCAGGCTTTTACGTGTATAATAGAATAGCCTTGTGGCATTTTGAAGGGGGTCCGGTTGTGCAGTTTAGACGAAAAGGTTGTGCGTTTGTTCTTGTGGCCAACGTCTTCTTGACACAATAGGGTGTCTGCTGCTCGAAAATTTGCCTCACGGACGCATTGGGTGTACCAGGCTCGGTCCTATTGTTTGGCAACTGCATGTGGTTTTGAGTCTCATGGTCAAGAAAGGTTAGATTGTATGCGCTTCTGAGATCGTGATATATTAAGTGTCATGAAAACTATATAGCTATAAAGCAACAAATCAATCGCTCCAGTTATTCTTACTGTACCAATCTACTGTGGGGTTAATGGTAGAGAATCCATGGGGATTGAGATTTAACTTGTCAAAGTCACTAGACATTGAGTTCAACCCGTCATCTTTCTTCTTCCTGTGTTTTTCTCTGTCCCTGGGCAAAGCTCCATTCGGACCATTGCTTGGTCCGTTGGACTGTGACCTTCTTCGGAAAGGAGGAACGTACCGGCCACTGGCGCTGGAAGCTAATGCATAGGGGTCGGTGCCTGTGGCCATGGAAGCTGGCCTTTCCCTGCCCCCTCTTTCTCTACCACCAGACCCCCCTGAAGACTCTCCGTTGGCATGACTGTCCATGGATTTCTTGGACTCATAACTGGAGTTCGATCCTTGAGGGTTGATGGTGTTGGCAATCGTGCTACTCAGGGCACTAGAACTGAAATATTCGCCCTTGTCCATTGGAATATTGTATGTTGGAAGCTTGTACTTCTTACGGTCCTTGTCGGACTTGTCTCTTTCAGTCTTAGACTGAAAGTCGTAATCATCTTCCAATTCAAAGACTTCATAGTCAGTGCTATTGTTGAGACTGAATTGATCAATGGTTTCGTTCAAGGGCTGGATCAATGGCGACTTGGCGTAGTTGGGTGACCTCATCGAGGGTGGAACATATTTTCCACTGCTACTAGCATAAGAATGCGCTGAAGCACCGGTATTGCCTGTCACATGTAATCCTCCATTCAAACCACTACCTGACGAGGGATTTGAATTGTTCATGCCATTGAGAAAACTGTTGGATACTTGATTATTCAAACTTGAAGCTATGATGCTCCGGGCCTTGGAACTGGAAAACGAATTAGACTTCCGACGGTGTTGAACCGGAGTATTGAAATTGGAGAAATCACTTTTGTTCCTGTTGTAGCTATGATGGTTAGAAACATGGCCAATACTCCCGGGGTTGTTGATAATGTTCCCATTATTCGGCTTCCGCCCATTCTTATGTGTACCCCTGGAGTTTTTCTTCCATGTCTTTGGCTTGTTATTCTTTTTCCAGCTGCTTGGGCGCCGCTTCATGCCTGGTCTTTCTCCCAGCAGTTTGATGTCTCTGTTTTCACCATATTTGCTCATGTAATGATTGAACACAGACTTGGGCGTGAAGAAATCTTCTCTGTTGAATTTGTTGTAGTTGCTACTGTAGCTGTTATTGTTATAATTGTTGCTGCTCCTGTAGTTGTTCAACCGATGTTGATAACTGTTGCCTTGATAGGTTGCAACACTGATTGGCTTTCTACTGTTCCTGAAGAACTTGGTCCTTCCATTATTGTTGTTCTGATAGTTGAAGTTGTTGAACGTGATCGGAATTGGCTTCAAACTGGTGCTATTTGAAAGCAAGGCTTCGGCCCTTTCGTTATATGGCATGTCATATTTGCCATCACCGTGAACACCGGGACCCTTGATGTTTTGCGGCGACGATGAAGGAATATCTGTTTGGCGGAACTCATTTTTATCGATTGTCCCATCAGACTTATCGGCATCCTTATCTTCCAAATAAAATGTTGACTCTCCTTCATCCTCGATGTCTTCCAACACTGCCTCTTCGGATATATCGTTGGTCACTATTTCCGGTGGCTCTGGAGTGAAAACATGTTTCTCAGCATCAACAAATGGTTCATGCTGCAATGGAATGTGCTCTTTGTCATACTCCTCTTCCTGGTAATGATCTTCGTCGCTGTAGTAATCTTCGAGATCACTACTGTTGAATTCGTCGTCAATGGTGAAAAAATTCAACACCTCTAATTCGGTTCTAACCAAAAGCAAATTCCTATTTTCAGGGTCAAGATTCAAGCAGTGTCTCAACACAGCGAAAAGGTCCCCTGTCATGGTAGAGAATATATCGAACAATGATTCTCTGTTGGAAGCAAATTGGCCAAACCGTTTATCGGAGTGATTTGCCACCTCAAACGGATTCTTGTGGAACACCAAAGTCAACAAGATAATCCCAATGGCCCAGAGATCAATCTTCGATGCATCGTAGTGCATGACATCCCGGTCGAATAATTCAGGTGCCATATACCGTTCAGAACCAATGTCGAATTCGCTTCGGTTAGTGATTTCTCTGGTAGTTGTAGCCAATCCCCAATCACATAACTTGATAGACCAATCTTCATTGATCAAAATGTTTTCAGGTTTCAAATCCCGATGGTATACGCCTCTTGAATGACAATACTCAACGGCGTCCAAAATTTGAGTAAAGACGTCCTTGATGTCTTTTGGTAAAGAAGGACCCTGGCCGTTTTGAATAGCCTCATACAAATCACCTCTGCTGCAATATTCCATCACCAAGTACGAGTCAAAGTGGTCGTATAATGAAGCAATGTTGGGGTGTTCACCAAGAATCTGTTGAACTGATATCTCTTTAGCAGCTTCTTCATACAACGAACGTAATATCTCCTTTGTATCTTGACGATGGCCGTTGTCATCGCCACCTTCATCCTCGTTCTTTCCGTTCCGTAGTTTTGCAGGGGAAGACGAAGGTCTTGTCTCCTTGGTCTTCTTGTAGTCAAGTGGATAAATGTATTTGATGGCCACCAATCGATTGGACAATTTAGTATCTTTAGCCAAAGTCACTAAACCGTAAGACCCTTCACTTAAGTCGGTGACCTTTGCGTACCGGTTCTTCAACAATTCACCTCTGCTGTATTTGTCATACTGATCCATGATGGGGTGATGCAAGGCAAATAGATTAAGGTAAAAAAAACTGGTTTAGTTGGGGAGAACGAAGTCTGGGGTAGAACGTCGAAATGAGTTAAGAATGTTGTTTGGGCTGTTAGATCAAATGGAACATAAACAATGCAAAGGGGTGGATGGAAAATGCAATCTAGTTGATGAAATTAATGCAATGGGTTGATTTATAGCAGGTTGGACAGGTATCGTTGTTCCCGACAAGGTAAACTGTCTTTTCCCCAATATTAAACAAAGTGTCTTTGTGCAATGGAACCACTCCTACTTATTGAGGATCTAGATGAAGTCCGGCAGACGACAAGTAACACAAACAAACAAGTCTAGAAAAACGAAAAGTAACGGACAAATCCAATACGTTGTTGTTTGACCCGCAAACGTCGATGCAAATCAGTACTGGGGTATGTCAATGAAGATAATGCAATAAGCAAGTGAGTTGCAGAACTTCGTGCGTTTCCTCTCGATCAAATCCGACGATTACAGAAGGTTTGAGTTTGAACTTAAGCAGGAAAAAAAGTGTCTTCACTTTAGGGGATGATACTGTTTTATTGGGAGGAATTCGATTAGGAAATCGTTTAGATTTCTGGAAAAGTCTTCATATTTCTCAAAGAAATTGATGATTCACAATCAGACTTTCGAAAACAAACGACTGATGTCGCGAGGATAGGAGTCTTTTTTTGTGGCGGGGTTTGGCAGCGCACACCGCCGCCACTTTGCCCCCCAACCACGCCATGCGACGAAATGTCGTATTATATAATGTCGTCTTCGCCTTCCTTTGGGAAAGGACGTGCTTTACCCTGGTCCATTGTAGTTTATGGTTTGTACTATCTGAAAAAGGAAAATTGTCTTTGTTTGCGAACAGTGTTCCCTGCCGTAAGCGTTGGGCTGGTGGGCATGTCAACCGCGGACGGGAGAAGATTTCCAGGGGTTCCAGACGTGACTTTTATGTGTACGTGGCTTAAGGTGGAAGTGGCTTTGGTGTAAGAACGACGTCTGGGGTGGGAGAACTTGTGGAAGGCTCCAACGGCCGGAGGTTGTGGATGACGAACTATGTTTTGTGACTGATGAACTATGTTTTGTGAAAGAGAGGGAACTTGGTTCATATCCCATGGACCTAGTGATGGCAATTGTTCGTTTAAAGTTTTAAAAGTTTCTATATAGCAAATTTCACTAAATAAAATTCATTGCCATCACGGTTGTTAGCGACCCTGCTACAAAGGGCCACTCAAAAGGATAAGTTCAAAGGTGGAGACGTCTGACCATGTCCCAGGGCCGCTTCCATTCTCAAGGCCAGAGCTCTTTAGACGTACTGTGTTAGCTGCAAAATACCAGAAACTCACAGTTCTGTGCGAACCACTAATCAAAAAAAAATTCGATTTTGCCGTTGTGGATCTGTTCTTGATCATTTCCATACTAGATTCTGATTGTCTGCAATTGTACCATGGACGAACTAATAACAAACTTTCTCGACTTCACCGGCACTACGGATCCCGCAGTGGCCAAGCAATATTTGGACGTCACCGGCAACGACTTGCAATATGCGGTGCAATTATTTTTGGAGTCAGGCAACAATGAATCAGCTAGTGCCATTGGCGGCGGTACTGGTGGCAACGGTAGCGTCGATGACGAGGAATTGGCCAAGAAGTTACAAGAAGAAGCCTATGGAGCAGGGGGCGGCGCAGATAATGTGAGAGAAGCAGATGCAAATATCCATAGACACGAGACTTTGGTGGATGATTATTATCCTACATACAATCAACAACCCAGAGCCACCGACATCTTTGGCGGAGGCAGAATTGGTATATTCAATCAGCGATTTGATGATAACGAAAATGCTTATTATGAGAGCAGGGGTGGGTATGGTGAAGATGAAGACGATGAAGACGATGACGATTATGTGCTGTATCAAGATGCGGATGGATTGGATGATGACGACGAACATGGCGACGATAGAGTGATTGAGTTGAATAGCGATGGCGAGGTCGTTGAGCATGATTCTGATAGAAGCCGGGTGCGTTCAAGAAGACGTGTGAACAGAAACAACAGGCAAAACGAATTGAATTCCACTCAAAGGAGACTTGCCAATCTTTTCAGGCCACCATTTGATATTATGGAGAAGTGCACCATTGATTCTGCCAAGACCTTGGGTAGACAACAGAAGAAGTGGATTCTCGTCAACATCCAGAACTCCACGGAATTCGTGTGTCAGGTTTTGAACAGGGATTTTTGGTCGAATGCTGCTGTCAAGCTGAAGGTGAGGGAGAATTTTGTATTTTTACAATACCAGCACGATTCCCCGAACGGTGAACAATACATAAACTTTTACCATGTCAGTGAATACCCACACATAGCCATATTAGATCCGTTGACCGGTGAAAGAGTTTATAAGTTTGTGGAAGGTAACGTGCCCGACGTTGAGGAGTGGATTGAGCAGGTGGACAAGTTTTTGGGTAGGTTTTCACTATTCGGAGACTCCAATCCAATAGTAGAGCATGAAGTGAAATTTGACCCTGACTCCTTGACCGAAGATCAACAGATTGAGTATGCCATGAAGCAAAGTATGCACGGGAACACCGGTAAGAGTGCAGCTGAGGCTATCCCTGTAGGAGAAGAAACAGAGGGTCAAACTGGAATTGGCGGCGATAATGAAGCAAGCGAAACAGACGCTTTCACGGCAATCAACGCCACAGACCACAACGTGGACGATACTACCGACCCCACCACCAGAATACAAATCAGGTTCCCTAATGGAAAGCGGCTTGTCCACAAGTTCAGATTAGCCGATACTATTTCCAGCGTATACGAATGGCTCAAGTTCACGTTACAGAGTGACGAATACGGTCTAGAGGCCAACGACAGATTTGTGATAACGAATACGTCAAACAGAGGTATCAAATTGATAGATGCTTTGGGCGAAACTATAGAGACAACCAACTTGAAAAACGCTAGTTTACTTTTGGAAAAGGAATGAATGTCGAAGTGTTTGTTGTCATATAATAATTTATTAATACACACGTAATTAGCTCACAAACTTTTCGAGCGAAGGAAGTTCAGGTAGTTTAGTAGCTTCTGTGTTCATAAGGTTCAAAAGTCTGTCATAATCGAATTCAGAAGTATCATGTTGGGGAGTCGTTGGATCGTTCAAGTCGATATCATCGTCATTGTTGTCAGTCTGCTGAAATGAGGCCTCTATGGCCACAGGATGTACAGCGTTCTTGGGTGGAACCACGTTATTCCGGATCATCAGCAAGTCGTTGGAGATTTCGTCGTCCGTTAAACCTGCACAACTGGAAAGTTTAATTCTCTTGGAAGCGACCACAGTGTCAAGTGGCCTCTCATTCTGAGACTGGGTGTACCGCTTTAGATTGGCCAACTTGTATCGCTTGATGTTCGTTAGCTCGATTCTACTGGTATGTGTTGTTTTGGTGGAGGTGTAACGTCTTGTGTCTCTGTTTTCCCATTTGGCATTGGTTTTTATGGTGGAGTTGTGGTACTTTTCCCAGTTGCTTATTATTTGCCTGCTGTTCACACCACTGCCATTACCTTTTGCTTTGATACTTTCTTCGGTGTCTCGTAACATGTGTAGTTCATGAAGGTGTTTGTCGATCAAGCTATTTTTCAGGTCAATCAAGCTACGCCTGTATTCCAACCAGATGATTTTTTGGTTATCTTCTATACTCTGTTCGAGTAGTTTCGTATGATAACGGTGCTCATTCAAAATAGCCTTCAAGTCTTTCGAATAGCCACTGATTATTTTGTCGAAGTTGGTCTTGAATGGGAGCAGCAGCTTGGTTGCAGAGTCGATGTTCAAAAAAGAATCGTAGTCAAACGGCGTCCCAAACTCCTTGATTAACTTGGATATCTGGGCCGCCGTATCTTCATGTTGGTCTTGGGTATGTCGGCGAGATCTAGATGCAACCAGTTCGTCAGCCAAGCACTTGTCTTCTTGAATATGCCGTAAATTCTCAATCTGGCTATGTCCTTCTTGGAAATCTGCATCCCATGATTGGCCATTTTTATGGAACTCATTGAAAATGCTGGTAAGATTATCCACCATGTAATTCACTCTCAAAAGTCTTGCCTTCAAGTATTGCCTCGACAAGTCCAGGAACTCGCCTTGAATTTGTGCCTCTAGCATCTTCAACTGCTCACTGGTCATTTGCGTTAAGTCGGCTAATGTGGCCACATCAAACATCTTGGTATTCTTTGCAACACCGGCAACACCCGTGCCGTTTCGGCTATACTGTGTATAGGTTGATTGTGACAGGAATTCTTCACTTTGTGAATCACTATACCTTGTGTCATCTTCTGTTTCGGGCTTATGATCAGCCAGATTCTTTGAAACTTCTCGGTTACTTCGTGTACCCTTAGCGACCCTCTCACTCATGGCTTAAGTTTGGCTCACAAGAATAGTATAGCACTTGCCTTTGTTGACAATAAACTTGTGAAATAGGACTGCTATCAATCGCGGTAGCTGGTAGTTGTAATGGATCGTAAAGAAGGAGGAAGAACGTCGAGAATAGGCAGCAGTTCTAAGTGGGTGTGAAAAGTGGCCGCTTTTTTTGACCTGAAAGAATCTTTTTTTTTGCGATAGGCTTACTTAGATTTTGTTTATGCGGTTCTGGCGTGTAAATACCACAGTTACCACAGAGAGGGAACGGCGTGGACGAACCAGTTGGCTGCAACAGTTGTACTGTAAGGTGGTCGGTTACGGGAAAAGGCGTCGTTTCATTAGTGGCACCGTTGAATCTATTCAATATTTGAATATATACTAGCACTGAAGTCGTCTAAGCACTCTAAGTTATTTATGTTGTTGATATAATCATTACCAGTCAATTCGTCATTAAGGTCATCGTTGCTTTCATTGATATTGGGGAATAGATTACGATTATCATTATTGTTGCATAGGGTTTCACATTGAATGGACACTTGAGCCAATAAGTTGGCTAACTTCAATTTGGCGACACCTGTTGTAGCATTGGACAAGTTTATGTTTAAGGTGCTTAAGTTGGAAAAGATCATGGAGTTGAGGTTGTTGAAAAAAGTGTCATTGTTTATGATCAAATTCGTCTCATTGATCAACTTCAAGAATTCGTCATTATAGTCGTTGATCAAGGAGGGATTTGTGTTCAATAAGGTCAAGTTCAAATCATCGTAATTGGGCCAGATGGAGTTTAAAATCAAGCTTTTATCACTGTTGATGCTTTCAATGGTTTCAATCAATATCTTACTGAAGTCATTTATGGATATCTCGGTTCTAGCATTGATCAACTTGAACTTGTCTTCCACTTGTTTTTCGATTTCCAAGTTGAGATTCTCCCAACCCTTATTCAATAACCACCAACTGAGACTCAAATAGCTTTGCTCAATGACGTAACTTTCGTTTGTGGTGAAATCTTCAAGGTTTTCAATCTTGCTACCATTGGTCATAGATATAGCACTTTGTAAATATGACTTTCTGGCTAATATGTTTAATTGCAATCTTGTCAATAATAATAATGAAGAACTAGAGTACACCAACGTCAAAAATCTGGTGATGGTCTTGATCTTGAGCAATCTCCATAATTCGGTTTTGGACTTTCCCAAGTAAATGGAAATATTGTCGCTTTCATTGGAGTTGGAGTGTAATATCAAATTATCTGTAGTCAATAAACTGTCACTAATTTCTTTGGTGTTAGAGCTTGTGGAGTTTGTGTTTTTTTTCAATTTCAAGGCCTTCGTTATCAACTCCGTTGGCGAGTTGTTGATTATGGGAGACACCAACACAGGTAATAATGCCAACAATGTGTAGTAGCAATCATTTTGAGTTTGAATGAATCTTCTCTTGATTTGTTCCTTAATGAATAGCTCCTGTTTGAGGGAATCTTGAAACGTTCTGAATTTTTTAATAACAAAATGATCGATTAAATAGTACACTGATACCCCGACGGTAGATGCTATTATGATCTTCCTTTTGTTTCTTTTGAAGAAACCACTCAAGGATGAAAAGATAGCCATATCTTGTGATGTGGAGACAGATTTGTTGAACAAAAACTGGTGGCCGCTTTTCCTTAATCCAAACCGCGGACACTGGTCGAGGCGGTATACACACGACTTTTGATACCAGGCACATGAAAATGGGAACCAAGCAGCGAAGGGCCACACAGGCAAGGCAAGCGAACGCTGGCCAACAGCGATTCTCAGCACTAAACAACCACACCACAATGTTCGGTTACCACCCAGATGAGTGAGACCTATTCGACAGAAAGAAGACGCAATATCAGAATGCCACTCAAACAAGGGCCTGTGAAGGGCCTTTGAAGGGCCTTTCAACACGATTCCTTTGGATTGGCCGACACGAGCCTTGGCAATACATACCTGGCCTAGAGAATGGTTTACTATTGAGTTGAGGCATTGATATACGTTGGCCTCCTAGTTGTGAGGTTCTTATCTCCGGCGTTCCAGTCTGCTGGATTTTGCACTCCCATCATTTGTCCCTGAGCTACACTAGCCACCAATATCTCTGCACCGAGCTCAGCTTGCCTGAAAATCAGATGTGTGCCCTTGATACACGTATCCTGTCGCTTTTGCATGTCTGGCCATTCCCAGTAAGGTCGGTTCGGCCGTACTTGCTGGCTCGGGTTCTCCTTTATCGCTGTTCCTGCGTACAAGCTGCAGAGAAAGTGCAAGAGAAAAATGTTACTCCCAAAATGGAATACTTTTGATTGAATAGGAAAGCTTGGAGAGTAGGAAAGGCCACTGGAGGAAGCACGATAAGAGACCAGGCCCCAAGAGAAATTCCGGTCGAACAACGGTGTGGGAAAGCAGATTTCTGGAGTGTTGTTGCTTTTTCCCGTGTTGTGTTCCGGCCATTTACGGCACCAAACGTAAAGACGAATATCAGATTTGTCCGTACGGTCACACGACATATTTCAAGGCATAACTGAAACAATGCATTGTACGAGCTCTGCTGCCGTTTTCTCAATTGTTGAAAGGCTTAAATGGATAAGAACAGGTTAAGGTTTCCCGAAAAACTGATACGAGGCCTTGTTCCTTATCAGGTACGGCGCCGATGAGTTGGGTATAAATAGCGCAAGTTGCAGTGTTTCTCTTTAAACAAGCAAAATGAAGTTGTTGGCACTTTTGTCTCTCTTGACAGTGGCATGGAGCAAAGTGATCTTGATGTCCAACGACGATGGTTGGGCGTCGACGAACATTAGAGCCTTATACAGAGAATTGAGTGAAGCGGGTCATGACGTCGTAATCAGTTCCCCCGTGAGTCAGAGATCGGGCTGGGGTGGGGCCATCTCGGTTCCTTACACCAAGGACTTGTTGACCAATGCTGATTTCAATTACAGGCTCAAAGGGGACCCAGCATGGGGCCACGAAGAGGACGATAACCATATTTGGTACTTCAACGGAACGCCGTTCGTGGCCATGTCATTTGGCTTAAACTACGTGGTGCCAAAAGTCTTGGGGAATGTCACCGTTGATTTGGTGGTCAACGGACCAAACGAAGGAACCAACTTGGGCCCGGCTCTCTACACGTTATCTGGTACTATGGGAGCCACATACAACGCTGTATACAAGGGCATCCCAGCCATTGCCATTTCTGGATCCAACTCCAACTATTCTTTCTTTAAAGACAGTTTGGATGAAGACCCATTGAACGCTGCAAATGTCAATGCCAAAAAATCGGCGCAATTGATCGAGCAGATCTTCAAGGCCCAAGGCGATAACCCACGGGCTTTGCCTTTGGGCGTGGGCTTGAATGTCAATATTCCTCAGGTCGGTTATGAGTCTGAAAACGATAGTTGTACAGATCCTGAGTTTGTATACTCTCGGTTGACAGGGTTACACAGTGCCAATTTGAACGTGATGTTGAACGAGACCAGTGGGTTACCGTACGTTCACGATGACTTTGAATCGGCGCCGTTACAAACTTGTTACAGCGGAGACTGCAGCCTTCCATCTGAAGGGACTGTCTTGGATGAATACACCTGCGCCATAAGTGTCAGTGCGTTCCAGGTTGATTACGATGCCACCTCGCTCTTGCTGAGTGAAGTGGTTTCTCTCCTCAAGCCAATTTTATAGTTCAATAGACAATTTCGTATAACCGGGTTAGAGTTCCAAGGCCGACCACCCCTAACAACGGCACAGTGCCGTATATGCCCTGGGGCCCAACGGTGGAGCCCGATTGCCGTTTCAGGCGAACAAGTGTCCTAATTTGGCACTGCTCACCGGGAACTTTAATTATGCACCACGTTTGATCGATCTAGGGGTAGTCGAGGCTGGGGTCGTGGCCATAGGTGCTGAAAAAACTTGGGTGAGTGAGCTTGGACTTGTGGACTTTTGTGTTTGTGGACTATTGTGAACTTCTGATGGAGCTTGACGGTTCCCATGCTCTGCGTGCACCGTTCCCAAAATGCTCAATGGGCCTTTGACACATTGAGTTGCTGCACAATATCCAATAGAGGCAGCGGCCATATGCAGGACAAAGTGCTATTCATATACGCTCACCCACGTTGGGCAGCCAAAAGAGTAACGACCATAAACGTTTAGTAATAGGCACAAGGAAATGTAGTTCGGCTGTTTCGAAAACCGAATATAAATACGACTAAGTTTCCTTTCGTGAAGAGCCAACAAAGAATATTGCCCAGCCATTGTCCATTCACAATGCAAGTTTGGAGTTTTTTCACTTTATTAGCAGTGGCCTTTGCCAAAAATATCTTGTTGTCTAACGACGACGGGTGGGCAGCCACAAACGTCAGAGCTTTCTACAGAGACTTGAAAGCTGCTGGCCACAACGTCATCTTGGTTGCTCCTGTGTCTCAAAGAAGTGGTTGGGGTGGAAAATTCGACGTTCCTTACACCAAAGACTTATTGACTGATGGTGAATTCAACTACAGAAACAAAGGTGCCCCAGCTTGGGGCCACGAGGATGACGACTTGAATGTCTGGTACTTCAACGGAACCCCAGCTGCCTGTGTGTCGTTCGGTTTAGAGTACGTTATCCCTAAGTACTTCAGCAATATCTCAATCGATTTGGTTGTTAGTGGTCCAAACGAAGGTCTTAATGTGGGGTCTGGTTTCTACACTATTTCCGGTACTATTGGGTCAGTTTACAATGCTGTTTACAATGGGTATCCAGCCATTGCCTTCTCGGGCTCCAATGGAAACAACTCTTTCTTCAAAGACTCCTTAGATGACGATCCATTGAACCCTGCTAACGTCAACTCCAACAAATCGGTGGAGATCGTCAACCAATTATTTGCAGCCCAAGGTGCCAACCCCAGAGTGTTGCCTCTTGGTGTTGGTTTGAATGTGAATATAGCCAAGGTCGGGTACGAAAGCAAAGACGACAAGTGTGTTGATCCTGCATTCTTGTACACCAGAATGACAGGCCTGGGAACCCAGTCTTTGAAAGTGGTGTACAACGAAACGTCCGGCTTGGTTTCATCTGAGGATAGTACACCACCAGGGTTGGCCGTCTGTAACAGTGGAATCTGTTCTTTACCATCCGAGTCTGAAATCTTGGCCGACGTCGACTGTGTTATTTCCATTTCTGCTTTCGAAGTGGACTACGATGCCAATATCGGGACTCAGCTTACTGTTCAAAACTTGTTAAGCCCATTGTTCTAACACCCAAAATCTTGTTCCTTCTTCTATCGTGATATTTACTTTTTCCTTAGTTACATAGATAAAATGTTATACCTTATGCTTTTATTCTATAACTTTGAAGATACAAATTCTGTGTTCTCTAAATTGTAATGTGGTCTGGGAAACCTGCTCTTGGTGTTTTCACCTTTGGCGAAAGAAGGGTTGTACTTCCACTTCCAGAGGCTGTCCAATTTTGTGTCCAAGGTTCCGTCCATCTTCTGCACGATATACTTGCCAATAGTGGGCAAGAACTTGAACGCATGACTTGAATCGCCTGTGGCCACATAAACACCCTCATGGTGTGGTGACTTGTCTATCAAGAAGTACGAGTCGACGGAATCTGCAACCCAGCATGTCTTGTAGTCAATGAGCTCATGGTCTGCAAGTTCTGGGACTACCAACTGCAACAATTTCCGGACGTCTTCCACATGTTTTTTGGGCAACGTCTCATTAGGGTGGTCAACAGTGTACCTCGGAGCTAAGAGCTTGTTTCCAGGCTCGAATGGGTGGGGGATTTCAGAATACCCATCGCACGTAGTAACTCCGATCTTCACCATACGCTTTTCACTATCTGGAGGGAAAAAGTAGCCGTGTTGGGCACTGAAGAAAATAGGCATATTCTTATACTTGTCATATTCTTCCGGTGTCAATCGTACATGAGTGACGAACACCCCAAGTGCTCTAGTCTGGTTATCCAATGGCACAATAAGGCTGGTTCCTGCACCGGCAGTCACCACGATTTTGTCGGCCTTATAAGTCTTGCCAGACTTCACTTGCACCTCATGATTGCCCACTTTTGTCACTCTTCCATCGTCCCCAAACACGAATTGAACCCCGTGCTTTGAAGCCTCGGCAAAAACTGCTTTCAAAGCACTGGCAGCCAATCCGTTACCACAGTCGTAATTGTAGGTGGAGTTAAACGTATTAGGTAAGCTGTTCTGGCCGAACTCCTTAATATGCTTCGACACCTGCTGAGGAGTCGTGAGCTTGACCATCCTTTGTTGTACCCCCAATCTCTTCAAAATATCGAAGCTCTTCTGCTCGTACTGGCTTCGTATGGATTTGCCGTCCAGTGGTGTCAATGTCAACCTTCCGGTTTTCTGATAGTGGGGCGTGTACAAGGGGTCATTTTCCCAGTAATTGACCGCTTCCACCGCCAACTTGGCAGAAACCTCGTCACTGTACTCGATCCGAATGATCTTATTGAAATCATTAGCGGCAGAAAGTTCTGATGGTACAGGGTAGGCATCGAGTGCTAGAACCTTGACACCTTTTTTGGCCAACTCCAAAGCGGTGGAAAGCCCAAAAACCCCACAACCGACAATCACAACATCGTACGAACCCATTCCTTTTCGTAAATTTCTGTCTGCTTTTGTTTCAAACGGAAGCTGGATTATAAGTATTGTGGTAGTCAATCACACTATTGAGTAAGGAACCTGATTTCCTTATCTAGAGCTGCGAGATTTCCCAGCGGCTTTTCCGACACTGCGGCTTCACCGACGGTGGCTCGTTTAACTTTGTTAGCATGCATAACGATCCACCGCCAGGATGATAACAAGGCTTTCAGGCTCTGAGGTAGGTATGCCGGTCCTGTGTGTACCACTCGACCTCTGGGATCTGTGAAAGATATATCATCTGAAAGACTATCGTGTACCTACCGAATCGTTTGAGATCGGGTTGAACTGCAGATATAGATAACACCAAAAGAACACCATCCACACCAACAACACCGATAACACCAATTGACACCAAATATGGCAGATGCCGAGAACACGCCACAGCTGAAAAAAAGACGGGTGCTTGCGGCGTGCCAGCGATGCAAGCAAAGGAAGAAGAAGGTACGTCTCAGGAAAGATTACGTCGTTCTCACCTCTAAGTACTAACCAATTTTTCAATAGTGTGATGGGATACTTCCCTCATGTTCCGGTTGTGCAAAGGCCAGCCAGGTGTGTACATACTCGGAAGGGAACCTTCAACTGTATCAGGCACAAATGGTGCAGCAGGTGGGCCGCTTGAACCAATTGGAACAACAGTTGTCTGGAATTCTGAACGAGATCTCCCATCTTAGATCTTCAATGGTGCTTGCAGATATCAACGAATCTTATATCAAACAAGAGTACGACCCGAAACTGGACTTCCTCAACCCAATTTTGAGTCTTATCAAGCAGCCGTCTACGGAGCCCTTATATATCGGCCCGTCAGCAGTAATTTCAAGAGTGAATGCCATCAGAAGAATGCTCACCAACGACAAAGAGATTTCGAACAACCACTACCAGGTGAAGTTCAAACACATTGAGACAGTACAAGATTACCAGCCCACAGAAGATGTCGAAGCATTGTTCGTGGAATGCTACCTAACTTTCTCTAGGAACAGGTACCATTTTGCAGAGAAAGCGGATATAATCGAAATATTTAGCAAGAAACCATATAAACGAGACGATTGGGAGACTTTCGTGGCACTGATATGCTTGGCCAATGGCTGCCGTATAGCGGAGCTCGGTAAACTTACAACAAGACCTTCACCAAAGTACTATTTCGATAGGGCCTTCGAACTGCTCAATATGTTGCTGATAATCACACCCATGCAACAGATTCAAGTGTGCATGCTCTTTGCCCTTTACCTTCACTACAGCTACGACTACTTGAATCCATTCGTGATGAATGTCTGGGAGCTCTCTGGGCTATCCATACGAAAAATGGTACAACTAGGGTATCATAAACGAAAACCCACCACTTTGCAGAACTGCAGACAGGTGGAATTGGAAAAACGACTATTCTGGTCAGTTTACGCCTTTGACCGACTACTATCGATTTCTCTAGGAAGACCCAGCTCCATAGCAGACCTGGAAATTGATATCGCTTATCCTTTGAGTCTAGAATGTGTGGACGACATCACGACGGATCTACTAGTGCAACTACAAAGCAAACAAACCAAGCCTAAGCCTGATTTGGGCTTGCCTGTGACATCCGTTACTTACTTAGTGGAAACTTGCAGGGTCAGAGCCATCGAGTCCCGAATCAATATCTTTGCCTATAATGAAAATAAGGAGGCCCTGAGAGGTGAGTTCTCCAGCATCAACCACGCATTGGAGGTATGGATAAGCAGTATTCCGTCCCGGAAGCAATTCGAAGAAGGTGTACACCGGGAAGTGCCATACGACTACTTGCTTTTGTTGTATCATCGTGCCAAATTGTTTCTTCTCTTGACGAAGATAGCCTCGACTCAACAGGGTGAAAATAAGGACATACTACATCAGATTTTACAGGCCGCTGGGGGGATCTGTAAGGCATTCAAGAAGATCCATCGAGGCTCATTGTTCGGCTACAGTACTTTCTCACTTCACACGATATTCTTGGCAGGTGTGACGTTGGTGTATTGTATTTGGGCCATGGGAAAGCCTCCGTATATCAAGGAAAACAATGATATTATTGCATGCTCAAATCTCCTTTATTCCTTTGCTGAAAGAGCTAAGGAAGCAGAGATCTACAGCTTATTATTCGAAAACTTAGTGGAAAACATCTTATACAACACCGAAGTAGATATAGGGAGCAGCCAAGTGAAGCCACAAGAGAATGCATTAGATGATATGGTGAACAATCTTTTTGACGAAACGAAGTTATTTGACTTTAGATTCGACGAAGATTTTTGGAAGAGGCTAGATTTTGGTACTGAAATCATCCCATAAACCAAACATACCTTGATGACAACTGAAGATTCACACCATACATTGAAGAACTAAAACCCTGACACAACTCGATCAATCCAGTGATCACCACACATATCTAAAATCTCTATTTTCTCTATCCGTCAAATCAGAGAACTCTGAATTCTCAATCTTAACGTAAGCATCTCCCAAAGCGTCTCTTTCACGGTCTCTCTTTTTGTTTTCCCACCAATTATAGGTGGAAAGAGTGATCATTAATACCAACCCACTAGCATAGAATCCTACACAGCAGTTTCTTGCAGTTTGGTAGGTTGGAGCCTCTGAAGGCACGAAAGTTTGTGGGCCAATTATAGAAGCGGTTGCAAAACCAGTAAGATAAATCCCATTGCACACCACTTTCTTCGTTCTTCCAGCCACGTTGGAGGACAATCCCGACAACGCTGTAATCATGGCCACAGGCGAGAACCCGATCAAGTAAAAACCAGCTAACCGGGTATGTTTCTCTTGGGCAAAAGTGAACATCAACCCACCAACCTGGGCACAACAAATCCCAACAATTGAGACTATTAAAGGATGCTTGATCAATTTCTTCCTGTTAAGAAGGGCAACAATACTTAATCCCACCAACTGAGTGACCCCCATTGGGGACTTCATAAGCAAAGCCTTATCAGTTGAGAAACCAAAACTCTCCTTCAAAAGAATTGCAGCGTAAGCCATGATTCCTGAATTGGGCACTTCCACGGAGAACGAAAGTAATGCGTACATATAAACCCTTGGCTCCAAAAACGCCTCCTTCACCTGGTACCATTTTATCTTGGTAGATCCAAACCCCTGTTCGTTTCCTCTGATTCTTTCCACTGTTAATAATCTTTCGTCTTCTGTCAACCACCAAGCCTTAGTTGGGATATCTGGAACTACTATAAGCAACATAACAGCAAAGATACATGTGCAAATGCCCAAGATCATGAATAAAAACCTCCATGAGGTTATGGCGAATGAGTCTTTATGCTTTTCTACTCCGTAAGCCACACATGCCCCTACAATGTTCCCAATGCCCGTTGCGGAGAAGATGAACGCCAACCTGGGGTACTGCTCAGACTGGTGGTAAAAGTTATTGATGATTAATGACAAGCCAGAAAGAAGGGGTGACTCAAACATCCCTAAGAGCACCCTGCAAGCAACAATACCAGCGTAGTTGAACGCCGTTGCGTGCAAAGCAAGTACAAGCCCCCAAAGGAAGAGATAACAACCGACACCTTTGGCAACAGGTATTTTTTGAAGCGACCAAGACCCGATTAAAGCAAAACTCAAGTACCCAAAGAAGAACGCAGATGAGGCCCAACTATATCGGTCCCCAACCATATCCAAATCTTGTATGACTCCCATAATACTAGCGTACGACAAAGTGGATCTATCCATAAATTGTAGGCCGTAGGAACCACAGACAATTGGAAGAAGAAACAAATCGATTTTTCTTCTGATCCTTTTGTTCACTTCTTCTGTCAATTCCAAGTCTTTGGTGAGATCGGCGTATTTCAAAGCCACGTCGTACTTTGTCTCGAACTGAGGTCTCTGATCCTCCAAAGAAGAAGATGCTTCGATCACCACATTAATCTTTTCGTTTCCCTTCGACATCTCTCCGCCGACAGAAGCAGACGATGTATCACTCATAGTTCTATTTATAGCTAAGCAGTGATGAGCTGAAAAAAGAAGTGAAAAAAAGGACCACCATTCCAACTACTTATATATACCTGCTTTTGATATCGCTAGCCCGATCTTAAATCGAAAAACTTAAAGATAAAGAAAAATAAGACCGGGCCAAACTTGCAGTTTTTTTCCGGGTAGATAAGTACGTAAATAGGGCATTGATCGGGAATGAGAGGTGTAACTGATAGTTTTCCGATTTCGGGATTTCCACTTTTGTCGGGGTGCCCGATATCTGATCGCATCTACACATGCCGTTTTGGGTAATGTGATCGGTATCACCGCTTCCGACACAGCGGCATCTTGCGCATGTTAGTAGCCCTTGTCTGATATTAAGTTGACATGTAGGACATCCCGACACCAACCAAGGGTGCTATTCCACCGATTAAATATAAAGTCACCCACCAAACTTTTAGACTTGTCCAACTTTCAACAGACAGATACATATTCTTGACCATGACAATCTCCGGAGTGAAGATCGCTATTGATAGAGGCGGAACTTTTACCGACGTTTTGGCAATGATTCCTGGTCAGCCAGACCATATGTTCAAACTATTGTCGGTGGATCCTAGCAACTACAGAGATGCTAACATTGAAGGAATAAGGAGGGTGTTGGAGTACGTGGAAAAGAAGAAAATTCCCAAAGGCACTCCTTTGGACACCTCATGTGTGTCGTCTATTAGATTGGGGACCACCGTGGCTACCAACGCCTTGTTAGAAAGGAAAGGAGAACGAACTGCTTTCTTAGTGACGAAAGGGTTCAAGGACATCTTGAAGATCGGGGATCAAACAAGACCCGATTTGTTTGCTTTAAACGTCATCAAGCCTGATCCTTTATACGATGTAGTGGTTGAGATTGACGAGAAGGTCACTATTCCCAGTGCTACTGAAGACCCTGAGACCCTCGATTACAGTGACATGGTGGGGACGGATAAGAGTTACGTTCTCGGAGAAAGTAAGGACATTTACAGAGTGATCAAGGATCTAGATGAAAAAGACTCGTACGCTAAGCTTCAACGATTAAAGATTCAAGGGTATAAGTCTGTGGCCATATGCTTGATCCATGGGTACAGTTTCCAGGCCCATGAGAAGAAGTTGAGAGATTTGGCTGCAAAAGTGGGGTTCGATAACATTTCCGTGTCCCATGAACTTATAGCCATGATCGGGGCCATTCCTCGATCCCAGTCCACTGTGTGTGATGGGTACTTAACTCCCGTGATCAAAGAGTACATCAAAAATTTCTTGAGTGGGTTCGCCGAGAATACAGAGTCAACCACCCGGATTGAGTTTATGCAATCAGATGGTGGGTTATGTTCGTGGAAGTCGTTCTCGGGTTTGAAAGGCTTATTGTCTGGTCCTGCTGGAGGAGTTGTGGGAGAGGCACAAACTTGTTACGACGCTGGCGACGGCACTCCCATCGTTGGTTTCGATATGGGAGGAACTTCTACTGATGTTTCACGGTACGCAGGATCATACGAGCTTGTTTTCAAAAGTATCACCGCCGGGGTTCAAATCGCTGCTCCTCAATTAGACATTAACACTGTTGCAGCAGGAGGTGGTTCCATTTTAAGTTACGAGTTTGGGGTCTTCAAAGTCGGACCCGAATCTGCCGGAGCACACCCTGGCCCTGCGTGTTACAGGAAAGGGGGGCCCCTTACCATCACAGATGCTAATTTGTTCACTGGCAGAATCTTACCTGAATTCTTCCCCCATATTTTTGGGCCCAATGAGGATCAGCCTTTGGATTACGAGATCGTGCAACAAAAATTCCAGAAACTAACAAAACAAATCAACTTGGATAACCCAAAGAATCAATTGAGTCCGTATGAGGTCGCTTTAGGGTTTTTGAAAGTGGCCAATTTTTCCATGGCAAAACCAATTAGAACATTAACTGACTCAAGAGGCTTTGACGTGTCTAAGCATAATCTCGCCTCTTTTGGTGGTGCCGGTGGCCAGCATGCCACTTCCATTGCTTCGATATTGAATATGAGAAGAGTGGTGATTCACCGGTATTCGTCCATTTTGTCCGCTTATGGGATTGCGTTAGCAGATGTTGTACAGGAAGAACAAAGCCCTTGCAATAAAGTTTATAATTCACAAAATAGGGACGAACTCCTCGAGGCTTGTGCTCATTTATCAAAGCGTGCAAGTCAGAAGTTGATTGATCAGTCTATTGAAGAGTCGTCTGTATCCGTTGAAGTCTTTTTCAACATGGGTTATTCTGGGTCTGATACTTCATTGATGATATCCTTACCTGAAGATAAGGATTTCCATAAAGTATTTACACAAGTGCATGAACGAGAATTTTCCTTCGTTCACAAAGGGAGGGATGTGATGGTTAGAGATATCAGGGTAAGGGCTATCGGCAGTTTGTCTAAGCCCCAGAAAATTTCTCCCTATAAAGATTTTGCCGCTTTGCAACTGGCTGCAAAAATTGTACCTGTAATTGAGAATCTTCAACTCACAAGCTCCAAAGTTTATTATGAAGAAGGACAATTGGACACTAAAGTATACTTATTGAATGACATTCCAGTAGGGTCTATTGTTCGTGGGCCTGCATTGATTTTGGATACCACACAGACAATTCTAGTTACCCCTAATTCGGAAGCTTATGTTTTGAATGAGCACATATTGATTGACTTGAAAGATAACACCAAGGACTTGGAGCCGGTTGACGACTCCTTGACACCCCAGGTAATTGATCCCATTCTTTTATCGATTTTTACCAACCGGTTTGAATCTATTGCTGAAAACATGGGATTGACCCTCCAAAAAGTCAGTGTGTCGCCAAACATCAAGGAAAGATTAGACTTCAGTTGTGCTATATTCACTGATGAAGGGATCCTTAATTCTTCAGCCCATTTCATTCCGATACACGTAGGAGGAATGTCTAACTGCATCAAATACGCCAAGAATTACTGGGGGGACGACATCCACCCAGGTGATGTGTTCGTGACAAATTCCCCAACCACCGGAGGTACTCATTTGCCTGATATCACCGTTATTTCACCTGTCTTCAGAGAAGGCAAGGTTCGCTTCTTTGTCGCTTCCCGTGGGCACCATTCGGATATCGGTGGATCTGTTCCTGGGAGTTCTGATGCCACGGCTACTACTTTGGAAGAAGAAGGTGTGCATATCAAAGCTTGGAGAATGATATCCAAAGGAGTGTTTGATTATGATGGTATTCAAAAGTATTTTGTGGACGAACCAAGTCTGTACGAAGGATGCTCTGGTTGCCGGAAGCTTTCAGACAATATTTCCGACTTGAAAGCCCAAGTAGCTTCCAATCAAAGAGGGATAAACTTGTTACTGGAATTGTTTGAAGAATACGGCAGTGAGACAGTGTTATTCTACATGAAAGCCATTGAGGCCACTGCCGAAACAGCTGTTAGGGGTTTACTCAAAAGAGTAGCTATAGAAAACAAGGGCAGTTTGCCTTTGAAAGCAGAAGAGGTTTTGGATGACGGGTCTAAGATCTGTGTTTCCATCGATATTAATGAAATTGACGGCTCGGCCGTTTACGACTTTACTGGTACAAGTGAAGAAGCTTTCAACTGTGGGAATGCGCCGGTCTCCATTACCTATGCCTGTGTAATGTACTGTCTCCGGTTGATGGTGAATGCCAAGATTCCCTTGAATGATGGGTGCTTGAACCCCGTCAAACTTATCATTCCTGAAGGCAGTCTTTTGAACCCTTCACCATACGCAGCCGTTTCCGCTGCCAACAGTGCTACAGCCCAGAGATTGACTGATACAATCTTGAAGGCATTTGAGGTGGCAGCTGCATCTTCTGGTTCCAATAATACCTTGGCCTTTGGTAAAGGTGGGATTGTAAAGGGAGTGATGAAACCTGGATTTGCCTTTGTTGAAACCGTCGGCGGTGGAATAGGTGCCATTGACGGACACCACGGGTACTCTGGAGCCCACTGCCACATGACGAACACGAAGATAACCGATCCGGAAGTCATTGAGTTAAGATACCCCGTGATTCTCCATGAGTTCAGTATCAGAACCGGAAGTGGTGGCGACGGGAAGTATAAAGGTGGGGATGGGTTGGTGAGATTATATGAGTTCACCACCGATTTGTCTTGTACTCTAAGGACCCAGAGGAGGGTCAATGCTCCGTACGGGATCAAGGGCGGGAAGTCTTCTTTGAGAGGTGAAAACAGGCTTGGAAGAAAGAGAAACGACAGAATTCAATGGATAGCACTTCCTTCTTTTGCTCAGTTTAAAGTCAAGGCAGGAGACTTCGTTAAAATTAGAACTCCAGGTGGTGGTGGGTACGGTGCTCCCGAAGCGGAAGCTCTAATCGGTTCACAACTGCCTTCCTCGTTCGACGGATATGTCCCAGTGGCTGGTGGAACGATTGCTGCAAGGCAAGATCTTGCCTTGTCCTCCCAATAAAATCCTTTTCGTATATAATATAACCTCAACTATATAGATATACATAAAAATTGAAACCTGTGTCCTTATTGTCTCTAAAGTTGACGCCTCTTTCACTATCAAGGCTTGGTCGTCAGCTAGTTTGCAAATCAGCTCTTTTGACGGACGAATTCAAGCCCCCTATCTTTTTCTTTTGGGATCGTAACACACTATTGAAGTTCCCACCATTACCAATGACAGAATTGACTACTGACTCAATTGGGGTTGGCTTTAATTTGACGTCATTAGAATCTTGTTTCGTCACGGGTGCCGAATTGAGTCTTTTCCCTTCATTGAACAATCCGGTTCTATCGACAATATTGATCTTGTACGTCAACCGTTCTGTAGTAGTTTGGTCAATAAAGAAATCCAACCTGTCCCCATCAAACACTTGAATCTTGTTGCCCTTACCTATCTTCTCGTCGTTCAAGAAGCAAGAGTTTGTGCTAAAGTCAAGCAACCACACATCATCAAGACAGTGGGCTGGACTTTCATAAATACTGAGCTCCATCAGAGGGTGACGCTGCTTATTTATCAAACAATGAACTTTTGACATCCGATCATCTGAAACATAAGTATCACACGCTTCATTCCTGCCAATTGCGTAAGGGTTTATCCCCTGTCTGATGTAAATGGGAGTCTCTAATACAGACCCCTCCATGGGCTCTAGAATTATGAAGGTATCAATAGGCACATTCTTGAACTTCTTCCTGGGGGTTTCGTCATCATCATTTTCAAGTCTAGATTTGGTCCCTTTTTGACTGGAACTTTTGACGTTGAATATGCTATTAGTGTTATGCAAGGCATTGCTGATGTTTCCAAAATTGTATGCGTTCTTAGCTGGTTGA
The DNA here is from genome assembly GCA_030580255.1 of Yamadazyma sp. yHMH393. Lineage (NCBI taxonomy): Eukaryota > Fungi > Ascomycota > Pichiomycetes > Serinales > Debaryomycetaceae > Yamadazyma > Yamadazyma sp. yHMH393. The sequence continues at coordinate 323,206 of JAKTSP010000041.1, forward strand.
CTTTGCGGTAGTGGGACCACTCTTTTAGGCACTTTGAACTCTTCCTTTTTCAATGGTCTCATCATCAAGTCTTGGTCCTGGTCATCTATTCGGCTCATTGACGTAATCGGTATACCGTTATCGATCTTCTCCTTATCTATCTTTCTCAACTGCTGGGATTGTGATTGTGACAAGCTGAGTCTAGAAGCTTGGGGGTTGGATTGTGAATACCCATCCGCTTCTGTGGTATCTCCCATTCCGTCATCTATTCCCTTTATCCACTCATGGTTCAATGCTTTTTCTGTGGTGAACCTTTCTTCTGGTTTAACGATTAAGCAATTCTTGATAAAGTCCAACCCCAATTCGCTGATCTTGTACATTGTTAAAGGACTAGTGTGATACTGACCCGACTTAATCTTTGAAAACATCTGATTCTGCGTTTTCCCATTGAAAGGCAAATGGCTTGTTAGAAGCACGTACACCAAACATCCCAACGACCATATGTCCACCGAGTTATCGTACAAAGTGTTGTTGGGGTACGAACCTTGGGTGTTGGACTGAGAACTTCCATATTTCCCCGTTATTATCTCAGGGGCCACATAGGCGAGTGTGCCACAGAAAGTCTTCATGAACGTGGAATTGTCACTGATTTTTGCAAGTCCAAAGTCACTGATCTTGACAACGATGGGATCGTCGCTCTTGATAAGGATATTGTCAGGTTTCAAATCTCGATGACTGATACCCAATTTGTGCACATAATGAATACCTTTCAAAATCTGTTTTGTTATCACCCGAGTCGCTTCTTCACCAATGGCCCCATTAGCAGCAACAAAGTCCATCAAATCGCCTCCGGGAACAAATTCCATCACCAAGTAATAATTATCTAGATCCTCATAGAATGCTCTCAACTTGACGATATTGGGATGATTGAGCCTTCGTAGAATATTCAATTCTCTCTCCACCTCCACCATTCCGCCACCAGTATTCAACGCTTTCCGTTTGTTTATGATCTTCACAGCATAGGCGTCACCTGTGGACCTCTCTATCACTTTCTTCACGGTTGCAAAAGCCCCCTGTCCAATAGTCTCGTTATGAACAATGTAATCTTTATAAATGCCGTCATCTTTCACCACCGAACTCTGATTTATGGGATTGAACAAATCAGAAAACAAGATCACAAACTTCATTTCATCTTTCTTGACGCCGTTCCCAATTGATATTTCGTCACCTTGATTCAACATATAGTTCGATCCTTTCACGAGACGATTGTTATTCAAATACGTCCCGTTGGTCGAGGTGTCCTGGATCCACAAAGTTTTGGCGTCTTTGTTGAACCAAAGCTTCATGTGCTTGTTCAGATATCGGGCACTGTCACATAGCACGAAATCATTCTCCTGGTTCCGCCCGATGACCCAGTTCTTCTTGCCGCCTGCTATGTTCAAGTCAAAGAATGCGTGCTGACCAGTAGTGCAGATCAACCGGCACAAATGATTAGGATCTCTTACGGGACTCGCCTGGGTATCCGGAGATTGCTGAGTGGCCTGGGTAGCCTGTGTTTGCTCTACCGTTTGGGACGGTTGACTTTTCATGGTCCTAGCTCAAATGTTAAAAGGTACGCGTATCTTTTTTTTCGATCAGTGAGACAATTTGCATCCTCACCGCACATGTACTACGAGTCTTAAATATTACTATTATTCATTATGTACAATGTCACCAAGTAGTACTCTACTTAAGCGCTTATTAACGATCTAGAAATAGAGGAAACTGGGATCAAGCCGGCATCCTCTTTGGCCTTTTCTTCGTAGTCCAATTGGTTGGCCTCTTCTTCGGTATCATTGTAGTGGTGGAAGATGAGCCAGAACAAACACCCGGCAATGAAACAAGCCACGGCCAACCCGGTGTAAGACCACACAAACTTGGGGTTTTTTGAAGTTGGAGACAATGCAATCCCAATAGCAGACCCAATGGCGTTGGTCACCAAGTACAAGGAAGTAATGAACGATTTCATTGACACAGGAGCTTTGGTGTAAGCGTACTCCAATCCAGTGATATTGGCGAAGATTTCAGATAACCCGATCAACACATAAGCAGGTGTTTGTAAAGCGATGTGGATTCGGTTGGGCACGTTGGCGTATTCCGGAGCACATTCCATGGGCATGTCGTAACAAGGGCCGGCTTTATAAATGTAATGTTGCAATACGGCTGCGTAAATCATCGCAGAGGTACCCCACATGAATCCAAAGAAGATCCTGGTGACGGACTTGAATGGAGTGAACTTTCTGATAAGAGGGTAGAACAATCTGTCACAAAGGGGCACAAACACAATGATGGCAAGGGAGTTGATGACTTGGAGGAAATCATTGGGCAACCCATGTAATTCCATCATACCAGCCTGAGAAACAAAGTTGTTGACCATTTGACCATAGACCACCCAGTAAATTGGGTAGAAACAGAATAACTTACAGGCGTAGAAGGCTCTTTTGACTTCTTGGACGAAATGGTCGGACCATGGGTACTCGGCTTCTGGGTTATTGGAGGGTAAAGCAGCAGCGAAGGAGAATTTGTTCTTGATACAGATGAACAAGATCTTGAAACTTTTGGCGATGATTTTATCACCCACTGGCACTTTAACGTACTGTTTTCTACCAAGGACCAAGGCTCCAACAGCTATGAAGAAGAAACAGAAAGGCAACAAAAAGGCAGCCCAGAATCCAACGTGCAACTCTAATTGAGTGGTTGCAACGACTGACAAAGACCCAATATTGATCATAAAGTAGAAGATCATAAACACATTTTGAATGGTCAATGCAGGATCCACCACCACGCTTTCGCCGGATTTCAACACTTTGATGAACGGTTTTTCCTTTGGCACTTGATCGGCGATCAATGGGGAAACATTAGATTTGACCCCACCGGTGGCTAAACCAATAATGACAATTGCAGCCGCATAACCACCAAGGGAAGTAGCATGATCAGCAACGGAAGGAAGCGAGGTGATGAACAAAACAAAAATCCCAACAATGTAAAGACCACAGAAGACACAGATGGTGTTGAACTTCCCCAAAAAGGTATCGGCGATCCAAGCTCCAAAGATTGGGGTAATGTAGCACCAAAATTGAAAGAAGTATGACAATGCAGTGGCAGAAGAGTTACCCAAGTTCAATACACCTTTGGGGGTATCAGATGGGGAATTCTGCATATAGTTCTGGAACGGGGTCGACAATCCGTAATAACTGAATCTTTCAGCCAATTCCACAACTGCCACAAGCCAACATCCCCAAGGGATGGACCCTGCAACATGTCTGAGAGTTTTCAACTCTTCAACGGTGGCTTCTCTTCTCTCGTCATTGATGTCACCTTGACTGCTTTCATCGGCTGATAATATTTTTTGACTAGCATTGGAGACGATGTCATCCACAAGAGCTGTATTGTCTAAATCTTTCTTCTCCACGAAGGAAGGCTTCTTTTCAGTGGACATAGTGCAAGGCGGTGAAGTTGAAAAGAAAATTTTCGAAGCAGAGGTGATGTGGTATATATATGAAACAGATTTTGTACACCACGGCGTTATAGTTATCAGTCACCAATGAAACAATTTCAATGCCGGTAGTTTTACTTGGATTACGGTCCGTAGAAGGAAATAATAAAAAAAAGAAAATCCAACATGACAGTAAGCACCGGTCCCATTTTAGTGCTTAGCACTGCCAAAACGCCAACTTTTCTGCAAAAACCGTACGTTTACTTCGAAGGCCCGAAGTTTTAGTGCCAACTCTATTTTGCAAACAGTTTCCTTTTACAGAGCCGGTTTTAGTCCCTGACAATGCTCATCGCCAAGCGCAAAATGCCCTTTAACACTTTAAGCAGCACCCAAAAAAGACGGTTTTGCGAGCCTAGTACGACACAAGGTACTAGTGATGGTCTTAGATGGCCGGGTGGTGGACAGAGCCTTTGGCTATTGGCGTATGTGAATAAGTTCAACTCCTATATATGAAAAAGTCTTGGTTTTACTATGCCCACAACTTTCCCTTTTTAACGGCCCTTGCAGCAACAAGAAAAAATAAATAGCCTCACAATTTTCAGTTTCCGACTTTTATTGCTGAGATGGTGGTGACATTTTTCAGCCTAGTGTAACATCAACCCCCCAGGAAACTCTGCACGATCATCCAACGTTTGTAGCGCTTATTCAGCGAACGGCGATATTTGCACCTGTCAAACAACATAAATGGCCCGTTGGAGATGTTGGGTGAGTTCTTCTCACAATTGCAACGGTTTCCTTGCATTTAATACCCTTCCAAGCCCTTTAAAATTTTAGCCTAAAGATGCCGTTCGAAGACGCCGTGAAGTTCCCCTTCAAAGAAATCGTGCGAGATTGGGGGACCGGGACCGGTGAAAAGCTTACACATTAACCTGTGCAACAGGAATACCAACCAATCGACGCAAAGCCGATCTTTGCAGCCACTAGTGAGCAATACCTGAGCTGAGAAGTGGAGAGAATGCAGAGCACTTGAGTGTCTTCGTAATGGGTACTTCTGTTCGGGGAAAGATCTGGCTCGATCTTTAGGCGGAGTTGGCCTTTTTTTGCCAAGATCGTATATGGTTCCAGATAAATCAAAAATTTCACATCGGGCGAGCTACCATAACCGTGCCTACTGTTATTGTGCTCTTCTTTCTCGGGAAAAGAACAATCGGGGCGCAAAAACCCTTGTCAAATATCATGCCTTTCAACAGGAAAAGCTACCTGGTGTTTATTAAGTCTATTGATCTAACCACTAGTTAACTGGCCAATACCCAGGAAACAAAAAGTGCATCTTCTCCAAGAGTTCCTTTTTAACGGCTGACGGATTAGTGCTGACAGAGAACTTCATAGATCCCTTTAAGTCTTCACCAATGCCCAATTCGTTGGTTTCGAATTCTTTGGCAATCACATCAATCAACTTTTCAGCCAACTTACAAGCGTTAGCACTGTTGGCCTTCAAGTTCCCCACCACGGTTTCCACGGTGACCGGTTCTTCGTCGACATTCCATGAGTCGTAGTCGGTGGACATACAAATCATTTGGTATGCGATCTCTGCTTCTCTGGCCAACTTGGATTCCGGTAAGCATGACATATTGATGACGTCTCCACCCCATGTTCTATAAAGTTGAGATTCGGCTCTGGTACTGAACTGAGGTCCTTCCATACAGATCACGGTCAAGTCATCAGCGTCGTGTTTGGTGTGGAAAACAGGCTCCAAGTTCTCCTTGTCGAACCCTTCCAAGAACCCAGATTTTGGCACAACTTCACTGATCAACTTATTCAATTTCAAGTCGAATGGTTCCCCGAACATGGCATGTGCCACGAACCCCTTTTCAAAGAACGTGTGAGGTCTGATACCTTTGGTTCTGTCAATGACTTGCGTTGGCAACACAAAGTCTCTAGGTTTGATCTCTTCTCTCAAAGAACCCACTGCTGAGAAGGCAATGATGGCTTTCACCCCCAATTTCTTCAAAGCGGCCATGTTGGCTCTACTGGGGACATCGGTGGGCAACAAGTCGTGGTGAGACCCGTGTCTGGCCAAAAAGGCAACAGGGAACCCGTTTTCCAATTCACTGACGGTGATAGCAGAGGATGGGAACCCCCATGGGGTGGATACCGTCAATCTAGCAACGGGTTTTAAGTTGGGCAAATCGTACAATCCAGTGCCACCGATGATGGCCAATTCAATTGGTTTTTCATACGTGTGGGGCAAAACTGCCAGGTCCTTTGGAAACACTTTCTGAGACATTACGTTGTTTGAAGAAGAGAATATGAAAATTTATTCGAGATCTCAGAAAAGGAGAAAAATGTGGCCCCGTGTTAACGTCGTCATCGGGGTGTGTTTATTGTAGAGAAAAGACCGTGATCGTGCATAAAAGATCCGTCGGTCCCCAAGGGAGAGTGTAAGGTTGCATGTATAAGATTTCGTGTTTACCACCTGGTTTATGTCTGCTGATATAAGATGGATGAGCTTGGTGGTACATTTAAATTGTCAATTTTACATTAATTTTCTAGCCACAATTTTCAGATATAAGACTCGCAGTAATTTTGCAATCTACTCTATTTTGGTCTAAAGTACTTGGAACTATGCAAGGACAGGCTGAAGATTCGCTTGTCAGTGAATAAGGAAAAATATGTACGGTAGACTGACAAGGAAAGGTCGGAGATGGGGGAGAGAATGGTGAAGGTTGTGGGAACCATCAAGCTTTCTTCACTAGTTACCTAGAAGAACCCACTGGTTCCATCTTGACAGGTAACCGGGACATCACATCAGCTTGTAAGCTATCTTCTTAGCCACTGCCAGTCATCTTGTCAGCTATCTTCTTAGTTACTGCCAGTCATCTTGTTAGCCAACCTGTTGGCCAACCCGTCAGGCACCGCTGTATGTGTAGGGCGTTGTCCCTTTGATGGTATTCTCTGACGGTAAACACACGACATCCATTATACTATAGTGCGCTTTTTCGGTGCACTTGTAATCAGCCTTCTAACTCAGCATGCACAAAACAGCGGTGTCAATAGTGAGGTTTTACTCCAAAAGAAGACCGGGGTTCGCCCATGTAAAGGCCCAGCGATCTGCCTTACTGGCTGGGGCATCACACAAGCTTTCCTCCACCACGAATAATCCAAATACTGCCACAAACAAACCAGTGGCCACACATCATGTGCCGATCAAATCATTTCCCAAAGCCCCAGAGTCGTTGACCAACATGTCCACAGAAGCTCTTTACGAGTCCATAGATGTTAAAGTACCGGAGCCGGAAGTAGACAGGGTGGAATTCGAAATTCCCAAGAAGTTCAGCAAAGAGTATCAGAATTCTATTTTCACTCAGCGTGACCTTGCAATGATCAAGCAGTTGGATGTCTTAATGCATGCCGAAGACGAGAAAACCATTCTTGAAAGTCAGATAGTGTTGGGGAACTTGTACGCTGATAGAGATTCGTTTTCCAGCTTCATACCGGAGCACCCGTTGAAAAAATCGTTGAGTGGGATGATAAATTTAAATCCCCATTTGAATGACATAGACGATGAGTTTTTATGGGAGCTTATCCCACCGGAAAAGTTGTTTGGCCACAAGTTTTACGAGGCTGAGGGCTCATTCAAAGAATGGGAAAACCTCTTGCTGGAAGAGAAGACCGAGTTGCTCGATAACTTGAAGGAACATGAAATTGAAGTATTTGACTTCTTGAAGCAGTTTGGCGAGAACAAAAAGCTTTTGGTGAAAAAGAACCGCAGAGTGAAGTTGAACAAGGATTTGATCAAGGCATACAAATCGTTGAAGTCCAAGAACTTGGACATCAAAGTTGATGATAATAATGAAGATGTGGAGTTCACTTTCAAGAAGAATAAAAAGTGAACAGCATATGGCGGTTGTACATAGTAATAAAAGTAACATAAATTTTTGTCTAATCACGAATGCAGTAGTATAATACGGTGAGCAACATCTTTCGAACGTCAGGGGCATGTCCTCTACTCCACGATATTCAACACAACGTTTTCGTACCCGTACTTGTCCTTATTTGTATCGAATACCCGTTTCAACTCATCCACGTATAATTTGTGATAATGGTCTAACAACTCAGGGGGGATCTTTGTTCTTTTGGCAACCTTTGGTTTCATGTTGAATAAATTGGTTAAACTGTTCTGTCTCTTGACATTGGTTTTGGATTTGGTAGCCAGTTGTTCTTTCTCATTGTCTTCGTCAAAATCAGGGTTCTTCAACTTGTACTCCTGGAGTAGATTGGGAGGAACGTGAATGGGCTTTCCAAAGCAAATATCAATGGAGTTTCTAAAAGGCAAGAACCCAAAATCGTAGATGAAGATCCCCCTGGCACTAAAAAACGGTAGCGTGAAGGCAAACGTCTTCTTCAACCATTTCTGGAATCTATCACCAACTGACCCCGGCCGGGGCTCGATGATGTTGTAAAGGTCAGCTTCACCGAAGCCAAAAACTGGCACCAAATTGACATTGCCCAATTCAATGGCCAACTTGACAAACCCTTTACGTTTGTTCAACACCAACTTGATCTCCTTGACGTCCAGAGTCAGTGGTGTTGGTTTGAGTTCATTTTCTTCCCTGGCGTTCTTGTACCCAATGCCCACCATCGGGTTTTTGGTGACACCGCTGTTTAAAAGGGACTCTTGTGCTCCCCCTACCACGATACACACAGAATTGTCCCCGTTATTGATCAAGCTCTTGATGTTGGGGGCTGATGCACTGGTGAGGCCCAAACTCAATAAATAGTCTCTGTAGAATGGCAAGGTGAACTGAGTGGTCAACGTCAAAGGAAACACATTGCCAATATTAGGCAAGAAACGCTTACGTTTGGAAGGGTCGTGGAACAAGAACCTCAAGAACCTAGATGGGGGTTCGAACGGCTTGTTCCTGATAATATTAGTAGCGAAAGTGCCCATCACCCCCATGGAGATGACACCGTGTGGATGGTACCCAAAAATATACCGAGGACCGGTGGTGATTTTCTTATATTTGTTAGTGGACTTGTCAGTACTACCGTTCAATCTTTTAACCAACCCGAGGTACTGAAACATCTTGTCCACCAAAGTGGTGGAGTGTTCGCTAACCAAGTCCTCTTCGTCGTCTTCAATCTCGTCATCTTCAATCAAGATATCGCTGAAGGTGGGTTCGAAATCACATGTGGTATGCACTCGAATAGGAAAATAATTCACAAACCATTCCCACACAATCAAGTTCTTGACCCAGTCCCGGGTCCTATAAGCCGCTTTCCCGTTCGTGGGAGTGTGCAAATCGAACCCATACCACCAAATGAAATACGGCAATATCACCACCAACCATGACACCCACCCTAAAGATACAATCAGCAAGAATAACAAAATAAACACCGGGATCGAGATCGTGTGCCAGATTATGCCGATGGTCTCGAGACGCCTGTTCAAGGGAATGTTAATGGGTGCTATGTTGAGAAATTTTCTCTTAGTTTTGGAGGCCGTTGAACTTAGGGTTGTTTTCTTCGGAGTCTTTGAAGTTTGTGGTGGATCTTGTTTGCCATGATGAGTAGGTTGCTTTGACGTCAAATCCTCGATAGTCGCCGAGTCTTGAAGCTCATCCACGTTACTCAACCCACTTCTGGTGGTCCTATGCCTCAAAGACATTATACCTGAGTTTATTACAAGTTTAGGGTATTTTGTGTCCAAGACAAAATTAGCAAGATCAATTTTAAGGGATGTATGTGTGGTGTGGGGACACTAACGTACAATAGGGCCTGCTGGACAAGAGCCCCGCGAAAAGGAAAGTATATTTTTTGTGATGAGAACGCGGCACCAATAGGCACAAATAGACACCACAGGAAAGAAGAGGCATATAAATAGCCCGAACGCAATCGCATACAAAGAACCCCAAACACAGACAAAAACACAAACACACACATACACAAATACGCACACACACACACACGCTATGAAGAGAACGGCGGACGAGTTGGAGGACGACCATCGCAAGACGTTTTATTTCATCGAGCCCAAACCTTGTAAAGTCAAGTCAACCCCATTTGTGCTGTTGAATGGTGGAAAAGAGTCTACAGAGGATGTCGAAGAACGGTATAGAATATACAACACGTCCATTGCTCGAATAACATCCACAGTTGACTCCTTAATCCAGGAATCGAACAATTCAGTCTTTGAAGACCTAGGTCGATTCCTCGACCTAAAATACAAGAAACCAACAGCTCAAGGTTCGTTGATCAAGTCCATTCAACGAATGCCAGCGGGGTACATTCTGTTGACTTCCAACACTGCCAACAACTACCGGATCTTAAACGAATTCTATAACATGGCCAAAAATGACACAGTGCAGTTGTTGTCTATTAACCATAAGCTGGGGTCCAGTACTATGAAGGCCATTACTCGAGACATGGAGAAACAGTTCGAGAACCAAGTCGATATGGGTGCCTACACAAAGGGTAGACAGCACTACAATCTCGATCTCATAAAGCAATGGTATCAGAAACATCCACAAGATCAGTTGATCATTGTGTTTGAAGAAACGGACTCTATCGATCCCGAGGTTTTCAACAAGATTTTGAAGAACGTCCACAGCAACCTTGGTATGTTCCAAGTGAAGCTCATTTTTGGGGTCAGCACCACAAATATAAGTGAGTGGATAGAAGGCCACATCTTCCATGAGTATCGGCTTTTGTTTGACAACTATAAATTCCAGACCCTGAATAACAAACAGGAATTCTTCCGGGTTTTGGAAGAAATCGTGATAAACCAAGGGATATTGATCGATGACATGTCTATGAGTATAATTTTGAACCGGTTCTACAACAATAATCGGTCCATTGATGCGTTGATCAATGAGTTAAAGTTGCTTTTGATGATATATTTTTACTCGAACTCGTACTCTCGGCTATTGATCCAACCTGTGGAGTTGAAGGATGCCACAATGTTAAGGAGGTTGCCTTCTTTCAAAAGACACATCGAGGTTCAATTACACCGGTATAAGTTTGGCCAACACGCAACAGATGACACGAAAGAAGAGATCCAGGCGTTGATAAGCGACGACCAAAAGGTTGTTGACAAGTTCAATGAAGTCAAAAACAAGTTCAATCGCCTCCAGGAATTGATGAAAGAGTTCTCCAAATCCATACAAACAGAGGATAAGTTCGACATCTACAATTTTATCATAACAGGCGATTGGAAGGATCCAAAGTTGGCCGGCCATTTGGACAAGCTCCTGTCGTTGAAAGAATTGGATTTCAACAACAAGACCATTTTTCATGAGGCGTTCTTGATATCTATAGAGCCCACATCGGACCCAGATACCACTTTGGTGGAAAACTACAGCAACTTGATGTTGGACCTTTTGCGTCCTCAAGTGAGAGGTAAATTGGGAGACAGCTTAGGTTCATCTGGCACCTACCTTGATAAGGTGCCAGGCATTGTAAGCGACAAGAAGAGGGACTCAGACAATCCCGGCATCGAACCATTGATTACCAAGCTATTTACCCTTTTGATTGAAGCGCCCACGACCATCAATCACTACGAGTACTACATGGCGTTCAAATTCTCGTTAGATAAGCCGAAAACTATCAAGCACCTCAAATCCCAAGTAGACAACCCGGAGCTTAATCAGATTCTCGAGAAGTGTGTGGAAGACGATAAAGAGTGGGACAAAATAGCGTTCAGTTGGTTTCTACAATTGTGCCACGAGCTATTGATGATGGGTTTCATCAAGGAAAAGACCAGAGGGGACCATTTCGAGAAAAATTATTGGAAGGAGTTGTAAGGGGTGATTCCGTCTATCCTGTATTGTCATATATTTTACTATTTTGTTCATCATATCTTAAAGCTATGGTCAATCAAACCACTAATCTATCAAAGCCTGGAGTTCTTTGTTCAATTTCTTCTTATCCTCTGAGTCTCCATTTTTCAATATGTCTTTGATTTCGTCAGGCAAGTCCACTTCTTTGTCAAGCATCTCGTACTCCGGACCTGCTTCTTTGATGTATTCAATGTATGATTTGAGCTTCTCATTCGTTTGCTTATACCAGTCGTGGTTCGTTATCTGCTCGTGGGAAGCGACGGATAATATCACCAAAAACAACAAGAAGAATGTGAGTATGCCAATGATCATGAGCCGCTGGTTCCTGAAGAGTTTATTGGAAATGTTCGTAGAGTTTGCAATCATAATAGCCGATTTGTTATGGGTTATACGGAATATTTGACATTTCAGTCCTTGCTGCCCCAATCGCGCACACCGATCTCGCACAGATGAAAATAATTGGATGGGACACGCAAATACACCGTCCTAAGTGTCACACGACCTGACGGTAATGTGGGAGGCGGCGTCAACACCAGGAGTTTTGGGGCAGGGTGAATCATTCCGCCGATTGCCATTCAGACGACCACTATTCAGGAGGTGGCCCATGGTCCATATTCAAAGAGATTGTTGAACAGTCAGCATATTAGGTACGCTTTAAGATGGCCCCATCTGTTTGACGTCTATTGTGTTCGAGCTATAAATTGACAGGTCTAAGAAACATTGAACGCACGGGTAGATTCAGAGCCCGTGCTTGGGTCTTTGTGTCGGTAAACTCCTATACTAATAATTTACGCTGAAGTGAAAAAAATTCAACGGTAATTAGTTGACTCGGAACTACGTCCCAACGTGGAGAATTTCCAACGTGGGGAGGCGGGGCCAATACCACTACATGAGCTACTGCCAGCAAAGCACATTGGTGTATATGGAGAGGCATTACGGGCCAATGGAAGCCCTGGGTTTCGGCATTGTGGGCGGAGACGTTGGACCAACGGCCAAGTCCTGTTCCCAATTCATGATATTTTTCACGGAATTCAAAAAGAGTAATTTATACGATTTACACAGACACCCAGTTCCATGAAATTTTGACACGGCGGATCATTTTTTCACCTGAGTTGTATCACACACTTTTAGCAACACCCGTGAGCACCGATTAGGATTGCCTCAGTCCAAGATGCTTTATGGCACTTTATTCCAAAGTTTAATCTTTGAGCCTTCCTCGAAATCCATTACCCTTTTAGGCGAACTCTCCACGTTCCTTATCTTTGAGATAATAGAAATTTTTTTCTTCCACTTTACTTGTCCTGTTGTTGCCTCTGTCATCATATTTTGACGTTTACTTTCGGCACATCGCCCTGCGGTCGTGGCTCGTGTTAAAGTTAGTGTAACTTTGCCTTTATTGGTGTCATTTGTCGTAAAACCGTATATGGCCTTTCAGTTGTTCAGTAATTAATTAATTAATTTTTTTTTATTTCCTTTTTATTTTTCCACTTCGTGCCATTCGATAAACTATTTAAATTGAAATCTCTTCCCTGCTATAGGAAATTAGTAAATTTTTTGTCTTCCTGTACTGTTTCAAAAATGGCTACCAGAGATTTACCAAGATCTTTCAAGGACTTTTCCACTGGCTGGATCCATCACTTGGATGACGAAGTCACGCTCGGTAGATTGACCCCAGCTCAAATCAGAGAAAATGAAGAACAAGACGCCGTACGGTCTGTCAAAATGAAAAATTTGTTCCCGGCCTTTGTCGCTGGGGCAGGTTTGTTCTCAGATGGGTACGTCAACAACTCCATTTCCACTGTGGGGACTTGTTTATCAATAATATATGGTGAGGCTTATACCGCATCCAACGCCATGGCAAATGTTGCATCTATCGCTTTCGTGGGGATCATCGTAGGTCAATTATCTTTTGGCTACATTTCCGATCGTATCGATAGAAAAGCTGGGATGGTGATTGCCACCGCCGCTTTGGTGTTGTTCTCAGTGTTGATTTCTTGTGCTACTTGGGGCGCCCATGGTTCGGTTGAAGGGTTATTCTCGGCCATTGCCGCTTTTAGATTCTTCGTTGGGGTAGCTTTGGGGGCTGAATACCCAACTGCTTCTGTGATTGCTTCTGAATTTGCTAACCAGTTGCCAGCAGGCCACAGAAACAGATACTTCAGTTGGTTCACCAACACCATGATCGATGTGGGGTTTGTGGTGTCTGCTTTCGTTCCATTGGTGTTGTTGTGGATCTTTTCTGAACGTCATTTGACTGCTGTTTGGAGGTTGACCATGGGGTTGGGTGCCATCCCCCCTGCAATCTTGTTGGTGATGAGATTAAGAATGGCCAACTCGGATTCTTTCCAAAAGACTAACATGAGGAGAGTTAAAAAGTATCCTTACAAGTTGATCTTCAAATTCTACTGGTTTAGGCTTTTCATTGTCGGGTTTATCTGGTTCCTTTATGACTTTTCGGTATATTCTTTCGGAATCTATTCTTCTAACATTTTGAATTCTATTATTCCAAAGAAAGCTGATGGTCTGTCTGATTTGTATAAGACGTTTGGGTGGAACACCGTTTTCAACTTGTTCTATCTCCCAGGTTGTTTATTAGGTGGGTACTGTACTGATTATTTCGGCCCAAGATTGACTTTGGTCGTTGGTGTTTTGGCCCAGGCCATTATTGGGTTTGCCATGGCTGCATCGTACGATACTTTAATTGAGCATATTGCCGGCTTCGTCGTTGTTTACGGTATTTTCACCAGCTTCGGGGAATTTGGTCCTGGTATCAACGTTGGTCTTTTGGCCAGTAAAACCACTGCCACTCCAATCAGAGGTCAAACTTATGCCATCTGTGCTGCTACTGGAAAAATTGGTGCTTACGTCGGTACTTGGGTCTTCCCCACCATTATTGCTCACACCGATGGTATCAAAGGCCCATTCTACGTTTCTTCTTCCTTATGTGTATTGTCGGCTATCTTGGCTCTTTTCTTCCTCCCATCTGTGGGTCAAGATGCCATCTACAAAGAAGATGAAATGTTCCTTGATTACTTATCTGCCAACGGATTTGATATCAGCCAAATGGGAGATGGAGAAACTGACTCTTTGGACTCTGAAGACAAAGAGAATGTCGTTGAACTGATCAGCAAGGAAAAGGCTTAAATAACATTCACAAACATTAATAGCTAGTTGCTCGTGAAATAAATATTTATAATACAAAGAATTAATTGTGGTACAAAGATAAAAATGGGTGCAAATTTCATTATTTCATTAGATTGCAAAACTGAACTATTCAATAAGTAAGCCACTAATACCAGTCACCAAAGGAACAGCTGTGTATTTTGAAACCAGAAGGTCAAAAACGGGTTCTTGGCCCTCAAAATCATTGTCCTTTGGCACGTCACCTTCTTTGAACATATTCAAAAAAGTTTTGGCAATCCATAATTTATCGTATTGCATGAATGCGATTAGCTTCTCGTCGTATCTGGGGTCTAAGCTTAATATGTCGGACACGGTAAATATGTTGGTACTGTCTATGGGATCTAATTCCACGCTCGACCAGTTTCGCTTCAAGATTGCCGACAAATCATACACATCTTCTGTGGTGAGGTCAAGCTTACAAAGGCTAACATTTTCTGGAAACAATTTGTAGATGCCATCATCATCGAAAACGATTAGTATGTTGTTCAACCCAATTTTGAGAATCTTGGACGCAAAGTGACTGTGAGTACTCAAATTGATCAAATACTTAATTCGAACTGTGACGAGTTTCTTCATCAAACTTATCAAATGATTGAGCCTTATAACGAATTCGGCATCAGTCGATCGTTCCACAGTACATTTCAACCTGATCACAATCATCAATGAGGCACTCACGATGAGGTGGATGGCATTGATCAAAACGCTTATTGTGAGGAACTTGAACTCTTTACCGAAAGTTTTCCCCGACTCGTGGACTGTTTCTAAAGTAATTACGCCCAAATCTCCAAACAACTGCCCGAAGCACTCCTTCAAGCAATGGATAGATGTCCTCACGTCACCACAATCCTCATAATGGATAAACCCACTATAATATAGTAGTGACAAACAGATGTGTCCGTATAAGTAAGAATTCAACTTCAAAATCTTGAAATACCCGGGAGTATCGTCAAGTATGGACTGATAAGTACCACAATGCTCATCCAATAAAAACGTCAAGCCTCGTGCCATAGTCAATATATCGGGGTCAAAACTGGGGTCGATCCCTTGACAAGATTTCAAGACACGTGAAAGGTAGGCAAAGAAAGGCTTCTGATTTGAAAGCCCATCGATGACTTTTTTTTCATTGATGGTGTTTCTGCTATTGCCCAGCCCTGGGTCGAACCTGGGGTGTTCAGTATCGAAATCATGGGCCAAATAGAGCCCCAGTCTCCAGTATAACACAGAGGCCTTGATGTTGGATTGGTAGATGTGGTACCAAATCTTTCTTCTGAGATGAGCTTCTTTTTGGTCTATGGGACCCAAATCAAAGTTCGTAGGATCCCTGTTTAAACCCAAAGAGTATGCCATTCCGAGAACTTGACCACGAAGCGTCTGATCGGATATATAACCACCTTGCCGCTCAGGGGCAATCTCTCTGTAGTATTGCAATAGCGTAATGGACTGTAATAGGGGAAGAGTTTGTTGACTCAAGAACCCGTGGTAATGAAGACAATCTTCAGCCAAATCGATAGCTTCTAAGTAAACTGGAGTGTCATCTCCGCTTGGGTTGAACAAGTCGTTGCTTAACAAGTACAAGTACGTGATTCGCAAGGCAATTAATATTTGAGCAATGATAGCATAATCGTGTTTTGATGTGATGGAAATCTTGTTGATCGTTTCATTGTTGGGACTGGTGATGTTTAATATCCGTCGGATATCATCAAAATGCTCGAATTCATCTAGTATGGGAACATAAATGCTCAACTTATCAAAGAAGATCTTCTGGTAAGTTATGAGTTGGATTTGTCTGGGAAAAATCAGTTTGAGTCGTTCTAATATGGATTTGTTTCGTAGTCCGAAACTCGGATGGTATCTCAACCCGAGTTTGTTATCGGATTCATTGATTTTGGTCTTGAGCCGGTTGACTTCGTGCAACGATTTTTCGAATTCCAAGTAGTTGATGGAGTTTTTAGGCTCTGAAGACGACATTTCGATATCTCTTATTTTGTTGAGTGATAACCCCACAAAGTGTCGAGATAACAAAAACTGGCTGAACTGACGGTCACGAACTTGGAAGGACCAGTTGAGCCACAACATCTTGGTGGCCGGATCTTTAGGGTCCACCGGTAGGAAATAATAAAGGTGGACGACGTCGATGACAGGAGGAAACTTTCTCACGGGGGCTGAAACAGCCCCCAGATTATGAATAAGGTCCCTCGAGACCAACCGGCCATCGAGATTCTTGGACATATGAGTAGCCGTCGCCGAAGAACAACCAAGTTGTGGGGATTTCACGGTAGGGGAATCGGTGTACAAACAGGTTGAGTGTAGCCCCAATTTGATGCACGAGCCACAGGGTTTGCTTCGATCACATTTATTCTTCTTTGATCGGCAGTTGGTGCACACCAACACCCGTCTGTTCCGCTTCTTTGGGGCTATGGCCATAACTGTGGAAAGAAGGGCAATCTACCAAATTAAAGTTCGAACGTATGTTGTTCTCCAGCAGTATATGAAAAGTGCAAAAAAACAAACACAATTTAAGAAACCAAGCAGGAGTCTGAGACAATAATCAGGATTTAAATACGCTAAGGTAAGAAAAAGAAAAATCGTGAAAAAGAAACTAAACATAAATCGTTAAACCTTAAGTTACGGTTACTGACCGCAAATGCAGTGTTGTCTGGAAGAGCGAACACCTGCCCTATCGAGATAACACATCTAACACCTTTCAGTATCGCCAAAACCGGTTTGACTTGCGACATTTGACACGTCTGTGAATCAACGATGCTATGAAGTATTGAAGCAAGATTTGGGTTCATTGTGGGAATAGAGATGTTGCGACATAAGACCAAGGTGGGCGCGACATCACAAGAGGCCCCATCTGTAGGGTCCCCTTGCATCTCAAAGGGGCATATCTGGCACGGGGCGGTAGGTCTAGTATCATAGAGTCTTGAAGACCTTACTCACGACCACGAACCGGCTATCCTTCATAGCTGGCTTGGGTGATTGAGACACTACGCTTGGTGGGCACGACATTCGGATAGCACAGGTCAGATATTCATCGAGAAAACACTGCATCAGTTCATTCAATCTTAACCTTATTAACTCTTGCTCCAGGTGCCGATAGCCTGGTTATTTTTCTTAGCTGAGAACTGGGTTGCTACCGACAAGCCTTAGCTGACCCCTCACAACGGTCGATTTGTATTGCCAGTTTCAAACAAAGTTTCGTAATTTGAAGAGCTGTGCTCTTGCCATGGGGGGTGGTCCTGTTATTTCTGACACGTCTTGTGAGACATCTTTAAGTTCGATAACGTTACTCAACAATAAGTTGTTCACCAATCCTCGCTCGACTTCGTCCAACGCATCGAGTTTCGAGTACCTGTCGTGAACAGAATCATCGATGAGCTTGTGGATAAACCTGCCTACATTGTCCACTTGGACCTCCAAATCGGCCTCTTCTTCCACAGCAACATTGCTAAAATCGAGGTATTTCCATATGATCTTACTGAGTAGCTGGTGTAAATGGTCTAAAAACTGTTTGGATTCCTTGTCCTTCTCTTGTAGCTGCTGCTTCACCTGATTCACGAGACTGTCACTGTTGCCCCCCGTCGATGTGCGTAACAAGTAGTCCAATTCGTCCGTCCGACTTCTCTTGATGTCGGGAATCTCCAGGGAAAGGTTCGTCCAGTCTTGTAGGTGTGCCAACAACGTATCATGCTCCTCCGCCAACTTCAGGTTCTCCTGTTGTAGCGAGTGGTAGGTATTCTTGTGGTCGTTTACCAAGTCTTCGAGATGCACGTTGGTCGTACTCTCATCGATCACATCTGACTTGTCCGAGTAGAAAAGGAGCTTGCAATACGTTCGGTATAGGGCTAGACTTCTGACCTTTTCGTCATGCGTCTGCAGTGAGGCTCGTGTAACCTCATAAGACGCGGTCTTGGCCTGTTCCTTGAAAGTCTCTATAAGATTGTTGGACTCGTCCACCCGTCTACGGTACGCCGCTTCCACCACCGGATCTACCCGGTCTTTGTTGTCGAAGATAGCCTGTACTTTCGCAAGCCTTTGCTGTGGATCCATTAGTATTCACTTTGGCATGTAGTTTTACATCGAGTCGCATCTATCAAACGAAAACTGAAAATCTTTTATACCAATTACAACATCGCCAATAATGCTGCAATCTCTGTTGTCCGTTACAGAAAGTCTCAAGAACCTTGGTGACGACGAAAGAAAGGAGGTGTTGAAGTTTGTGGAAGCTGAAGCCGCCAAGTCCAAGGTTCAAACCTCCATCCACAGCTTCACCGATATGTGCTTCAAGAAGTGTAACCAGAACAATGCCATGAGCAGCACTCTAACCAGCGACGACGAGTCGTGCTTGAACAATTGCTTGAACAGGTACTTGGACGCCAACATCAAAGTCGTGAGAGCATTACAAAACCAGTGAATACCACCGCTTCTGGTGTTCTGTCCCCTGTATATATACAATATCAAATATAAAGATTTGAATCTAGTTCGGTTGCTCTAAAGCTTGTCCCAAATCTTTGGCAATGGCTTCAAGGGCCGCCATCGCTTCTGAGGTGTCGGCATCACACCTTCTTTTGACTATGGCCCAACACCCTATGAAATCGAACCGGTATTCGTAGATCAACCGTTTGCCCTGGTCGTCCGCCGTGTGGAAAAGAGTAAGTATTTTCGTTTGGATCTGCAACAACTCTGGTATGAGGGTGCTTCTTATGTCGTTGAGGTATGGGTTCGTTAGCATCTGGCTAAGTAGGAAATTCACTCGATTGAAACTGATTAAAATTTTGCACCCTAAAATATCCACCATTTGGTCGACCTTGCGTATAAGAATGAGAAGATGGGACGAGGATTCGTCATTTCGGTTGAACTTCTTGTCCAAGGATAGAAGGATCGTGTTCAACAAATCGACATGGCTTTCCAAAGAGTCGTCCAAGCCAATCAATAAATCCACCGCTTTCGTGATCAAATGTGCCACCAGGGCCTCGTTCTCGTTGTAGTACGTGATATAGATCTTCAAATTGTCCTGGAATAAACCGGTTAAACCCGTCTTGTCGATGTCAAAATGCGCTATGAACACTTCTAGCAAGTCACAAGCCCAAACCTTATACTCTATGCGGTGATCGTCCATCAAATTTAGGAGATGGGCGGTTATCAAGTTCCAGTTACGATGCACTGTGAAAAACTCAATTAAGGTGTACAACTTGGACACGTCTGCCCTGTCAAGTTGAGAATCTTCGTGACCTATCAGCACATTCAACCCTCCCAACTTTCGGCTCTTGACCGGCCGTAGCTCCTTCATAAGTGTATGTATATATTCTGGGTTATCTTGTACGGCTTGTTGCATCGGGAGAAGACCACCAAACGTGAGAACACTCTCACTCGCCTGCTTGAACTGGGCGTACGATTGGATTTGCATCCCTCGGTCTTTCAGAGGTTTGTAGTCGTGGGACAACGCCATATCCCGTAGCTGTATCCTTCCTACGGTTGTGCCTGGCTTGTTGTAATGTTTCAGCTCAGGTTTGGCTTAAAGGCTTTTTTCAGTTCGCGAGACATATTTCTTCAGTGTTACCTTCTATGTTATCTCATCTAACTAAGGCTGTACCGAGATCTTTTGCCCGCAACATATCTACAGGGACACCCCTCGTGATATCGGAAGAAGTCAAACAGGCCTTGCATGAAAACAAACCCGTGGTGTCGCTTGAATCGACCATTTTGACCCATGGATTCCCGCATCCTGAGAATCTCAGTTTAGGTGTGCAGTTCGAAGACGCCGTTAGGCAAGAAGGGGGCATCCCTGCAACCATTGCCTTCCTCAAAGGTGTCCCCCATGTTGGGCTAAGCCAGGCCCAGTTGGTAGAGTTGACTGAAAATTACAAAGTGGCCGCCAAAGTTTCTCGTCGGGACATAGGCCATGTGATGGCCAAGAAACTCTACGGGGCTACTACCATTGCTTCCACCAGTATATTGTCATCCATGGCAGGAATCAAGGTGTTTGGAACTGGTGGTCTTGGTGGCGTTCATAGAGAAGGCCAGTTCACTTTAGATATTTCTAACGACTTGGTGGAGTTGGGTAGAAATCCCATCACCGTGGTTTGTGCCGGCCCCAAGTCTATATTGGACATCGGCTTGACCATGGAATACTTGGAGACGCAAGGGGTCTACGTTACGACCTACAACGAGTTTGGTGATGCACCTGGGTCGATAGAAATTCCCGGCTTTTATACTCGGAAATCAGGCGTCAAATCTCCCAACTCCTTCACTTCTTTCAGCGAGGTATCAGATATAGTCCGGCAGCAGTCGTCGATGGGGTTGACGTCCGGGAACTTGGTGTGTATCCCCCCACCTGAGGAGTATGCTTTGGACCCAGAGTTCATCGGGAACATAATTCACGAAGCAAATGAGGAAGCTAAAGCCAAGGGAATCAGTGGTAAAGATGTGACGCCATTCTTGTTATTGAAGGTCGGGGAGATGACCAAGGGGAAATCTTTGGACTCCAACAAGATGTTCGTGATCAACAATATCAAGGCAGCTACCAAGATTGCCAAGGGTTTGGTGCAAGATGTAAGTAACTGATTGTGGCTTGGTTGAGCGATAAGTACTAATCAATATATAGCAACAAGCCAGCACCTTTCAGCCTCCCCCAGTTCAAAGTTATGGTGTGGTTCTGGAAAATGTCAAGGAACACCATACACACACCAAAAACAGCGTTGACACGTTGGTAGTAGGCTCAGTAGCGGTAGACAGCATTTCGAAGCTCGATTCAGGACATAAGCTAGGCGACTCCAACCCAGGACTGACCAAAACCCTGATTGGAGGTGTAGGGCACAACGTGGCTTTAGCGGGCCATTACAGTGGCGGAGCCACCAAGTTGGTGCTGGTGATAGGCATCGACCAGAAAGGGAAAATGATTCTTTCCACCACGAACATGGATGTCTCGGGGCTCTTGCAGAAACCAGATACTGAAACTGCCAGCTACACATCCATACATGGTCTGGATGGAGAATTGATAGTGGCTTGTGGAGACATGAAAATCATCGAGCACGACTTCAGTGACCATATAATCTGCCAAATTCAAAAGGCTCAAGCGAAAACAGTGGTCATCGACTGTAACTTGACCCCTGAGACCGTAAATAAGGTCCTTGATTATATCCAAACATCAGAGCCAGAGATCAAAGTCGTTATCGAGCCTACGTCGTTGATAAAGTCTCGCAGAATCGCTCAGCTCAATTACCCTGTGGATTTGATCACTCCCACGGTAAACGAGCTCGATGCTATCTACGAAGCACTACAAACTACAGGCAAGTTCGATGACCAGTGGTTCGAAGAAATTGACAACCTCAAGCTCGACCACTTCCAACGGTTCAACTTGAAGCCAATATACCAGCGATTATCAGACGAAGGAGTCATTCAAAAAGCGTTCAGGATTCTCCCATTCGCTCACCATATCCTTATCAAGCTCGGCAAGAACGGTCTCTTGTCCATAGGCACCACAGCCAACGAAATTTTCACGGCTGCAAATAGTAAGTCGCCATACTCATTAAAGTCCGACCGCTTCTAC
Source organism: Yamadazyma sp. yHMH393 (assembly GCA_030580255.1). NCBI lineage: Eukaryota > Fungi > Ascomycota > Pichiomycetes > Serinales > Debaryomycetaceae > Yamadazyma > Yamadazyma sp. yHMH393. The sequence goes on from JAKTSP010000041.1 coordinate 345,233, forward strand.
CTCGACTACTACCCCATTCCAAAAGAGAACCAGAACTTGAAAATTATCAATGTGACGGGTGCAGGGGACTCATTGTTGGGCTATTTGGTGGCCAACTTGCACAAAAAGCCAAAGGACGTGCTTTTATATAATGCCCAGTTGGCTAGTGGCAAGTCGATTTCGCATTCTGAAGCCATCAGCCCAGAAATTTCCAAACTTTAAGTACTTTTCTTTTCAAGTTAGCTAATAAAATTACATTATGTTTGGTGCTAGTAGACGATTATGGGCAACTAGAGCCACTGGAGTTGTAGGTGGGTTGGCAGCAGTGCACGCTATAAACACATTCCACCCTGTTCAATTAGAAAATCTCAAGTCGGTGGTGGTGGACAAATCCATAGACGCATTTCCAGTCAAGCTCGACGATTTCTACTTGTTGGGGCAGGGGGTTAGATCAGTTACGTTCGTGGGATTCAAAGTGTACGGGGTTGCGGTGTACTTGCAAGACAAAACCAGGGGAAAAGCCAAGGCCTTGGTACACGAAGATATCGACAAGTTGACTGACGATGAGTCCACAGAGTTGATCAGCAAGTTATGGGAATCAACCGAGTTTAAGGTCAGGATTTCCCCCGTCAGAAATACCGATTTCACCCACTTGAAGGACGGGTTCATCAAGTCGATCTTGTCCAATCCATTGGCAAAAAATAACTCACTGGTGGCTGAAGGGTTGGATGAAATAAGAGCTATCTTCAAGGGCCATAGAGGCTCAGTCCCTAAGAACCACGTTCTCTTATTAGAAACCAGCAATGGAAAGTTGACGTTCACTTACCAAGACCCCAAGGGTACCAGTAAGGTATTAGGAACCGTGAATGAGCCTTTGGTGAGTAAGTTGTTGATAGTCAGTTATCTTTCCAGCAGAAAGCCATTAAGTGAGCCCTTGAGAAAAAGTTGTATGGAAGGGTTGAAAAATTTATGAAGCTGAAACTAATTGCCGTTATCAGTGGATTCTTTCATGATCCAGTCATGTATATAGTGGTATTGGCAGAATAGCTGCCCCGAAATAAAACGGTTATGAATTTTTTTGGCATGAAACGGTCGAACACCTGAAACAGTAACGGTGCCTAAAAACCCAAACCGATGCTCATCGGTAATTTGGTGCTTTGCCGATTATTGTTGAAATTTTACACAAAAACGTAGTTGTATGCTTTTATATATAAAACAAACTATAAAGTGTTCTTTAAGATGTTCTTTTTATCAAAAAAAGATAATGTGACGTGGGTATCAAACAAAAAAAGGGTAAAGTTTATAAAGTACAGATAAAAAGCAAGGAATGAAGTGAAGTCCAACAACCCTTACATAATAATAGATTCCTTTTCAACGTTGGAGCTGATGGATTTGTGAGGTAAGACTTTAGCACCGTTGACGTAGATTTCGTTCTTGACCTCAACATCATCACCTAAAACGGTGACACCTTCAGTTCTAGCCCATTTACCAATTCTGGAGTTCCATCCGACAATAGTGGATTTAACCCAAGCGTGATCTTTGACAGTGGAGTTAGCTAACAACACAGATCTTTGGATTCTAGCACCTTCACCAACAACGACGTTTGGACCGATGGTGACATTAGGACCAATCAAAGCCGATGGGTGGATTTTGGCAGTTGGGTCAATCAAGACGTTACCACCGTGAACAAATGGTTCACTAGATAATTTTTCTGGAGATCTCTTAGATAAGGAGGTCAAGTAAAGACAAGTACCAGATAAGAAATCCTTTGGTTGACCGACATCCATCCAGTAACCTTCTAAATCGAAAGAGTACAAGGATTTGTTTTCAACCAAAATTGGGAAGGTTTCCTTTTCAATAGAAGTTGGTTTCATTTCGATCAAGTCAATGACTTCTGGGTTCAAGATGTATAAACCAGCGTTGATTCTGTTACCAACGAATTCAACTGGCTTTTCAACGAATCTGTCTATCAAGTTTGGAGTGTCTCTGTCGTGAACAATAACACCGTATTTGGAAGGCTCATCGACTTTAGTAGCAACAATAGTACCAGCACCACCGTGAGCTTTGTGGAAAGCAGCTAACTCTTCAAATGGGTAATCACAGATCACATCGGAGTTCAACACGAAGAAAGGAGAAGAGTCCTTTTTCAAAACCTTTTCAGCCAACTTCAATGGACCAGCAGTTCCTAAAGGTTCTTCTTCGACAGAGAAAGTGATGGAAACACCGTACACTTTTTCGTATTTCTGCAAAGTGGAAACCATGACTTCTGGTCTGTAGTTAACAGCCAAAACGATATCGGTGACACCAGCAGCAGCCAAAGCTTCGATTTGATGTAAGATCATTGGTCTGTTACCAAACTCAACTAATGGTTTTGGAACAGTTAAGGTCAAAGGTCTCAAACGAGTACCGTATCCACCAACTAAAATTAAACCTTTCATTATTGATTATTGAACAAACAGAATAAGAATTAAAACTTGATACTAGTGATTAGGTATATGGATCACTGGTATAATGAATTAAAGTCAAAGAGAAAAGAAAAAGAGAAGAGGTCAATTTAAATTTGAGGGTTAAGGCGAATTCAACGTCTATTTATATTTTTCGAAATTTCATTTTTGTTGTTGAACTTTTGATTAAATACACATCTCGCGGTTTACACTGTGGACCAACTTTTACATGTTATCTCTATTTATTTATTTATTTATTTTCTTTTTTTTTGGTATGCTTTTGTCTTACGTGTAGTTTCCAAGGAGGAAGTCAAAACGGCTAGTATCTGGCTGGTCACATTAGGCTAGGTTGGTGGTTGTGCTAAGGCCGCCCCAAAATGGTCTCCTTTGGAGTCAAGCCAGCAACATGAGTTTTCACGATGGGGTTTTCCAAAACCGACTTTTCATTGCAATTATTCCGGTACCTAACCTGCGAATCGGCACTCGTGTTGGCCCAGCACAAAATCGTGTAGATTGAACTGAAAAAAAAGCAAATATGTTTGCAGCCCCGCCCATTACATATACCTATTGTTATCGTTACAGTTTGAAAAAGTGTGCCTGGTTATATCACACAAAAAACAGAGTGTCCTTTGGTAGATCTTGATTGCGCTGGCCTGAACAAAGTGTAACACCACTATATGGTTGGAGCCGTTAGGCACTGTACACAACACCAAACACAAGCACATCAGGAACCATGCCAAAAATCCAAACGCGATATGGCAAGAGTCTAAGAGTCTACGTGATGGGCACAAAGTTAAGTTTCGTTTGGCGTCTTCGAAAGGGGCACAAAGGCTTGGGCCATGTGTGGCCATGTGTGGACGTGTGCTGGGGACGTGGATTGGCGCAGTAAAGCGGCGCTGGTCACCGAGGGCGCCCCTGCATACTACCGATGGCTATTTGCTGGATAGTGGGCGCACCGTTTCCGACTGATGGGGCCATCGGAGCTCTTGTACCCACCCGTCGTGTTCGAATCTCTGCCTGGCGAATGTCGGCCTCCAAGGGCTCGTAGAAAGGGGGAAGTATCGTAAACATCACAGATTTGCCAAGCCCCGGCCCTTTAGGGCTCAGAGGTTACGCATGGTCGATCTTTCTGGTTAGCGGTGATCCTAAAACCTAGGAACATTATGGCCCTAAAGCGGTGAGCCCCTTTTGCACTTATAAGAAATGCCGGTGGTCTTGCAATAGGAGTGGATCTGTGGCTATCTCTCGTGATTGTTCTGGTGTCGAAAGCCTGGGTATAAACGCAGGTACATTGTCCATCAAAACACATTGAAGTCAATTTTTAAGTATTCGTAAAATAATTATTTACCCAAGCTTTTTTCAATTCTTCAGGAAGCTAATTGAACATGGTAGATAATGTGGGGTACCAGAACGCCGTTCGGCCCATTAAGGGGCAGGTGCCACTATATCAGCAGTCCAAATCCCGCCGTGGCTGCCAATTTGGAACCACTATCGAGTTTTTTCAGTTCTACCACCAACATTTTCTACCATGAGTTACTCCGACATCATGGCTGCTTATTCCAATGTCATCAACAATTTTTATACGTTGATTCCCACGACTATTTTGGCAGCGGGCCCAGACGATTTGGCCGAGTTCACTGACGAGGATTGGTACAAGTCGTTTACTAGAATGTATACCAATTCCGACTACCTTTTGCTTTCGTCTTACGGTGCATTCCAGAGTGCCGGGGGAGTGGGTGAAGCGTTCACGGGCTTAGGAATCGGCGAAACCGATGCGGTAGCGGACTTGTTGTCTATCACGGACCTCTAATCGTACGTGACATCCGTTGCCAGCGAAATTGAAGAGGACGAGTCTGCTAGCGAAGTAGACGAAATGGCTGCAACTGACGCTACTGCTGAAGATGTCTCTTCCAGTGATGAAGAAAGTATCGGCACTACCCCAGCATCCAAGAAATCATCCACCCAACACTCCACCACCGGGAAACCCACGTCCTCTTCTTCCACAGGAGATTCAAAGGACGACAACAGCGACGATACCAAATCGAGCTCTGGTGATTTGGGTAACGTGATTGTGCCTTCTTCTTTGGGGTTCATTAGTTTGGTCGTTCTTGCTCTATTATAGCGTCCACGGAGGGTTCGTTTCTAGCCACGGGCCGTAATAAATGTAAGTGAACCATGCTCTACACTCATTACTTCCTCCATCGTAAATTGCCCTATCTCCACTAATTGAGTATTTCTCAATGACTCAAATAAAACCTGGAGAACAGAAAAAAAAACTTGACGCAAAACACCGTTTCACTTCATACCAATGATAAACAGGCTATCCAGAAGAATACGGAATACCATCGAACAGTATGTGCCCATACCAGTCATAAAACAGATTTCGTTCAGCATATCGTTGCTTGCATGTCTTTTGCTTGGATCGGTGTTGATCTTTTCGTTAATTGCTGAAACACTCATAAAGACCTTACATTTCAAAGTGTTTGAAGTGAATTTGATTAGTTCTTTCACCACAAATGGAATGTACTTGTGCTTGCCGGTGTTGGGATACTTCTCGGACGTGTACGGGAACAACTTCCTCTCGTTACTTTCGGTTGCAGCGTTTGTGCCTGCTTATATATTGAACTACTTTACTGTGGCACAATTCGAACACAAATTGCCATGGTTGTGCATTAACTACTGCTTCATAGGGTTGGGTACCTCGGCGTTGTACTTTCTGTCCCTTTTGACATGCTCCAAGATTTACCCTGAAAAGAAGGGCTTGTCCATATCGTTGCCAGTGACTTGTTACGGGTTATCGTCGTTAATTTCCACACAGATCTTAAAATTGTCGTATTTCAAGCTTCCAGATTCGAACCACATAGATATTTTGACAGCGTTTGCATTTTTTGCAGTCTTATACTTGGTCCTTGGTCTTTTGAGCTTTGTTTCTACTTCCATCATCACTGAAAGGTCGTTCAAGTTGACAGAAACCACTGAGTTGATTCCTATCAGTTCCATTGAACCTCCAAGCCATCGCAAAAAGTTCGTCAAGTTCTTGAAAGACCCGGTGATGTACTTATTGTTGGCATCATTGTTTTTGATATTGGGCCCTCTAGAAACGTTTCAGAATAACTTGAACTCGTTATTGGACCTTGTCAATTACCCCAACGGACTAAACGATCAGATCATTTTACTATCGGTGTTTTCAACTGTTACCCGGTTGGTGGTGGGGATTGTTTCTGATCATGTCAACAAAAGAGACATTCTTATCGCCTTACTTATAATTAGCACATTCACCCAGTTCTTGTCGGTGACTAATTTCAATTCTACAACTATCAGTTTGGTAACGGTTTTGAACGGGATTAGTTACGGTGGAGTATTCACCATATACCCAACCATTCTTGCCGAACTATGGGGGGTGGAAATGCTTGGATCCACTTGGGGCTTATTCATGGTGTCGCCTGCCATTTCCACCAGCATGTTCTCGTTGATATACGGGAAACTCGTGGACAACTTTGGAAATGTTGTCAGCTACTCAAAAATCTGTTTTGCCAGTGTCTTTATTAGTTTATTGCTCATAATAGCTGTCAGAAATAGTAAACCTATTGCATAACCGTATAAAATAGATGTTGAAACATTGGTAGAGCCCTATGGCTCGAGCCTGGCATCTCTCCCCGGTACTTGTGCCGGGACACGACAAAATGTCTGCAAAAATAGAACCACTGCCGAAAAAGGAATACTCACACCGAAATGCAGCAACTTAAAGGGCATACTGTATGAACTCTATAAAAAAAGCAAAAAACATATGCATTTGGCTATAGACTGGGCACTTGCCTAATAATAGAAATATACACCGCGGTTACGACCATGTCATTCGCAAAGCAAGTTGAGGTATGACTCCACAACTTTGAAAATTAGACAGCTTAGGCTCCCATGGACTCTGGGTGCTAAAAATAGATATGGAGTAAAGAAACCATACGGGTTCATGCAAAATTGTGTTGGTATAACGTTCCATCAGAACTCAATTCGTGTATTGTTTTGGCAGCTACTAGCTAATATAAGTACAAGCGACAAAATGCCACAATTAGTTGATTGTCTCAGATTATAATAAAGCAAGGGCAGCCAAGGCGACGGAACCGAAAACTGGGGCACCCAAGGTGGCACCGATACCTCCACTGCTGGAAGATCCACTGGACCCAGAGCTTCCACTTTTACTGGAACCTGAGCCCCCGCTACCACCACTGGAAGCAGATTCAGAGCCTGATTCAGATTCGGATCCTGATTCAGAAGCACCTCCAGCACCTCCAGTTTCAGAACCAGAGGATTCGGCTTCAGAAGATTCGGCAGAACTACTACCACCAGCAGCACTGGATTCTTCTGAGGAGCTGGCAATGGAGCTAATTTCCTCGGAGCTGAAAGCACTCACAGATTCAGAAGCACTGGATGCAACATCAGCCACAGAACTGGAACCAGCATCAGCAGCGCTACTAGCACTGTCGAAGGCGCCACCAATACCGGAGGCGAGGGAACTTAAGTCGTAATTAGTAAGGCCAGACATTGTAAACTATTTTGTAATTGAAATTCTAGTTTTAGGTTACTAGAAATTTTTAAACAACCGAAAATACTTGGCCATTTATATAGTTTTCCACTGTGGAATAGAAATACCATATTCTTGCTATATTTGCTATGTACAGTTTCATATTCCGTCAACTCTATATTGCTTTCCGACATGGTTTCAAGATCGACGCAATTTATTTCCCCGTCATCTACTTTTACCTGTATTAAGGTTAGGCACAGTTTTATTCCACCGCTTGTGTGTAGGACTAACCGTCGGATTACATAAGCTTACCTAGTTAGTTAACTTTTGCTCTGCATTCAATATCTGGCCGAAAGAAAAAGAAAACCCATGGAAGGCCCCTATATCGGAAGGTGTGCATGTTGAACTATATTTCATTGATTAAATGACTACCCTTACGTAAATTTTACCTATTTGGTGATGGATTTCAGTACTGCGGGAAGAATTTCTTGAGTTGAAATTTTATACCGTTCTTGAATTTCGATATAATATCATTATCGTTGCTGTCATTATGGTTGATGTTATTAAACTTGCTTATCAACAACTTGATGTTCGTTATACAATTCAAGTCATTGACCTCGGTCATATTAAGTAAGCTCAAATTATTTTCCTGATTCAAAATGTATAAATATTTGATCAAGAAAACTGCTGCAAAATAAAAGCAAAATTGCAATTGATCAGATAAGTAGGCAAAATAAGAATCATTATTGATCAAGTGAACGAAGTTAAGAATATTGTTAGAATACTCGAAAAGCTTCACCTTATCCTCCACTGAACAGATTTTTAAAATAAATTTGACGTTATCTTGATTGAACGCATCATTGCTTTTGTTCATTTCGTGCATGTTGTTCAATATCAAGTACTTTTGATAATTGTAACTGTAACAAATAAGAAGCTTACAGAAATTGCAACATACTTCAACGAACTGAAGAGCAGGCTGCTGGAACAAGTAATCCCATTGGTCGTACCACACTTTAATTTCTCTCAAGGTGGACTTTAAGTTTGAATCTAGTTCTTCCAAACCTAAATTATTAACGTTCAAGTTAATTTGAACAAAATTGTAGGTTATAAGTAAAATACTGATTTCCAGTACCATTCTTCCATCGAAATTGGTCGAGGATGGTAATCCCAAGGTTATATTACAGTAATTTAATCGAATTTCGTCCACCACACACATTCTGCCACTAAAAATACAGTTGATCAAATGCACCAACACCAAATGGTTATAAATTCTCATAATTGTCAACGTTTGATACTCATTGGAATCCAACTCTTCATCGTACAAGATAGTAAACGGCGAAGTGATGTACGGTGTATCCATCACGTTGGTCTCTTTAGGAAGTAAGTTTCCCAAAGTCGTCTTGGACACAAATAAGTTCAACCCCACGCCGCTCAAGTACCATGGATCGAAATTGATATCATTCAAGTTGATATTGAATTCTTTAAACACCAAATCTTTACCGTCGACGTTATTAAGCCTTAGTATCGCCTGGTTGTTGGAAAGCACGATCGAAGTTAGCGAAGAGGAGTATATTGATAGAATCACCAAACTCTGAAGAAACTCGATATCTCCGTTGCTATTTTTGAAGCAGTTGACCTTCATCAATGCCGCATTCAACTCTTTGAGGAGTTGTTTTATCAAAGAGTTGAACACGAGTCTCTTTCTCATAGAATTGCTGATGTCGCCCGGGTTTTGATTATTAAACAGGTACCGCAACGACATCACACAGCAAGTAGTCAACAATAGTGGTGACTTGGTGGTCAATCGTTCGACCAAGATCTCTGTGGGCAAGTTTGAAGGGAAAGAAATCCACCTACCGTAATTCCTCCTGAAATCCGTCATCAAATTAAACACCTCTGTCAACAGTAGTATGTTCAACAGGATAATATTAGGGACTGGCGGGGTAAGCCCATTGGATCCAGATCCATTGCTCCCTGCACCAGCGGAGGACTTCTGTACAGTGGTCAAGTTCAACAAGTTTTCGATACCTTTAGGCACTAATTCTGACTTGACTTGGTTATTGATGATTTGAAACGGGCATACTTCCAACGAGTTGGAAGGGCTTTGGAAATCCGTTTGGTTTTCTATGTCGATGGGGTTGGTGGACAATCGTTCTGGTGGGTCGCTTGCAAACTCGTGGAACGGAGAGTCGGAATGGTTTTTCATAGAATTGGCTGCTTCTAGTAGGAGCTTGGCATCATTACTATTAACAATAGAATCCATCGCTTCTACATTACCAGCAGACCCATTCCTCAACATAGAGAGGATTTCGTTCACACCTTGAAAGATCATATCGAGCTTCTTGTCGGTAGCTGGGGCAGCAGCACTTGAAGATGGTCTGGAGACCGATCCATCACTAACCACCTCGCCCACAGAGGATGGCTCGTGTGCAAAGGAACACTCTTTATTCAAAAAAGTACACCTCAAACAAGATTTGGTTTCCTCATTGACTCTGAAACATCGAGTCTTTTGTTTCCTGCACAACTCGCATGCTTTCAAAGTCCTGGTAGCTTGGGCATTCTTTCTGTTATCGTTTGGCTTCTGCTTCTTTAGTGGCTGCTGAGATTTTTGCCGACCTCCTAGTCGTGGATGCTTAGCACCAATTGTTGGAGGCCGCCCCACTTGCAGCGGCAATGCTGCTTGCGGCTGATTAGAAGGGTCCACCGGTGGAGTGGTATTATGTTGCTGTGGTGGTTCTGAATCCATTTCGGTTGTTGGACAAACTATTCCAAAGGAATTTACCAATAATTTATAAAAATCGCTGGTTCCGCGGAAATCCCATCGGAAGGTATTTTTCATGGAGCTGCATTACCAACCGGTGCTCCATAAGCGTTGATCTTGGATTTGCAAGGCGGAAACTGACCGCTATTTCTGCAAGGTTGCATCACGAAGAACATGGAAGGAGAGCCATTGTTTCATTTGCATGAAATCCACCATTGTGGATGAAAAAAAGATCCTTCGCTGCAAAACCCGGGGTGCCGGTAAGCCACGACCCATGTACCAGATGGCCAGCAGTATCCACGCCGGGAAACGCCGCCCATACACACAGACCATCAAGAAACAAAGTTGTGCATGGACTCAGCTGGATCTGGTAATCATTGTGACCTTATAGCACCCTGAATTCGAAATCTCTATCGTCAAGCGTTAAGGTAACATTCTCAAACATGATGTTGGTATCTTCCACAACACCATCAATGTTCACCTTCCCGATAGTCGTATTGGACGACCTATCAAACAACAGGTACTCTGTGGAGAAAGTGTAGGTCAAGTCGTTGAATTTGGTCACAGGTTGGTTCAACATAAAGAACTTGAGGTCAAACAATTTTATGAGCCAATTATACTGCAAATTCAAGTTCTTGAACCGGTCAAGAAGTGATACGGGCTCGTCTTTGTATTTCTCATCTTCCACGTTCTTCTTGGCCACTATGCTTATCCCCGAAATCGTGGGGCAGTTGATTCTGAACGTATAACAAACGCTCTTTTGACAAAGGTCTATATGGTTCCAGTTCACAAAATCGTGGTTGCCGACAATTTTGTTATTGACGACCAAGTTAATGGTTTTGAAGTGAATACGCTTGTCCAAGGTCTGCGTCAACTCATCCACGTCTGTGTTGGCGTTGATATACTTGAGGCACAGTATGTCGTAGGAGCTCTTAAACAAGTTGTTCAAATTGATCCAAAGTGGTAGAAAAACCGACTTGGTGGTGTTTTTAGAATTGACAAAGTCGATCAACTGGTAGTTAAGGTAGAAGCTCATGGTCATAGTGGACGAAAAGACGATAAGTCCTAAGATGGTTTGCAACTTTAGTGGCTTTGGTTTCAACTCATGTAATTGGGTGATGTTTGAATGTGGAGGCTTCATTGAGAATCGCTGGACACGGCTCCGCATAGTGCCACCCATGGGGTCCTGTGGTATACGCCGTGCTGCCTTGGACACGCAGAGGAATCTATACGTCAACGGCATTGGTTCCGAATGTGTTTTGGGAGTGTATCACGATCTCCCATAAAAGCGCGATCACTCTACGTGCAACCTTCTCACATAGACTGTATATAAAACGAGAGCATATACATAAACAACATACGTCAAATCAACGCCAGGTGTGCCACAAACGCCAACATCAAGCATGCCATCGGCGCCTGCAAGTTGGCGCCGGCGCTAAAAGTGTAACCACCGGTATCACTGCTATCACTGTCATCACTGCTAGTGCTATTACTGGTATTGGGGGTATAAGTGCTATCACTGTCATCACTGCTATCAGTATTATCAGTGTCGTAATCGTCGTCGCCATCATCGTCATCATCGTCATCATTGTCATCATTGTCGTTGTTACTGGACAGCGAGCCACTGGAATACCAGCCACCGGAATGATGAAAACTGGAATGCCAGTGGGACCACTTCCCTTCGATTTCGGTGTCGTTATGGGTGTCTTTTCTCAAGATAGCACCATTGGAAATAGCTAGTAAAAAGAATAAAGGGTATTTCATAAAATGAAAGCGGGAATGAATGAATGTGTGATACAATGTTCAGGGATAGTTTTGATCTTTATACGAGGTGAAAAATTTGGTGGCTTTGCGGCCGGTGATCAAATCTGGCGTGGAAATGCCGCATGTCAGGCTTCGTGACTTGTCACTAACCCGCTTTTCTCGTAAATGTGTAACTGAGCATGATTGTACGATCCAGCTGACAAAATAGCTGACCTATCACGGCTGAATTGTTGAATGGCTGTATCATCAAGGAGTTTTAGCCGTGCCTCTCACCAATAGCCTCTTGACAATGTCCAATGAGAGCAGAGGTACATTTTATATTATGGCACACGATCTTTAAAACATTAATTAGCGGAGGCCGAAAACACGGAATTACACAGCGGTGTTGAGCGAGGTGTTCTATATGGGATCACCACTTAGAGAAGAGGCTCATTCCTACAATACTAGCCACTCCGTAAATTCGGGTGCCTCGTTGATGCAGAGCTTTGCTTAGTGTAAGGATGGCATAGATGTTATATCGCGAGGCAATGTATTGGTCTCTGATATCCGATCAACAGTTTGCGAGCTCGCTGGACCCGGTGAGTGGGGTTTTTTACAGTGCACCGACGTTGTTCATATCAAACTGTGGTGTTGGTTTCACATAATAGAGGCATACCCAACTTGTATAGTGCACGCTTTTCACGCATTTGTGCTGGGCAAACTAAGCGTGCGCCAGTCAAATGTCGCGGTATCCCCCCCGAGCCAGTTCTGCGACATTTGACACTACCCTAGAGAGGGGACTGACCGTTTAGTGGCATGGCACTCTTATCTTATCAGTTTCAAAGTTGCAACCGCTTAAATCTCCAACTGTGGTGCAAAATAAGCCTAGCCAAACTAGAAAGTTCCGATTAGATAAGCACTGGATTTTCGTAATGGGGTTAACTAGGGTTATCTCTTGGCTATGCAGTGTCCAACAATAAGCCTCAAGATAGTTTAAAATCACCCAATTTTTCACGAGCAGAAGCTTAAGTAGCAAGGAGCTCTAGAACTGTCCCTCGCTCTGACGCCAAAAATCTCTCTTAGACTTATGTAGCCGGAGCCACAAGGAATTCACGGTGTCACCACCGATTTGTTTGTGGGGTTACCTGCTGTGCCGGCATACCCTGCTTCCACAAAATAGCAGAACTAAAAATGGATTGGCGTGTGGGCACCAGGTTCCCTTAGAGGTTTTTCCCTTTTATCAAATGAGAAAATGTCTGAAGGATAAAGTGCTCAAGACAAAAAAAAAATTTTCCATTCTGATAAGTGAGATAAAAAAAAACAGCACTGCTTGAAAATTCTTCTTCACGATCAAACGTTATTGCAATCACTTTCTTTTGTTGAATACTTTTGTACTTTGAATCTTCCATCGACGCTTTGTTTTGTTGAACCACATTGAATTAGGTACTTTTCCTGTGTTTGATCCACATCTTATCGCTGCGATCTATCAATACCAAATCCATTGAGATATTTACCACTTGTTAAAAAAAACTGTCAAGTCTGTTCCTGATCACACACTAACTCGGTTATTTGCTTTGTTGTTGAATCCACTCTGATATCATAGCCTCGTCATTCTATCCACTTGACAAATCCTTGAAGTCTATAATGATGAGCGAAATCCAGCGGTTACCTACAAGCCACTTATCTAAACCTGAGGGTCCTTCAAATCCAACTTCCGGTCCCACTCCCACTCACGTCAATGGTCCTTCTCCTATGGCGGCCAGCCCTGGCCCTGGATCTATGCGTGGCTCCATGTCTCCCGCTGCTGTGCACTCGATGTCGCTGAAGACCTCATCTCCTCCAGCGGTTTCTAATGGTATCGCTGCCGCTATTGCTGCTAACAACGGTATAGACAAGTACGGCAATGTTTCCACTGCTGCTTCTTCCCAGACAGAGTCGCCTACCAAAGCCCAAACTCCGGTGGCTGTCTCGGTTCCTGCTGTCCCTGGCGCCGCCCCTTTGGCCGTGCAATCTCAACCTCCCACTCCTTCGCATAACTCAACAAACCCTGTTCATCCAAACACAAAAACAACCACACATGTCAACAATGGCACCACCACCACCAAAACCAACATATCGAGCCCGGTGTGCCACAACTGTCAGACCCAAACCACTCCTTTGTGGAGAAGAGATGAGACAGGGCAAGTGTTATGTAATGCCTGTGGTTTGTTCTTGAAGTTGCACGGAAGACCTAGGCCAAGCTCCTTGAAGACGGATACCATCAAGTCACGGAATAGAGTCAAACAGCACTCCAACGGCTCCAATAAATCTTCCACCCCAAACACTCCCAAATTAGAATCCAAGGATTCTAATAGCCATTTGAAGATCTACAATACCATCACCAGTTCTAACCCCACTACAACCAATAACAGCAACAGTATGATGAAAAGATCACCAAAGTTGAACAAGAAAGGTGATGCTCCTTTTCACGTCAATCCGCAACAGCCCAAGGGTCAACCACCTCAACATCCACAACAACATCAAATGTACACCCAGCTGTTCAGCAATCCTACACTTCCAAACTACAATCACCACTTACTGAACCACTTATCACATCCAGTTCAACCATTACACTACCCCTCCTCAACACCCACTAGTTTTGCGCCAGGTTTACAAAGAATTACTTCACCTTTATTGTTGTCCAATACTTCGTCGATTTCGAACACACGGTCCTCGAATAACAATAGTGCTAACGCACATAATGCCTCCGGTAATGTGACGACTCCTGGCCCTGCCACAACCGCTGCTGCAGCTTCTATTCATCAGGCGGCTGGTGCGTTGGAGAATATGTCAAATGAATTGGGACCAAGTGCCACTTTCCAAAAGAATTCTAAGATAACCACTCCGATCTCTTTGATTAACAATAACAAGGTCCAGATAAAGAGAGAACCAAGTCCAATATTCTCCACCCCTTCCTCGGCATTGAACTATGCCAAACCGTTAACACCCAATTCCAAATCCATAAATTCTCCAAGCTTTGGACCTCAGTTCCATTTACAAGCACAAACGCATAGCTCCCATTCGGATCCAAACTCAAATTCCACTTCTCCCAAACAAATGGAGACTTTGCCTCCTATTCAACAAGTTGCTTCAATTGGTAAACCAAGCTTACCTCATATTTCCAACATCACACCGGTAGACGGCAATCTGAGCAGTGACAACAGCGGGTCAAACGACCAGAATAACAATTCTCGTGGTAATAGCCAGCAAGTCCCCAGTGGGTCAAGTAATTCGAACAACGATAGAAAGAAGGACGATGAAATCACGATTCTAAAAACACGCATTAGTGAATTGGAGCTTGTGAATGATTTGTACAGGACCAGGATAATGGAGTTGGAAGCAATGGAACAGGCTGCCAGATTAAGAGAAAACTCCATGAGGCGCAGACTTGATGAAATTATCAATTTGCAAGATGGAGGAGACAGTAAGAGGGCTAGGTATGATCGTACTTGATTTTTGGGGTTGATGAATGGATACGAATTCAAAAAAGGTTTTATCGTGTTTTAAATGTATATTATTAGATCCTGTACGGTATCGTTTCATAATCACCGCCCTCTTTTATTCACTACAACTGGGACGCAGATATTTACTTAAATAATAAAAACAAGCACAAACGAAAGGACTTAAGTTTTGACGTCTGGTTCTTCTCTGCCGATAAATTCATGGAATTTCAACAACTTCACAACAAATTTGATATCTTCATCCAAGTACTGGTCAACTTGTTTGAAAAGATCCTGTTTGTCGTACTTCTCCAAATATAACCTGATGGTTGCACCAGAAGAACCTGTACCAGATAATCTCAATACAATTCTCAATCCATTAGAGAACTTGATAAACAAACCTTGATTTGAAGACACAGAACCGTCTAAATCGGTGTAACTAAAGTTCCCGGATTCAACAATCTTGTAATGATCGTTGTTCAAGTCGGGTTTAGTTTCGGCTATCTTAGTTAAAGTTTCAATAACCTTGTCAGCACCATCAGCATCAACGTTTTCGAAATCGTATCTGGTGAAGTAGGTTCTACCGTACTTTTCCCAGAACTTGTCTTGAACACTCTTGATACTTGGAGCAACATCAGGGTTCAATTCATTGAACCCTGCTAAAACATTCAACCAAGCAGCGATGGCCCATAACCCATCTTTTTCTCTAACGTGGTTGGAACCAGTTCCAAAACTCTCTTCACCACAAATACTCAATTTTTTGGAGTCAAACAAAGAACAGAAGAACTTCCATCCTGTTGGAACTTCGTAGCAGTTCAACCCCTTATGCTTGGCCACCAAATCAATGGCTGCTGAAGTAGGCATTGATCTGGCCAACCCATACACACCTTGTTTCTTGAAATAGGGAATGAAGTCAGCGTACTCACTAATTATAGCAACAGAGTCTCCAGGTGAGACGAAGGTTTTAGCACCATAGATCATGTTTCTATCCCCGTCTCCATCACTGGCAGCACCGAATGAGATGTTTTCCTTATCGACCTTGTCAACGAGAGTCTTGGCGTAAGTCAAGTTTGGATCTGGGTGCAAGCCACCGAAATCAGGCAATGGGTGGTAATTTTGAATCGAAGATTTGGGTAAGCCCAATTCTTTGATGAAAATATCATAACCATAAGGACCAGTCACCCCATTCAATGCGTCAAATAAGACGGTGAAATCGGGGTTCTTGCTGATGAACCTCTTGATCAAGTCAAAGTCAAAGATGTCCTTCAACATCTGAGTGTAGTCAGCCGTAGAATCAATGATTTCAACAGTGATATCGCCGACCTTGGTTTCACCGACCTTGGTTAAATCGACTTCGGGCAAAGACTCATCGATTTGAATCTCGGTCAACGACTTGGAAGCATCGTAAATTTTATTGGTGACCAGCTCGGGAGCAGGGCCTCCATTTTCCAAGTTATACTTGATTCCCAAATCGTTGTTTGGACCACCTGGATTATGACTGGCAGTCAAGATAATCCCACCAGTAGCGTGGCGAATTCTAATAACATGAGAAGTAGCGGGGGTGCTCAAGATTCCTTTCTCCCCAACGATCAATTTCTTCACCCCATTGGCGCTCGCAATCTTCACAATAAGTTGGATAATATGGTCATTATAGTAACGGCCATCGCCCCCAATGACCAAAACAGCATCTTTGGCCCCTTGAGGAATGGAATCCAAAATAGCTTGGATGAAATTTTCACTATAGTTGGGTTGCTGGAAGACAGTTACTTTCTTTCTCAAACCCGAGGTTCCAGGCTTCTGGTCATGGTATGCGGTAGTTGGTACAATCATTGTCAAAGTTCACAACAAAGATGTTAGAATAGGCCAGGATAAAAAAAGGAATTGCTGTTTTTATCAAAGTAGATGATCTGGGATGTATCACGTTAGGACGTTTTTATTTATTTTTGCGGTGGTGCCAAATGGGGAAAAGAAAAAATGGGTTTACAGCTTTCGGACCTCAGACTCCACACCAAAATGTGCCTGAAACATAATTCGGTGCATTATAATTGGATCGTGGCAATTTCATACTGTAATTATATTTATTTTATCTAAGACCATACAGGATGGGTGAGCTTACCTAACCTTTGATAACTTTGTTCATGGCGTCGGCCAAGTAACTGACATTACCGTCGTTGATACCAGAGATGGAGAATCTTCCGTCTTCAGTAGCGTACACAGAATAGCCGGTTCTCAATTTAATCACTTGTTCTTTAGTCAACCCAGTGTAAACAAACATACCTCTTTGTTTGTTCAAATGATCCCAGTTGTAGGCTGATTTGTCCAATTGGTCGTACAAAGTAGATCTGACGGTGTTCAATCTTCCCACCACATTGTTCAAGTCGGTCTTCCACTCTTTCAATAAGCTGTTGTCAGACATGATGGTTTCCACGATCTTGGAGCCGTGAATTGGAGGAGATGAGTAGATTGGTCTGATCAATTTCTTCAATTGAGATTCCAAGGACTTAGAAGCTTCGGCCGATTCAGTAATGATGGAAATAGATCCAGTTCTTTCACCGTATAATCCCATGTTTTTAGCAAACGATTGGCATAAAGAGTAAGAAGGAACCTTACCTTCAACCACCAAGGCATTCAATTTTCTGATTAATTCAATATCCTTGTATGGGTCCCCAGAGGAGAACCCTTGGTAGGCCATGTCGACCATTGGGAACAATTTCTTGGACACAACAATGTCTAACACTTGATCCCATTGTTCGTTAGTCAAATCCATCCCAGTAGGGTTGTGGCAACAGGCGTGGAGTAAGATGATTGTTTCGTCTTCCACTTTGGAAATGGAGTCCAACAACTTGTCGAATTCCAACCCGTTGACTTCAGTGTTGTAGTAAGCGTAGAAGCTTGCGTCTAAACCAGCGTCAGTTAACACGGCAATATGATTAGCCCATGTAGGCTTTGGAACGATGACTTTCTTGCTCGAATAGAATCTGTTCAAGAAATCGGCAATGACTCTCAAAGAACCGGTACCACTGATGGTTTGGGCAGTGACAATTCTACCTTCTTCGATCAACTTGGCTCCGTTAGCGTCTTTGTCACTGTTGTTGAAAATGAAATTTTTCACTAATGACTGGAAGTTCTTGTTACCTGTAATACCGGTGTATTCCTTTTCGGTTTCCGATTCCAATAACAACAACTCGGCCTTCTTAACAGATGGGAAGATGATTGGACGACCGTTGTTGTCTCTGTAAGCACCCACACCCAAGTTGATTTTGCTGGTGTTGGAGTCTTTGTTGTAAGCCTCAGCGATCCCCAAAATTTTATCTGGTGGTGCCAATGGGATATCGTTCCACTTACACAATTGCGCAGTCAAACTGAACGATCTAGCCGCTTGCTTGGTTTGTAAAGATTGAACTCTCAACATGTTCTCGAATTTGCTGATGAAAAATTTAGCAGAAAGTCAAAAAAAAAGGTGGAGATCGTTGGTATTTATATCCCGTAAGCGGAAACCGCTGAAAAATGAAGCTGGAAAAAATTTTGGATTGACTCATGGGGAAAAGGAACTGATTTACTGAGAGATTTTCTTTTCCAAGATAATCCGAAGACGAAGAGGGGCAGCACTAAAATATCCAATGGTTGGCCCTATTTCGGCAACGCCCAAGGCATCCAATAGAAAACGCTGGCAGCCACCAACGAAGCCCAAAAATTGGGTGGTGTATATTTGACTCTTTTGAAATGGGCTTATTCCTGTATGAAATGAAAGCCGCTGGGCCGTTCATCGTTGACTCATGACTCAAGGCGGGTTTCCCAATTGTGACATGCCAACCCAGTATTATACCAGTGATCACCAGATATGAGTAACTCTTTCCGAAAGAAGCACACCAGCTTTGTTAGCTCTTACCCACCGGGTACATCCTATTTGACCGACAATTGAATATTTCCAGCCGACCATGAGGGGAAACACAGTGGATGCCAAATGCGTGTGAAGACGGCATGGCACACGACTTTTTATACGAGATACTGCGATGGGCAGTTGCAACCATGCGTCAGTACTTTAAAAGTGGCACAATACTGGGTCTGCCATGGGCACATTGGAACGGAAGCCTACACAGGCTCAAGTTATGTATGAGTTGAGCCATTTGGCGAGGGGTGAGCACATCTCCGAATTTGATAGCCGTCTTACATGCTTTAGAATTGATGGTGTCAATGACAAACTGTGGCATGCTATTAATACTCTTAAACCAGTCACTGGTCAACACGAATTTGGCATTAGTCCGTATATCCTGGAGGAACTGGAGAAGGTGTTGCTCCAAGTGAGGCTGTGACGATACTATTTCTAGTATTTCAACATTGGACTCATGGAACGCAATAAACCAGCTGAAATACTGCTTGTATTGGTTGAATTCTGCTATCTGATCATCAGTGAAAGCTAATTTGGGGATGACTTTACGGGGAAGTGTATGGATGTTCCTGAATAATGCTTCCACGCGCACTCTTTCATCGGCCGCATGTTGGTCCACCATGAGAAGGGTGTTTTTGGTCTTCACGAGAATGAACTTCTTGTTCACTTGGGATATGACCTCGAGCGATTTGAGGTCTGTTTTGGAGACGGAGGTATACTCTTGTGGTCCAGCCGTGATTGTGCTACCTTCCCCTTCTCCAATTTTGGTTTCTGGCGTCAATGCTTGGAAAGGCACTGGACTTCTCCGCTGCCTTTTCACCGGCGACTCTCTTGCCGAACGTTGGGCTGGTTTCCGTGGACTGCTGCCTGCACTTACCACCCCATTAGCGAAGATGCTGTCTAAAATCTTTGCCATTATTCGCCTTATGTTCTGTTCGTGCTCACTAACCCAGATCTGCTTTGTGTGATCCTGCAAAAGCTCGCTTGGGGGGACTGTCGAAACGAATCGAATGAGAAACACTGGGTGTCGGTTCAATTTCAAGTCTAAATGGTACACCCTGTCATTCAAAGTCACAAATTGCAAGTTTCTTCGCAACTGTCTCGATATGACGCCCGTAACCTTGTAGTTTGACGTGGACATTGTTATCTTGTGAAACGAGTACGCCGTGTTGTAGACGGCATTGACTACGTTAATTCCTACTCTGTAATCAACGACAAGTTGACTGTCCATATACATCTTGAAATCCGGCAACTTCAACGGCACCAACATGGGCCTCAATTTCTCCAAAAACCTGTGTTTGCCTTGATCTCGGTACTGTTTGAATCTTACAGGTAACCGGTGGAACATATCTCTTACAATAATCACAGCCCCGTGCTCAAATGGGGCCATATAGAACTGGTTCAAGTTCTTGGGGTTGACGTTGTCGTCTTCAATATCGAACAGGTGGCTTCCCCCACCATCATTCCTGAACATATTGCTGCAATTTGCAGTCTTGCTGATGATCAGTACCTTCGCCAACTCCCGTATATTGTGCAAGGCTTCGCCTCTGAACCCATACGTGCCGCAGTGTTTCAACTCTTCTAGGTCTTTGATCTTACTGGTTTTGTGGTTGCCTATTTGATCCATCTGTGATGGCGTCATGCCTTCTCCGTCATCTGCAACAAGTACACTAAGAGAATCCCAAAGGAGTCTCACCGTCACTTTCAGTGCACGGGCATCGATGCTGTTATGAATTAGCTCCACCAACACCTGTTCCAATGACAAAACGCCGGCTTGTAATTGACGGTGGATTTGGCCATCTAGCAGATGCATGTAGTTTTACATATAGTTAAATGTGCAGCTAGATATGTTTTTCTGGAGTGTAAGATAGGCCGCAGTGTTACCCGGATTCTCATCCCGCTATAAATACGCAAAAATTTTCCCAATAGTTTTTTCTTCTTCTTTAACGCAAAATCACAGTTTATTTGCAGTGAAAGGAAAGTTTCTCAAGGAGGTTAAGAAGTTTCTTCTGGACCCATGATGTTTGAGATATTTCATTGCCCTCACGGTTATTGAAGGTAAACTGGAGAAGAAATCAGTAGGTCTTGGGTGCAGCGTCCTCTATAAGATTTTATCTTTAAAGAATTGCCTTCGTGCATTCTGCCTGAAGGAGGCTGCAAGGATCAACTGGACATCCCTCTTTTAGTTTCTAGTGTTTGTATTGCTTTTTAGCGAGATTGAACGGTTCGTAGATTGCTGGTTTATGAACGGTTCTAACTCTCCATTGATTTTCTCATTGTCTCTATTGAATCGTTTGGATTTAGCGGCCGCTGCGAACAAATGTGGTAACATAGAAATTCACACTCATTAAATTGATAAGTCTGTTGAACCTTGTATTTGATTGCTAAAATCAGCTTGTCGACGTCTTTGAAACTATGGCAACATGAAGGCTCGACATTGTATCTTCCTATTCACTTTGTTTATCGCTTTTGTGCTGGCCGCTGCCGGCACTGACGAACCTTCGGCCCTTCCATCTAGTCCGCCAGAGTCTCGGTGTGATCAAAACATTCATGAATTGGACCCCCAACAGCGGTGCCAATTAGTGCTTGACTGCCCAGACATGGTTCTTGGGCGCATAAACTTCCTCAAAATGTACTATTGTGGCTCCAGAGTGCCGACGCTTGTGGTTTTGGTGGTGTGCTTATTATTATGTTTCTTTGGCTTGGGACTCGCTGCATCGGAATACTTGACTCCCAATCTTCACTTTGTTTCCAAGTTTCTTAACCTATCAGATAATTTGGCGGGATTGACGTTGGTTGCCATGGGAAACAGCAGCCCCGACATCTTGAGTAACTATAAGGCCATGAATTTGGGTCACGGCGGCCTTGCACTATCGGAATTGATTGGTGCTTGCTTTTTCATCACGTCAATTGTGGTGGGCACCATGTCGATCCTACACCCCTTTAAGGTCCCCAAGAAATTGTTCATCAGAGACGCTATCTGTTTGTTATTGGTGTCTTCGATCGCCCTTGTCTGCTTGGTGGCGGGCCGGTTGAATTTCGCCATCTGCTTTGCTTTCATCGTTTCTTACACGGTATACGTCATTTACGTGGTGGTGACACATTCCATATCCAAAGAGAAGTATGTCCAACGAATGAGAGATAACACGATCAGAAACAATTTCGTTTCTCTGTCTATAAATGACGTCAACGAAGAAGATTCCCAGTTCCAGACGGGAAACCTACCCGCCTTACCCACCATTGAAGACCTCAACTTAAGCAATCGTCACGACGATGAATACCACCACGAATTGGACGACGAACTTGACCAATTCCGACTTACGATTGGCGACGATGTCGATTTGTCCAACACCTATGCCATCAAGCAGTTAATCAATGAGTTGGCTCATCACAAGAAGTTTTCCATCCACTTGAACAACGAGCGGGATTTGGGCATCACCATGTCAGAAATAGATACTTCTGAAGACGTGTACGTTGGTCCAGACTTTGAAGACGATTCAAGAACGTATTTGCAGAAGTTATTGTCGTTTGACTCTGTCCCGTCACATCCTCTTGGTAAAGCACACTTCTACTCCACATTACCGATCAAAATTCTACTCAAACTCACAGTGCCGGTGTCCAAATCAGATGATGACCTCAGAAGAGATGTTGATCCTGTGGAAATTGGCTGTTTGATGCTATTTCTCAACTTGAACTTCCTTTCCACCGCCACAAAGTTCCTCATTTTGAATTTACCCTTGACACTCGCTTTGCTGTGGGTTATGGTCAAATACAACTACAAAATCCTTCACTCGGTATTTGGCTTTGTCTCTTCGGTGTTGTGGATATCCACCTTCGCCACAGAGGTGATCAATGTGTTGAGAACGTTCTCCGTCATATACCAAATAAGTGATGTGATACTTGGATTCACGGTTTTTGTGTTGGGAAACTGCATTGGCGATTTTATTGCAAACTTCACTATTGCACGGTTGGGGATGCCTATCATGGCGTTTGGTGCCTGTTTTGGTAGCCCTATTTTGGCGCTTACTTTCATGGGAGTTAACGGACTCTTGATACTTTTAGACGACGGTGAAAAACCATTTGTGGACTCGGCTGGCTACATCATCAACCATTCCAGTAGCATAATTGTCTTGAATCTAGGCCTCATATCGAATATTGGCCTTATCTTCGTTCTTGCTAAAAAATACAACTGGCACATGAACGAAAAAGTGGGCTACGCCCTAATCGGAAATTGGGTTTTCGTCAACCTCGTGTGTATAATAATAGAGCTGGTGTAGCAGGGCGGTCCAATGAACGTCCCCACAAACCTTTTTGCAGTGTTTCGCCCCTCCTCTACTAAAAAATAACTATAAAGATAAGCTCACACCAAATAATTTTGCAGCTACGAAAAAAAATCCCATTGAGAGAGACAAATTAGGTAATTTTTCGGTAGAAGCTGAAACACCCAGAAACATAGAGGCACCAAAATCACACACACATGTGGCCGTAATTGAGTTTCCGGCAATTGATCAGTACTAGTATCCCATTGCAGGCGCCCAAACGGGTAATTTCATGAAACGCTCAGCAGGATAGTATTTTTGGCAAGTATCTCCAAAATTCAAGTATATAAACGCAGCCAGAATGCCCAACTATTTTATTTCCCAGATCATTCTAAACAACAACTACTACTCTCACTTCAAAAATGGCTGCTCAACAACAACAAAACAAACCAACTAACTCCGAGACCAAGGACAACAAGATTCACTACTACAAAGGTGGTGCCACCGTTGCAGGATGCGTTATTGTCTAAACGACATCGTGCTGTGAACGTCCTTGATTACAAGTTTTTTCAACCATTTGCCTCCGGCCGGACGTTGGCAGGTGGTTTTTTCTTGTTTAATGTATAGGACTAATATAATTGTTTCCCCATAACTGGCCCTCCGTGGGCATCTGTATTTTGCAGCTAAGCACCTGAAAAAAAAATACAAATACGCGTCGTAATTATTTCCGCTACTTCAGTCAGCATGCCCAGTGTACAAATCAACTATTCCCAGGCCCAGTCGAGGGTCAAAACCGGGGACACAGACAACGTCATTAGCACACCGTTCGGTTTATCGCTTCTAGACATTCAAGGGGTCTTGAACATTCCTAAGGAGAAAAACGACGGGGCAGAGTATATCACCATCGATGACCTTCACGATGCGGTGAAATTTGGCAAGTTAACGTTCGATGATAAGGACAAAACAAAGGTGACCATGATCATAGGGAACTCCCAGCGGTTGGTGGGTAAGGTGGTAGACCTCGACACGCCGCTAGCGGTGTTGAAAATCCCAAGTAACGCTAATGATAACGACAACGGCAACGAAATAGATATGATTGATGTGATAAAGAAAAAGATAATGTTCAAAAACAGGCCGTTACCGATTATGTAAAGGTATAGACTTATTCACAAGTTTGGGCCTGTGGAATTACGATGGCTCCATTCAATAAACGTATGGTCTTCGAAGTAACCGATTTGATCTACCACCACTAAGTTTTGGTAGATCTGTAAAATGTCATCCTCTGAGAACCCCAAATTCGTCGAGAGGTAATTAACTATACCTTTGTACTTTTCGTTGAACACCTCAATGGTCGACAACATGGCCTCATACTTGGAACTGATGAGGTTCTCGAAACCATCCTTTTCAATACTCCAATTTGATCTTCCTTGTGACACTAGCATCTCAAACTTGCTTGGCTCGTCCAACTTCCTTTTGGTGCTCTCCACTATCTTCATGAAGTTCCGTTGAATCTGCGCATGGTCCGGCTTCAACCCAATGGTGGTCAATTCGTACTCCTTGGAAATCGTGTGTTTATCGAGTCCGACCACGAGTAATATCAACATCGACAAAACCCCGGTTCTATCCTTACCTGCGGTACAATGGAATAAGAATGGCACGTTCTCGTTGTCACGTATAAACTCAAATATCGTCTTGAATGCCGCAGTTCCTTGCGCAAGCATGTCATCGTAAACATGGACGTAGGTGTTCCAGCTTGTCATCAAATTAGTGTACCTCGAAGCGATTGCTTGGGGGGAATAATCTGCTTTGCTGAACACAGGAGCATGGATTCTCTTGATCCCATATTTTTCGAGATCCTTGGGGTACCCATCTCTGTCACACTCACCTTCAGACCGGAGATCGAAGATTACCTTGATCCCTAACTGTCTCACCGTTTCTAATCCTGCTACAGAAGCTTTGCCAAGATGAGCCGATCTGAATATCAAATTGTGCTTCACGTAGTATTTAGCAGGCGTAGGGTTGCTCTTTAAGGGGAACCGTGGATGAGTTATCTTCCAGCCTCCTATATCTCTGAAGTTACTGACGCCTTCGACTACTTTCCACCTCGGTAATTGCCCAATACTCTTGCTGCTGTGCAAGAATCTCTCAAGCTCGTTGTGTGGCTGCAAAAAATCGATGATTTTATCCACCACAACCAGGCTGAAATTGACAAACTTTTTGGAGTTAAGTGGAAGGGTCAAGGGATTGAAATCTTCCGAATCTCCGCTATGCTCAATAGGGTGTACTCCATAGAAATTGTGGTCTGCCAATGGGATTAACTCCAATTTGTGAGACAAATAGCCTCTATTCAAAGCATTGGCAAAGTGGGCACAATCTTCGATGGGGATTACTGTGTCTTCTAGCCCATAGATACTTAACACCGAAAAGTCCAACGATAGATCCTTTAAAGGTGCCAAATTCGCCAACGATAGATCCACCAATTCTTCTTTTCCAATGAATACGTCTTGAAAAGACCCATGTCTGAGCATCACCTGCGGTATGCCGTTGAAGCTTTCATCGTCTAAGGGATACCTATCAAGGACAGTATGAGACCTGTACCTCGCAGAACAGCCCACCAAATTGGGGACGATGATGGCCTTGGATGAGTCCTCTGATTTAGCAATGCCATCCTGTTGCATGGCCCACAAAAACATGGCAATGGTCCCTCGGGAATGGGCAATAATGGATGATAGTGTGAAGTTCAAGCCCAATGGGTTTCTTGTACCGTCAATCACAAACTCGGCACACGTCTGGATATCCTCAACGTCTTGGGCGAGAACTCTACCTGCTTGCGGGTCCACATTATCAGCGGAGGATCCACATCCTCGGAAGTCGATCCTCAATGAGTAAATACCCAACTCTTTGGCCAAACGATGTGCCAACTGCTTCTGGTAACAGTAGTTCCGATGCCCACCTTGTCCGTGTAGAATCAACGCCATCTTGTGGGTGGCCGGAAACAAATCATCTTGGTAAACGTTTTCAGCATGTGCCGCGTGGGGAATGGCGATTGTCCCTGTGACGCCATTGATGTCCACCTCTATCTCTTGTGGTGGTTCAACTTTAGTCATTTCACGAGTTTTGGCGTTGGTGCTAGTTTTCGTGTTTCGCTTATGTCCTAAATATACAGAAGAAAACAATAAATAGTCGAGGTGTGGGGTTTTTGAGTACTGTGAAAAATAGGCTTCGGAAATAATCTAGTGTGAAAATCGCATAAAACTTCTTCATTAAACATGAATCATCCTTCAGATAGAGATGCTTTCAATAAATTGGGGAAGCAGTTGAATGATCTCCATTCCGATCAATTATCCACACAGCTCCAAGTGTTCCAGTCGGCGTTGATCAACTTTGCCAACGACCACGGAGACCAAATCAAAGAGAATCCTGAGTTCAGGTCCAAATTTACCCAGTTGTGTCTGCTGATAGGGATAGATCCATTAGAATTGGTGGTATACTCGCAATCAAAGAACACCAAACGAAATGAACAGTTCTACATCAGCTTGGCGGTAAAGATCGTGGAGGTGTGTCAGGAAACGAGGGATTTGAATGGGGGGCTTATATCATTTAAAGAGTTGTTGCCTCGGATCCAGCATAATGTGAATTTGCAATCTTCAATTCACGAAAAGGACGTAGATCGAGCGCTTGAAGTGCTAGACCTGTTAGGTAAGGGATACGAGGTGTTGACCATCAAGCGCAAGAAATGGTTGAAGTTTTCCATGGCGTCAACCTCAAGTAATTTTACCACTGATCACAAGAGTATCTACGAGATGTGCACATTCACAGGGGGGTTTGTCACCCATGGGTTGCTTCGCGATAATTACGGCTGGGACAAGGTCAGGTGCCAAACAGTGGTGGATGATATGATTCTGAAGGGATTTTTGTGGGTGGATACGCAGGGGCCCAACGGCGAATGGTTGTACTGGGAACCGTCCTGGAGTCGGTAACAGTACCAGTTTCTTACTTGTGGGAGAGAGAATAGTGATTTTCGGTGGTGGCATTAGGGTTTTCTATTATAGAGTATGGTATATACATACAAAGGTCGTTGGCATTCATCTTCCGCTGATGGTGTTCGTTTGATCAGTTTTTCAGTTCTAACGGGCTCTTGGCCTCTTCTAGTTCTTGTTCTTTGACCAGTTCTTGTTCTCTGATCAGCTCCTGTTCCCTTTCCTCCAACCTCTTCTTCCTCTTTTGTAAATGCTTCTCGTTCACTACTTGATATGTTTTTCCAAACTCTCTTTCCAACATGGGAACGTACTTTTTGAAGGCTCTACCTCTACCGTCTCCCACATTGATCAAACCAGTTCCGGCCGTTCTTTGAAGCTTGTCCATATCCGACGTCACCACATTTTTCATGATCTTGTACACATGGGCTTTCAATTGGTGGTCAACCACACGCTCATTGAGTTTGCTGTACTCTCTAACGTATTTGGCGGAAGATCCTTGGAAATCAAGGGGCTTTAACCATTCCATCTCGGGGAAGACACAGTCGTATAAAATCAACGGAATATCGTTGGCCATCTCGTAAACAGGTCTGCTTGGGTACTTCTCCACATTCAAGAGATTATCAATGATACTGATATCTTCATGCTTTTGCCCTATGGCCAACAACACAGCCACCATGCACCGAACCTGATGCCACAAGAATGCAGACCCCTTGAGGTCAAAAAACACGTATTCGTCGTCAAGATCAAGGAACTTTGCATCGTGAACCCGTCTGAGGTAGTTGGTAATCTGCTTAGATCCATCAATCTTGCAGAAGTTTCGGAAATCATGTAACCCTTTATATTTATCTGCTCCTTGCTGCATCAACCCAAGGTCCAACCCATCCCGATGAATTATGTATCGATAATGTCTGTAATCACAACTGAACCGGGCATCAAAGTCAGGTGGGGGTCTAAGGCTAATAGCGGTTATTCTGACCTCTGCCGGCAACATGGCATTCAATATTGATATGTATGGGATTTCTCTATTATCATTGTCTTTAGACTGCTGTTCCTCTGCTGTCAACGATGACCGCACATCCAAGGAAACAACCTGGTTCATGGCACTCACGCCCTTGTCTGTTCTCCCACACCGACTGAAATTACAGCTGTTAGGATCAGGGTCCGAGATAAGTTTGGCCTTGGCTAACGCTTCGAGGAGTACTTGTTCAACTGTAGGTAACGGGGTGGGCTCGTTCTGGAATGCCAACCCGTTGTAGTGCCACCCGATGTAAGCGAACCTGATCGCCACAAAACGGGTTTCGTGGTTACCGAAATCGAACTTCTTCTTCTTTTTAGAGGGCTTTTCCACTTCTGGTTCCGACACCGATGGGGTAATGGAGGGGGTGGAGGAAGACGTGGCCGGCGTTTCGTTGGTAGAGACCCCGGCTTCCAACTCCTTTATCCGGTCTATCAACTGCTGCTTACTCCAGGAATCGTATTCCTTGGCCATGATCTGCTTCTCAGTATTCCACATACTGCGCAAAAGCCGTTTCATCATTGTAAGGTTGGTGAAATGTGTATTTAATTTTCGATGCTCATCTCAATTTTCATCTACACACTTTATTTAATATCGTTTACACTGCCATGGAAACGAAAAAAGGTCTGTTGTCATGGGACAACTTGAAAAGTGAATTACATCCTTGGCTCAAGGAAGCCATCGTGTCGTTGGAGTTTCCAAGTATGACCCCCGTGCAAGCATCTACCATCCCTTTGTTGTGTGGATCAAAAGATGTCATCGTAGAGTCTGTTACCGGTTCAGGTAAGACCCTTGCATTCGCCATTCCTATGCTTCAGAAGCTTTCAAAGTTCCTTTATAACGACAAAGAATCGTTGAAGAAGGGTTGTTTCTTTGGGGTGATACTATCCCCTACAAGAGAATTGGCTAATCAGATTCAGCAAGTGTTTGAGAGGCTTCTTAAGTATTTACCCGAACATTTGACGCCTATAAAGACACAGTTATTGATTGGGTCCATTGGAACTGTAAGAGATGACTTACAGATGTTTTTGAAAGAGGCACCCCAAATCTTGATAGCCACACCCGGAAGGTTCCTTGATTTCATCTCGTCAACCACCGTGAAGAGAAACAGTACAGAAATGGTTATCCTCGATGAAGCAGATAAGTTACTCGATGTTTCTTTTAGTAGGGATGTTATCAACATCTTGAGCAAGTTGCCCCGGCAGAGAAGAACTGGCTTGTTCTCTGCCACGCTTTCGTCCGCCGGCAATGATATTTTCAAAACGGGGATGACGAATCCCGTCAGAATCACAGTCAAAGGGTCCTCAGATTTGGCCGGTGGGTCGGCTCCCAAGTCATTAAACTTGCACTACATGTTGATAGAGCCTGAAAGAAAGATCACATCGTTGATCAAACTTTTGAATGACTACAAGTTTAAGAAGTGCATTGTTTACTTCCCCACATGTACTTCCATCAAGTACTTCTATTCTGCCTTCAAGCACCTTCTCCCAGCACAGTTCAATGCCCAGTTTCATTCCTTGCACGGTCAGCTTTCCAGTAAATCCAGATTGAAGACTCTTACGAACTTTTCGGAGGCTGAAACTTTGGAACATAAGCAAGTGTTGATGACTACTGACGTGGCTGCAAGAGGTATAGATGTTCCAGATGTCGATTTGGTCATACAACTAGACCCGCCTACAGATCCAGATGTGTTCTTGCATCGGTGTGGGAGAACAGGAAGAGCCAATAAAGTTGGTAAAGCCGTCACTTTCTTGAACGGTAATCCTGAAAGTCACGAAATTGAATTCATTGATTTCTTGAGTGTGAAGAACGTCACCGTGACAGAACTTGACCCTATTTACAATCCTGATCACAGCAAATTGCAAGCCAAATTTAGACTGTATGTGTTGTCTGATAGAGCAATTCACGAGTTAGCAATTAAGTCGTACGTGGGGTTTGTTCGGTATTATACCAGACATTTGGCATCGTCTATCTTCAGGTTATCGTTATTGGATTACCTAGGCACCGGGAAGATGTACGGGCTCTTGAGATTACCCAAGATGCCCGAATCGAAGTTCATACCCAATGAAGTAATGCCTGAAGATGGTTGGTTAGGTGAGCCTATCGACATGGACAAATTTGCGTACGCCGACGAGCAAAAGGAGAAGGTAAGATTGCAGACTATGGATGAGGTAAAGAACAAGAAGATTCAAGATGCAAAGAAGAGAAAGGAGTTGATGGTGAAAAACGAAGCTTGGTCCAAGAAGGTCGACAGTAAAGAGTCGAAACAAGAAAGGAGAGAAAAGGCCAAAAAGAAAAGAGAAGAAATAGAGAAACAATTGATGGAAGAATCCTCAAGTGAAGAGGACGTGGCACAAGATTGGAAAGACGTGGTCAGAGAAAATAAGAAGCAAAAGACGTCGGGTCAAATGCAAGGATCATTCGACGATTTGTAGATTATGTACTTTTACATCGTAAATACCTAGATTTTGTACCTGGAACTGATGGACCGTATTCCGTCAAATATCAACATGTTGTCCAATGGAACATACTGCAGGGTAGTTAGCTTCAAGATCTCTTGGGACGCAATACCGCCCATAAGACTGGAGATGTTATGATAATTTCTCACGTTATGACACAAGATTTCTTCAAAAACATTATTCACAGATTCTGGTAGTTGCTGGGGTTGTATCTGGTGCAGATCAAACATTGACAAGAAAAGAGCCCCAAACGGGTACAATTCATCACGTTTAGGGTTATGACGGTATACCCTGGCATACTCGTTGAATACAAGAAGCCCATAGTATATGGCTACGGTGTTGACACCGTCATTGTCGTACTCTCCCTTGACACCATTCAACACACTATTTAGAAGGTCTGTATTGCTTATCTTGTCACTTCCTTCAGTGACATGCAAGTTCTGTATGTTCTTACAGAAGGAGTGAATCAAGTCCACTTCTACAGAGGTGGCTTGCCGATGCAAGAATGTTTTGAGAATGGTTTCCACTTCTTCAATCATTTTGTTCCTGTCTTCATTGGCTTTGTCCTTGTAAATATTCAGCACCGTGATGTAGTTTCTGGTATCGGAAGCCATATCTGGTAATGCACCAGAAAGAGGGATCGTTTTATTCACCGACACAAACAGTTTCAAAGCCTTTATTAGGATCCAGAAGAATGGCGTGGCAGCGTTGATGTTAGAGTCTTTGATCTGAGGCTTCCCAAAAAGTTCCAGCAAGTACGGAGGCACTTCGGTTCTGCGGTATGCTCTGTGGATGGTATCGATAGCCTCGATGAAGTTGGTTTCAAAGTTAATGTCCCTGGACATCGACTGGATGAATGCCTTGAATTCACTCTTCTGCTTAGAATTCTGCGGGACCAGCCCGTTGTGGGCCATTTTCCAACCACTCAAAGCCTTGATGAATATAACCACCGCCGGTACGTGTGCGTGATCTGTGTCGTCCAACAGGTTCAAGTCGAAACTGTCGGCATATGCTTGTAGCTGAGGCCAAGGGTGGTCAATGCGGAGATCGTATAGTTTATTGGTATGGGTTTCGATCACCGTGGCCTCGTTGACCACCAAATGCACAGTTCCATAGTATCCCACGGTATTAACCAGGATTAGAGGCACTCCTCGGCTGTATAAGTCCAGAGACAACCATTTGTATGTGTTTGCATCAACCCCGTCGCTAATGACCACTAAATCAAACTCATTCCACACACTTTTAGCACCCTCAAGAGTTTCCACTTTATCGGATATGAAATGACCCTTGCTGTCTTGGTTCAACTCCATCAAGTACTCACATATGGCTGCTCCACGCAATTGACCTTCACTTTCGCTCGTAAGGAAGAAATTACCTGAGATGTCGTCGGCTGTCACTGTTTGTGAATCAATGATGGTAAAGTGGCCAATTCCTGGAAGTATCAAATTCTTCAAAATCTCTGCCCCAGTGCTCGTGGCGTTTATCAAACATATGTGACTTTGTTCGAGGTTCGTCTGCCCCGTGGACGCCCACAATCGGAGCTGTCTGTCGTACTTATTCAACTTTTCAGCAGACATAACCTGATTAGTGTAGAAAAAAATAGATTACCGAATTTACAGAATCGCATTTATGATACCTCCACAAATCATTACATTATTATACATTTGGCATCACCCATAGTCTCATTATATCGTTCCTTGTGCCTTTCCTTAAGCTTCTTTTTCACCTCCAAGGGGAAGAATTTCTCCATTCTATCCATAAGCACCATATCAAGATTGCCGCCGTCCGCTAGTTCTACTGCTTTATCATATCTGCAGATAGGACAGTTGTAACGTTCTTCTTGTTTCATCTTGACAAGGCACCGCACACAGAAAAGATGGCCACAGTCCAATTTGATGGGCTTGAACGCTATTTCAAGACAAATAGGACATGTGTAGTCTTCCAACTGGGGGATGAGCTGTAATAGAGACGATTGAATGGTGAAACAGATTTGTTGGGTCAAAGACTTCCCACTGAAGAAAATATGATCGTCTGATATCAACTTGGGGAACCTGAACTTGACGTTGAACGAAGTCTGCTTGTCAAACTTTTTCAAAATCTTTTGAAACGCAGTGGAGTTGATGGTTTGAAACTGTAGCACTTTCAAAAGGTAGTTGTTGATTTCCACGAACTTATAAAAGGCCCGGAGTGATTTCTTGTTTTGGAACTGGTCTAGAATGTTGGATTTCTTAACTATCTCGTTGTACTTGATCAAATTGGACTTCACCTGGTCCAATGACTTCTCCGATGTCCTAGAGTCGCTCTGATTATATTTGAAGTAGATTTCGGAGTCCAAAAACATTTTGAACAACTCTCTCCAGGTATAGATATCTGATTTCTTGAGCGAAGAGTTGGACGCAATGTGGTTAAGCACTTGGCTCACTTCCTCCACCTCTTTCATCATCTTTTCCTCTTCCTTCGTCTTGAACTTGTCAAGATTATTCAACTCGTTATTGAGCATCTCAAAGAATTTGGTGTCGGAGTTCAATCTGATGGATATCTCGTACTTCTTCCTTCCCAAAGACGGGAGTTTGCAAATCGATGTCTTTGGTGACAACACTTCTTCCTTATCGTCGCCATGAAGACCGCCAACTTCCACTTCAGTGCCCAAATCGTCATCGGAGTACCCGTTGACAATCTTCTCCAAATTATCCCGAAGAAGCTCGATACTGGTATTGATATAATCTTCTGTTAACTCCGTATCGTAATCAATGACAATTTTGAGTGTGGGCACAACTTCATGTTCACTTGTCTTTTTTAACACATATTGTGCTATCACCGGGTTGGAGGCCGTGGTTTCTTCCTGGTTGACTTCGATTTTATCCAAAAGCAATTTCAAAGCATTTTGCTCTAATCCCAACATCTTTAGCTCATTTACAATTTTCCCAATACATTTCTTCAATGCCTTGTACTGAATGGCTGCCTCAATCCACTCTTCGGGAATATCGTCCTCCACTAGTTTTTGTTCAAACACTTTTGCAAACTTCATATTGATATTCTGGTCTTCTGCTCTATGTGGTGTATCATTACTGGGTTTTAACGAGGTCTGTCGTTCTTTGTACGGTGGAAATGGTGAATTAAGTTTGGGAAAACGTTTTTATGACCCAATACACCAAAGTAAAAAATAACCTGCCGTAATCTCATTGGTTGGGGCACGCCTTTTTTGGGGCGTTTCCAGTAGTAGCTAACAGGCGTCTTTGGCATAAACAGAAGCACAAGCACAAGCAAAAGTATGGTAAGTTGTGTGCCCTGGATGGGATTCTTATGCAGTCATTTGCTAATGGTCAGCCTGGTCCTCTTCGTGGCTGGCTGCTCCTCTTCGTGGCTGGCTGCTCCGTGGTCTCAAGTACCATTTTGCTGCAAAAAAAGATAGTGAATGGATATAGTGAATCCACTATCAAATGAAAGGCCTTCGGTTTCAGTCTGAAAAGTCATTGCACTGAATCCCACCATGTCTGACTGCTTTGCCGCTGGTTAATCCACATACACCGCCTGGTGGCAATATTGTGTTCAATCTCCCGCCCCGTATATAACACAGGAAACTTCTAGAAATGCGAACGTAGAAAAGTTCCTATCTATTTTTTCAACACCTAACATAATACCCAAAACATCGACCTGCCATGGATTTTGAACTTGAACCAACATTGGAGTCTATAGTGAACCAAGATACCTTGAAGTGGATCTTCGTCGGCGGGAAAGGGGGTGTTGGGAAAACCACCACCTCGTCTTCAATTGCCACGCAGTTGGCCTTGAAATACCCAGAAAGCCAATTCTTATTGATCTCCACTGATCCTGCCCACAACTTATCAGATGCCTTCTGTCAGAAGTTCAACAAGAATGCCACCCCTGTGGAAGGCTTGAGCAACTTGTCTTGTATGGAAATCGATCCTGAAGCCGCCATGTCAGACTTACAACAACAAGCGCTGCAATTCAATAATAATCCAGACGATCCATTGAAAAGTATGATGGGGGATTTGACAGGCTCTATTCCCGGGATCGATGAAGCATTGTCATTCATGGAAGTGTTGAAACACATCAAAAATCAAAGACAAACAGACGACTCCGAAGGAGTCCAATATAAGACCATTATCTTCGACACTGCACCCACCGGTCATACTTTGAGATTCTTGCAGTTACCCGCCACATTAGAGAAATTGTTATCTAAGTTCAAGGACTTGAGTGGAAAGTTGGGGCCAATGATGAGTATGTTGGGTGGGGGTCAACAGGAAGACATTTTCAAAAAATTGAACGAGTTACAAGACAATGTGGCTGAGGTTAACGATCAATTCACCAACGCTGATTTGACTACTTTTGTCTGTGTTTGTATCTCTGAATTCTTATCGTTATACGAGACCGAAAGAATGATTCAGGAGTTAATGAGTTATAACATGGATGTGAATTCCATCGTGGTTAACCAATTATTATTTGCAGATGATGACGACAATTGTAAAAGATGTCACAGCAGATGGAAGATGCAAAAGAAGTATTTGGACCAGATGGCTGAATTGTATGAGGATTACCATTTGGTCAAAATGCCCTTATTGGGGACCGAGATCAGAGGCGTGGAAAACTTGAAGAAGTTCTCAAAGTACTTGTTGACACCATATGATCCAAAAACAAACGGCAACTTAGTTTATGAGTTAGAGGAGAAGTAGGCAGTTATACCTTATAATCAAGAGCATTGTAGTCTATCGGTAAACACACGCTTCATTTCTCTCAGTTGTATAATGCGAAAAACTCAATTGGCCAACATGAAAAATCTCTGTTAAACCTTTGAAACCGTTGTGTATATAATAAAATAATGGCAGGCCATACAGAGACAGTTGACTACCAGTTCCCCGAAATACCAGCAGTGGCTGATTTAGATGAACACAATGTTCCTCTTTTGAACAGAGACAGTTGTGCCAGTCATTTGATCAACTACTACAAGTGTTTAGACAAAGGTACAAGTTTTTGTTCCACCACCAAAGATGAGTTTTACAAATGTCAATACTACTTGTTGAAGAAGAGGTTGAATCATTGAGTCGAATGTCATACAAAAAGTGGAATAGAATATAGCATCATCATGGAATATATACGTTAAATGATCTGAAGAAAGTGAAGAGTAGAAAAGAGGAGACATTGCGGACAGAGGACGAACTGGGGGAGGCAGCGATAGAAGCAAAGATCGGTCCGCAACCTAGTAGCTTTGGTTCGAGTACTGGTCCAGGAAAACGACAAGCTTCACAACCAGGCAGCAGTCTGGTGGTGCTATCTATGCTCATCAGTGCCTGCTCTTAATATTGCTCCTGTTGTTCTGAATCGCTAAGCTTTGCCAGATTTTCTCTGTTGTTTCTCTGTCCATTATTTCTACCACCTCTACTATATTCCCGGCTTTAACTTTGCCCCAGCACACCTTTCTCCTCTCCCTCTTATTTAGGGCTTGATGTCAGTCTCACTGAATCTCACGAATACAAGTTTTCGCTTTTTCAAAAATCTCAATTATCAAATACTCTATTGGACAATATGTCAGTAACAAAGTTCCCACCACTTCGTATGTCTGAGCAATAACTGATGGCCACTGTGGATGTCAATCGCTTTGGTGTCATCAACTTCGTGTCCATATCTGGTTCTTTTGTACTAACAACCTCAATTATAGTCTCGGAAGATGATTTACAAAAATACAAAGTCCCATTGAGATGGAGAGATAGATGTGCTTATTACTTTGCATTATACCAAACATGTCTTATCAGACAAAGCGCTAACGGAAAGGTTGACTGTGGTCTCGATAAGCACTCATGGGAAGAATGTGAAAACTTGGATTTCCTTAGGAGAAAAGAAGAATTGGCTAAGGTGAAAGAAGCCAAAAAGAACGAAGCTTAATTCAACGACATCATCATCATAATGGCCCTTGGCCGAAATTTATCCACATAGCAGCAACTGCAGTGACACAGTCGAATGGCATTTTAGAAGTCTTCAAAAAACCAGCATGTAGTAAGCCTTATAGCTGTGTAGCAAATAAACAAATAACAGTTAGGCCGAGAGTCTTGAAAACAGCATCTGCTTGTAGGTTCGGCAATCTGCAAAGTAGAAAGTGGGTTCACGTCCTCTGAAGCTCGTTCCATGTGTGATATGTGGCACAAGCCCCAAGAGTATTCGAAGAGATTGTAAATGTAGAGTGAAAAGTTAAGAAGTTTTTAATTGTCGAAGCACAGGGCCCAAGCAGAGACGAAGAGATGTCACTGCTCTGGCCACTCTGTTTTCTTCAGTATCTCTCTGGTGTCCACACTTTATATCAAAAGTAAAAATATAATATAAAGCTCTATCTAATTTCAGAGATATCACTGAAGAAAATTTTCGTAGAAGCCATCGTCGGGTGTAAATAGGGAAGAAAAAAACAGTTACCACCGCCCGCCCGCCACGAATTGCGGCTCGTTTTTTTGGTGGTCAATTTGTCGCACTTGGAGTGGCACGACACGGGAATTTACACACGCTTGATAGTTTAGTTTCGAAACGAAGTTCAAACACCACAACAAAAATGAGTAAAGAACAGTTGAAAGTCGTGGCAAATGACCCAATTGACTTAGATGATGATAAACCCGTGGAATCTGTGAAAGACGACACAAAAGCCGACGTTATAGGTGACATTGCCAGTAAGTCTAGTGACGATAAAACTGACAGTAAGCCCACCACTGACGAAGGCAAAGAAGCCGAAGTTTCGAGTAAGCCTAAAGAGAAGCAAGAAAAAGAGGTAGTAGAAGATGCGCCACCGGCACCACCCAGACCAGTTTCGCCTGTGACGTCAATGAAGAATAACTTGAAGGAAGCATTCCCCACAATCGATGACCGGATTATTACAGGGGTGTTGGTTGCTAGTCAAGGTAACTTGGACACCTCGTTCAATGCGTTGTTATACATCTCCGATGAGACTATTGAGAGGCCTGAAATCATTCTTCCTGTGGCTGTCCAGCCTGCTAAGCCTGCTAGAGCCAGTGGCGGGTTGAGTGGTGTCGGAGGCGCCGAAGTCTCGGAAGACGACGAGGCCTTAGCCAGGAAGTTGCAGAAAGAGTTTGAGCTCGAAGAAAGGCGTAGGAGAAGGCAACGGAGAGAGGAGCAACGGAGAAGGTTGCAGACGGAAGACGACGATTCGCCAGATGAGTTTGAACAATTCAAGGAGAATTTCAGTAAAGGGGTAAATGAAGCCAGGTCTACCTTGAACGACTGGGTCAGTGGTTTAGCCAAGAAATTCGACGGCACAGAAGCCGAAACTACCCAACGTCTGAGCCAGCCACCCAAGCTTTTCGGTGCTTTAGGAGGGTCTAGTGCCGCCAAATCCAGGAGATTTGACGACGATCCAGAGATCTCCCATGATTTCAATACAAAAGTGGTATTAAACGACAATGACCACCCTCCTGAATTGCCTAAAAGAAAGACTGATGATTGGAAAAGCACAGAAAATGTGCCTGTGAACTCCGATGCTTTCATGGTAACTGATTCAGAGGAGGAAGACAAGAAAGACATCAAATTGTGAAAGGCGGAGAACTTAGTTGAAATAGTGCAAAGTATACCATATATATTAGAGATATATATTATTTTAAGATCTAAATTACACTATTTACATAAGAGAAGACAAACGACTAAACTAACAAACAAAAAAGCAAAAAAACTGGAACCTACATAAACACAATCAGTCAACATCACTGATGTGAACACCCTTGGGATACCTATTTCAGGTATCCAAACCCTCTCTCCGTCGTCTATTCTTTGTTGAACAAATTCAACGTCTTGAATAACGGTCTTTCATTAGTCGTATTTTTCAAGCTTTCAGTGGCCTGGTACTTGGAAATCTTCACAATAGGACATTTAAGAATCTTGTTTTGCTTTGGCAAGTTCAACTTATTAGTCACCAATTTGTGGAAGAATTTGGTTATCTCTCTTTCGTCGTTGCAACCTTCAAAGAACAGTAGTAATTGCGACAATTCCACTATTTCATTGGTGATCTTATCTTTATTACTCTTCAAAAGTCTCAATGACGACGTCAACACTATGTAGTCTGGGTTCCTTGAAAGATCCTCAGATTCAGCGGGCGTCTCCTGTCCGACTTCAGATGTCAAGCCGGTGGTATCATTCTTTTGTATAGACTCGACATCGTCTTCAAACTGGTCGTCAATGTTGTTGGGGGAAGGCATGCCGTTGATGTGCATGTCGTTCTCCTTTTGATGGTTGTCATTGTGATGGTGCGATACGTATTCGTTATGGTCGTCGCTGTGGTCATGGTCGTGGTCATAATAGTAGTCTTCATCTTTTGGCGTCAATAGGCAATTATCAAAGCTCACGGACTTGGCGTGGCCCTTCTTATCGATCTTTTTGAACGTCATCTTCTTGTGGTAAGTCTTACTTGTGTTTGTGATATCTTCGAGTTCGTTCTTTCTCATCTTTACTTCCGATATAGCCATGATGTGATGTGTGGCGACGTCAGCTGTGAAATTCAAGCAAACGAGCAAAAAACCCAACGGTCAAGTGAAAAGTTTCAGGAAACGGAGGAACAACGGTCTTTGGTGATTACGGTTGCACAACAACAGACGGTTAATCACAGACAATTATTGATGAAGGGGAAAGGATAGAACAAGTGAGACTGGCAAAGTGAATTGACAAAACAAAGTCCCCCTTTTTGGTGAATACAAGTTTTGAAAAAAGGAAGAAAATAAAAGATTAATGTTTATAAGGGGTTCAGCAACAGAAAAAAGTTGTTGGAAATTTTTCAAATTAAGGGAGGGCGAGCGTCAGGATCGAAAAGGTGAAACTGAGTGCGACATTTAGTGAACATTTGTTCTTTTGGACGAAACGGGCACAAAAATAGCTCTCGCGCCAGATGCGTACCACGCCGCCAAATCCTCGCGTCAAGACCTCGTCCAGGCGGCGGCGGTGGCGGTAGGTGGAGCGGGGAGCGGTCTTGAAAGAGCAATTGGGGCATGCGTCGGGGCCACTAGTACAGGCACCCAAGGGCGGGTTAAAATATGAAAAGTGGGTGTGGGCAGATTGTCCCCCCTATAAGTTTCGTGCCCTTCAGCCTTGTTCCGTCACCAATTAATGGCCCATTTGGTGACCGTCAACAGCCCCTAATGCCCAGGTCCTTCTTAACAACGCACGACATTTGTGTTTACGTAGAAGAATTTTCGGCTCGCGCTGGCGCAACCTCGCGACATTTTGCCACTGCACCTGGAACAAATAGGCTGGTGCGGCTCACTGGGTATCAGTAGGGTCGTGTGCTGACTGAAAATTGTGAGGGTTTGTCTATATTCTTATCAATGTGAATGTGTTGAATCAATAACATGAAAAAGATTCTAGTATATACATTCAAAGATCTAAATTATGAAGAGCTTGATGAAGTAAATCAGGTGATTTATAATAATGACTTAAAAGAGGTAATTGAAGAAGTTAAAGTAAACAATGGTAAAGATATATGAGAGGATATAATAACAAGAGATTATGATGTATACTATAGAACATATCTTATAGTGAATTCTATAGGGTATACCAGAATACAACATAGGCGGGCTACATTTTCAAGTCATGGAAACCTCAAAAATATGAATGCAGTTATGGAGTTTATTTCTGTACTTGATATAAACGGGATAGATGTTCGAAATAATATTGCAACACATATGCTACATCATCATAATGACTATACAACAGAGTGTAAAATAAAATGAAACCCAAAGGAAAAAATCATACACAAGAAGCTGAATCACAAAACCCTTAGATTACGTGAAAATAGTAATATAAATTATCATGTGTTTTAGATTTCATGTTCTTTTATGCTTGTTTTCTATGTACAATATAAATGGGTAAATGGGTGTGTCTATCTACAACGGGCGTTCTTGGGAAACATCTACTTCAATCTCTTAACGTCTTTACCTGATAGCCGTTTTAGGTCCTTCTTCGCTTCCTCTCCTTGCAATTTGAAGTTATAGAACATTCCGTGTTCCTTCCGTAACTGTTGCTTCTTCTTCTTCACTTCCCGAGTCACAATTCCGATCTGCTCATCGTAAGGAATCCCGGCTTCTGCTTCTTGGATGGACTCTTTGCCAAATATATAATCAAACACTCTACCGTCACTCCAGAAGAACCCCTTACGGTCAACCACCCAGTTTTTCACCATCTTGCCATTGTTGTCAAGCTCCTTGAGCACGAAAAAGAACATGGAACTGTCACTGGTACCATAGAATCCCTTTCCAGTCCACACTCTGGCTTTATGCTTCCTTTCCAAGTTCTTCAAGGGTAAAGTAATAACTGGCGTGGGTCTACCGGGAATCAAAGGATATGTGGTGAATTTGATGTGTTCGATGGGGCCCGGTAAGTAATGCATTCTTCTAACCAATCTGTTGGGGAACGTGAGCATGTAGTAAGCAGCTACCAAGGTAATGGCACTGAACACCCCGTTCTTCATGATCGACAAAACCCACTCTCTCTTTTTCAATACCTCGTTCTTCTCTTCCACGTTATCTTCGTAGTCTTTATTGGCCTGCCACACAGCCCATTCCCCGAGTACGGCTGTGTACACCAACAACGTAAGCCCGAAACATAAACACATCAAGAAATACAATCTGTGAGGTTCATTTTCATAGATGAGTTCTGGCTGGGCCTTGTTCTTCAAGATGTTCACCACCTGTCTGAAATTCATGTTCTTCGAAACTCGAGGCACCCCGGGCCGTGGAAGGAGCGTGGGGACGTTCTCTTTGCCTAATGGGAACTTGGGCATCCGGTCTTGAACGCTGTCAGTCTGTTGTTTTTCTCCAGGAATGAACTGCTGGACTTGTTTCCAATCATTGACATCAAGAGGCTGTTCCTTTTTATTTGCCGGTAAATTCGACTTGAACCTCTGGAAGCGGTTGACGTATGGAGCCACCATCATCGTCCTGGTCGCTGTTGTCGCATTCAGTCGCACAAGGGGGCTGATCAACCTTAGTATACTCATGTTGGCTATCTGGAAAAAGAGAAAAAATCAACCTCAAAATTACAACTCTCAAAAAACCCATAAACTCATCGCGATTCGATACTCTAAAACACATACAAATGTTTGTATTGTCCAAGATTTCGGACCTCATAAGGATCCCACCGCACACGTTCAACATCCCCATCCAGGAGTCGTTGACCAACGAAATTCATAAGAAATACAGTAACAAAGTCATAAGCAATGTGGGACTAGCCGTGAGCATTTGGGACATCGAAGATATCAAAGAAGGGCTTCTAAAGCCAGGAGACGGGGGCTCCTTTGTGGAAATTACATTCCGTCTCGTTGTGTGGAAACCGTTTGTGGGTGAAGTGTTGGAAGGGGTGGTTTCTGATTGTACAGTGGAGGGTATAAAAGTGAAGCTCAAGTTCTTTGATGAAATCTTGATTCCTAAAAACTACTTGTTTGAAAACTGTGAGTTCAGAGGGGTGGAAAAGGCCTGGTGTTGGAAACCAGACGAAGAGAACGAATTGTTCATTGATATCAATGAGAAGATTCGATTCAAGGTGGAGGAAGAGGTGTTTTTCAATATCAAGCCAAGAACCGATAATTCATTACAACCGGTAGAAGACCCTACTAATAAAACGCCGCCTTACGCCATCATAGCATCGTGTCAAACGGACGGCATGGGATGCGTGTCTTGGTGGGATTAGAATGTAGAAAGTGGTTATTAATATACGGAGTCATTTTTTTTTTCTGTTTCATTAAGATATGTGAATGGCATACGTGGTTATGCCTAATTGTATTGCATGTATTCGCTGGTAGAACTGAATTTCATGTTACCCTTGATGACTTTTTCAACGGCTTTCAAGAAGTCTTTCTCGTTGGCCACTTTTCTTCTGGCTCTGATGGCAAACATACCTGCCTCAGTACAGACAGATCTCAATTCTGCACCGGTGGCATTTGGACACAATCTTGAAATCAATTCCCATCTGATGCCCTTTTCACAACTCATGGTTTTACTGTGAATTCTGAAGATGTTAGCTCTACCCTCTAAGTCAGGTAACGAGAATTCGACTTTTCTATCAATTCTTCCGGGTCTCAATAAAGCAGGGTCTAACGTGTTTGGTCTATTGGTTGCAAACATCACTTTGATGTTACCTCTTGGATCAAACCCATCCAATTGGGTGATCAATTCCAACATGGTCCTTTGAACTTCATTGTCACCACCAGCACCGTCATCGAACCGGGCTCCTCCAATAGCATCCACTTCATCGAAGAATATAATACATGCCTTCTTAGTTCTAGCCATTTCGAAAAGTTCTCTAACCATTCTTGCACCTTCCCCGACATATTTCTGGACCAATTCTGACCCAATAACTCTTATAAACGTAGCATCAGTTCTGTTGGCCACTGCCCTTGCACAAAGGGTCTTCCCGGTACCTGGTGGTCCATACAACAATATCCCCTTAGGAGGATCAATTCCCAATTTGACAAACCTTTCGGGGGATAACAATGGCAA
This sequence comes from Yamadazyma sp. yHMH393, assembly GCA_030580255.1. Classification (NCBI taxonomy): domain Eukaryota; kingdom Fungi; phylum Ascomycota; class Pichiomycetes; order Serinales; family Debaryomycetaceae; genus Yamadazyma; species Yamadazyma sp. yHMH393. The sequence continues at coordinate 388,254 of JAKTSP010000041.1, forward strand.
TTCCACCACTTCTCTCAATTTCTCAAGTTGGTCTTTACAGCCACCTATATCGCTATAAGTAACATCAGGCTTTTCTTCCACTGTCATCATCGTGACAGAAGGATCGATCCGAGGCGGTAAGGGCAATTGGATTTCATATTTCTGCCTGTCCACACCAACTCTCATTCCTTCTTCGATATCCGTGGGACTCACTCTTTCTCCCAAACCAACAACAAATTTAGCAATGTGTTTGATATTGATAACGTATTTGGATTTGTTGTCAGCATTCTGTAACAAGCCTGGTTGAGGATTAGGGTCTTTGGCCTCAATGATCTTAATACATCTTGCCACTTGTAGAGGTTGCTCTTGACTCATTCTTTGCTTATCACCCATAATATCCCACAAGTGAGACACAGCCAACCCTGTATCGCTCTCCTTGATTCCGATGTTCTCTTTTATTCTTTCTTCAATGTCTTTCAAATCCTTTTCGATTTGCTTCAACGAAGTTGCGTAAGGTGCTGCTCCGTAAGTCTTCAACACTTGGATATCTCCCTCACTTAAGGGCACGATCTTTTCCTGGTTCGACTCGTCATCTTCTTTGGAGACATACTTGTCCCAATCTGCTTTTGGAGGCATGTTTGATGATGGTTTAGGAATTTATAATGTATGTTTAAAGAGAAAGGTCAATCCAGTGGCAAGAGACAATATCGCGACTAAATAAATCCGGTTGGTACACGACAAATAGGTAAGGCCCCAAGTATGGGGCAGTACTAAGAGCTCAGTGGGCAGTACAGGCAACACGGCATAAAGAGTACAGAGGGTTGGTACCATAGACTGCATACATTGTGCCTCTTGAACTTCGGTGACTGCGTCTTCTGGCTTTCTATAGTCATAAAGTACATTTCTTACGCTACACTTAAAGCGTTCAACTCGCTCATTACCTGCTGAACTAACCCCCTCGTAGCCCCGGCATCCTTGGGCCCTCTTATCTCGTCATTCAAGCGGGTGCACACTTCGATCAATCTAGATAAATCTGTTTCGTTCTTCAAAAATTGAATTAGGTTCAAAATCAACTGGAAGTTTTCAATGTACCCAGCACTGTTAGTACGAGAAAGATTGGACACGTTGTACTTGATGATCTTGATCAACTTCTCAGAGTAAAGGATGTTGTCGAGTGATAGCCCAATTGAGTTCTTCTGTTTATCGGATAAAACCAAGGCAAAGTATTGTGACAAGAATTGAAGGATAAATTGCGACGACTTCAAGCTTGACAATTCGTCCAACTCAATGCAAAGATAAAAATAGTTTAAATTCACCAACGTGGTGAACTCCTGTAGCCGGAAGGAATCGAAGTTGATATGTAAGGCACCAGTAATGGACACACGCCATGTCTCCACCTCGTTCGATAGAGCCAATCTTCTTGCCGTGTTGGCTTCGTCGCTTGATGAACCAACACAAGTGTCCAACTTCAATGTGTTGATGCGGTTCTCGAGTTCATAGAGCTCGTGAAACTTGCTCACCAACGGTATTTCACTGACTAAAGCGCAATGATTATCTTGTGGAAATTGACTTGGTTTGCCCAAGATCGAACTGAGTTCCTTGTCGAGATTGTAAATGCTGATGAGTGCGGGAGACGGTTGAAGATAAAGGTCGTACCTTATCACAAGTCGATCTATAATCCCCACGAGGTTCCACGTTACCAAGAAGTTCTTCTTGTTTATGTAATAAATTGCCAAAAGAATCAACAATCCGAAACTACCACTGTCAAACAGACTGAATTCTATGGAGTCAATAATGGAGTCAATGATCTTCTCGTTGAAATATTTTTGGAAACTGGTGTCATGGCTGATGCTGTCTGTAATAAGGCAGCCGATGCTTAGAAGCAAGTAAAGTTTTGAGTTGATGATCTGCTCGTCACTGAAATTATAGGATTTCAACTCAGCGTTGATTTCATCCTTGTCAAACACCGGGTATATGAACTCATAATTGTAAAAGAAGTTGTCTATGAAGGTGCTGGGCAAGATAGGGTCATCAAAGCACTTCAAATTGACAAACTCCTCCTCGGTTTCCACTTTCTTTAGGCTCTTTTTAACGATCTTGTTGAGATTATTGTCCCCAGAATCGATCTTTTTGAAAATTACTTCCGAGTCGAATGGCTCTGATTCTCCCGCCGCCAGCGAGGAAGATGCGGCAGAGGATGACCCTGCACTCACATTAGCCGGTATAGTCAGCGGGATAGCGGGAGAAAGAGGTGTCCCCGCCACACCCACAGCTGCAAATCTGGCTGCAGAGTCAACGGCAGGAATGCTATTCGGCACGGCCCCTATCTCCGCCTGCTCTGAGTGCCCGAATCTGTCATCGTCCTTTTCCAAAGCAGCCCTTACCAATTGGTCAAATTTCAATGCCCTGTACCGTTTACTCTTGTCATAAGCACAGTCCTTGTTAGTCTTCAAGCAATGATCACATTTGGGGAAAGTCCTCGAACATTTTCTCTTGAGCTTGGAACATTGGCCACAACTGGTGGGATTGATCCCCACGGCTGCCGAGGTATCTTGGCTCTCCAAGTGCTTGTTGGTGGCATCTTTGGGTCTGTTGTCAGTCAAGTCAAACGACAGGTAGAACGAATTGAAGTTGAAGCGGGCCTTTCTTCTGTCAACGTAAAAGCAGTCGTGGTTAGTTTTCACACAGTATTCACATTTCGGATAGTCTCTCAGGCACTTTTTCTTGAGCCTGTAGCACCTATGGCAATTTGTGTTTACTTTCCCGTTGTCGTCTTGCTCTATAACCATCTCTGGGGTGTAATCAGTACGGGAAGTCCTGGTTAGCCTGAAATGCTTAACAATTTGTTCCACCGGCTTGCCTTCTTCGTACAAAATCATCACTTCACGGTCGGCTTTTTCTGTGCTCAATCCATGTCCCGATTCCGTGGGGCCATGTTGGTGAGAGGGGTCTTCAGTAGACTGTATCATACTGTTCAAAGGAATATCTGTCTCCATAGCTAGAAAGAAAAAACAAGAAAAAAGCAGGGGCGGCACCGCCTGGTGCGAATGCCGGTTTGAAAAACATCGGAGATCAGCGATTATGTAAGAAAATGACATGTATTTACAGGAACTTAGGCTATATATGACTGGAAGCCATGGTCAGGATGGTGATTAGTAGACGAAGTCTCTACTCTCGTAATTCCAGCATTTTAAGGTGGTGAAATTCGTGTGATTTGTGTAGTATTCGGGTGGTATTAGGATCTATGCAGCTTGTGGTACAGCTGTCTCAGACTCGGTTACTGCTTCTTCCACTGACTGCTCTCTTAATAGCTGAAACTCATGTAATGCTTTTTGTCTCAACTCGTCCAACAACACTGACTGGTACTTGGTTGTGAAAGCAGGCAAAGTATCGTGCTCCACCAAATCGTTTCTCCAGACGGAATCTTCACCCTTCCTCCACACATTCTCCCAGTAGATTTTGGTGTTGGCCAATTCAAATTCATCTATAACGTGAGTCAAATCTGCCACTGCTTCTTGGGAATATGTGGGTCTGTACTGACCAGAGTACCAGATGTTTCCCTCGTCGTTCTTCTTCCTCATGGAATTAGCTTCCTTCTTTTGTGCTATGTCTCTGGCATATCTCAAATCCACCAACCCTTTATACGCCGAAACGGCGTCCTCGTACGATTTGAAGTTAGCCACGCACATCACCTTCCACAAATCGGCTCTCCTACTGGGTTTCCTGTTCTCCCAGTTGGGTTGTGGGAACTGGAGGTCGATTTGGTCTTGATGGAACCCCGGAACTTGGGAGTACAAGATTTGACCGGAGAATAGGTTCTTGTACAAGAACACTTGAGGCGCAAGGTTTAATGCCTGTAATTGTTCTGGTGTCTTTTCACCTTTAGCTATCCGAGCGCCCAAGATCTTCCGAGTCTTGAGCTGCTCAATGAGATGCTTTCTCATCTTCTTCTCCGATGTAAGCTTCATCCCCGACATGATAAAGTGCTAAGTTGAAAATTTTTTTTTTGTTTTCCTCTACAGTTTTACTTTTTCCATGTCTTACAACTGCGGAATTTTGTACCCCAATATAACAGCTCATAACAGCTCCGACGCTTGATGATTGACCTACTTGGACTAGTGGTGTTCACGCTACCGTTGGCGTCGTTGTTTTACTACAATTACGCTTTTGGGTACAACCACAACGTAATAAAGACGTACAAAATACGAAATTGGATCCCTCAGAACGAAATCAACCACCATATCAATATTATCAACCAGCGATACTTCATCAATCTCCAACTAATAAACTTTAACCAACAAGAACTATTGGACTACAGCGACTTGAAATATGACTACTATGATGACGACCAGCCCGTGTCATCAGGGGAGAAGCAAGTGGACCAGGCGTTGAGGATTGTCTTCAGTGCCACAGTCAGTTTGAGTGTGGAGTTGATTATTTTGATTCTATGTGAATTGATAGACTTCGGGAAGACGGTGTCGATTTTATTCCACTTGATCATCGATAGCTTGATCATCTTGATCAGTGTAGTGATCCCCTTTTTGATAATCAACTTGATCTTAAACAATAGTGTGCACCCTTTTGCAGCTACCAACACCCGAAAATGGTCCACGGCAGCGATATATCTTATTTGGTTTGTAATATTGAACCGATTTGGCAATTTGGCATCTGGGCTACAGAGTAAGACCAACGGGTCTGTCATCTCGAGGGACATTTTGGACGTGAATATCACCCAGATTAGTCTTTTGGGGATAGTGATCAATTCGATATTATCTGGTATAGGTTCTTCAACGTTGATCTATAAGACGTTGTTGACAGTTATCGCTTACAGGAAGGGGGAAAAGGGGGAGGATGTCGCCAACGAAATCCAAGAGATCCAGCTAAACAACTTGATCTCCAACTACAACAATTTGACCAAGATATTGGACAAGAGACACCACGAATTGACAGAGAAACTGACTAGGACAGGAACTGTGTACGCAAAGCCATTGTTCAAATTGGGGCACAATCATTCATTTGACGATTTGGGTAATTATCACAATGGGAAGCTTTCAAGCAAAGGCTCCCAGCAGAACAGACTTGGGGGCATCATCCACAAGGTTCAATCATTTGCTAGTTTGAGCACCCTCAATCCAAAAACTGACGCCGACGGGGAAGACCCAGTCGTACCGGAGCTCTACGAGCTACAACAGGAGATCAACCAGTTGACCAAGTCCAAGAACGAATTGTACGATCGGCTCACCAAGTACTTGTACAAATTCGAAGAGTACCACAATCAAGACACCGCTAAGTTCACGCGTGCCGCCAACAAAGCGTCCGAGATGTTGAACTATGGGTTCGCTGCTTACTGTGTCTACCGGATTATCAATATCACCGTTATAAAACTCCCGTACTATTATCTCACGGAAGATATTGAAGACGAGGAATCCAAAGACGCTATAGCCACCACCATCACAAAGATCATCTTGGCTGTCAATCCCAATATTGAAAGCACAATGGCTGAACAGCAGATTATGAACTTCACCAGTTTTTGCATCAGTGGCAGTTTGTTCCTATTGACGTTTTCCAATGTCTTGGTTACTTTGAAATCGTTCGGTAGGTTTTTTCCCATCATTATCAATTTATCCAAACTCATCAAAAACTGGTTGAAAAATCTAATCATTTGTGAATTACTTGGAATGTTTATTATATCAACCTGTTTATTGATTCGGACGAATCTTCCTAGTAATTTGTCGTTTCAAATTTCCAAGATTTTGTCGTTAACAGGGTCCAACGTCGAATCCGAGGTGTTGACCAAGAAAGAGATCAAATTCATCGACAAGCTATTCGACGTCATATACTTACTTGCTTGTGTGGGCACATTGGTTCAATTTTGGTACAAATTCTCCGTCCACGAGCACAGGCCCGAGTTGGTGGACGAGGAGGAAATGATAGAGGATCTCGTTGGTTTGAATGACTACAAGGACTATAAGGACTATAAAGTGTTGTAGGCAAAGATTAAGCGAAAGTGCAAATATACAAATCGATTAATTAACTCTTTTGGGAAATAATTATTTTTTCGGATAAAATTGCCTAGCGCTCGAGATGGTTTAAATCATCTCTTTAACAAAGGATTCCTATGTACGGATTGGGACTATTTTGTCAATGTGGTATTTAACTTCTGGTTCAGACTTACAATGAAATTTAGTTCATTGGTCTTCTTGCTGAGTGTTTGAAGGGCCTAAAACCAGTGGGGACAATGCCCGCTTCTTGTAGCAGATGTGGTAGGCCTATATGTGGGAATTATTGCCAACTCTTTCGACCCTTTTGTGGTTCTGCGGTTCTGCGGTTCTGCCGTTCTGCCGTTCTGCGATTGTGCGGTTTCCCACCGTTCTACGGTCTACTGACAAAACTGTACTCTAGCCGTCAACCCACGGCCAATTCACAAGCCTGAATCCATCTCTTTCACCTACAGAGTTTGCAGCCAAGTCACCCAATGGACCAACACGTCTAGGGGCAATCTGGACCTACGTCATACTTTGCCAGCACCTCTGGGGGGCGTATTTCAAAACATTTAATTTTGGCCCGACCTTGTTTCGTAAGTAGGTCGCCAATGTGCAACTCCTTTCAGAAAAATCAATAAATAAAAGCCCCTTCTCGTAGACCGTGGATGCAAGCTGGTAATGCTCACCTAGATCAGGCGCACTGTGTCAAAAACCAAAAGGAGTCGAAAATCTGAGATCCTTAGCTGCAGTTACACAACTGTAAAGTTTAATCTAAGTTTAACTCTTGTGTCACAGTTGAGTTATACTTTACAGAGAAGGGAGGTCAGAGTTTGACTTCAGGCGAGTCACTCAACCTCGGGCGTGCTGAATACCATTTTTAAAAAACAACGAATAGTTTCCGAGGCCCAACAATCCGGAGAACAGCTTGCTAAAAATACTAAAACCGAAGGACACAAGAATCACGGCCATTGAAAAATCTGAATTTAGCCTAATCGAGAAAGTAGACTTTGAATTTTTTTTTTCTTTATTTTTTAGTCCTGGTTCACTTGTTTCCTATAAATGGAGTCCTTTCGCTCGCGTCAACTATTCGTATTTTCCCCATTCTCCTTTCCCATATAGACCACAGATTCCCGAACTTTCGACTAAGTTAGTCATGATGTCGTCGTTGGTGGGTCTTTCACAGAAAGAGATAACTTCGATACAAAAGATCTGGAAGGACTTGAATTTCGTGTGTCCCTCGAAATCTTTATTGCCCACAGCTTCCACTCCCATACCGTATGATTACGAACAAATAGGGATGTTTCTCCAGAACTTGTTGGTGCTTAACGACACAGTGCCGGAATCGCAACTTGAATTGATCAAACTACATTTTCCTTTCCTAATTCAGATATTCACGGTGATAATAAGAGCACTAAACGCCAAAGATAGTGGTACCATACTGGAGTTGACGCTTAGGTTTTCCAAAATCAACTCCCGGATCTATGACTTGGACTACCAAGCATTGGGTGATTGCTTACTCACCACTATTTTGGCCACCATCCAAGTGTCTAACCACGACCAGTTTGTGTTCATCAAGTTTTTGAATCAGGTTTTGAACCAGTTCCAGAGTCAATCAGAAGACCCGGTGCTTGATTTTAATGATTACCGATTGAGCTACAGCGACAGTAACTTGTCGTCGAACCTATCACTTACTAACGAAGACATGGACCTGATGATTAACGACAATGTATCGGTTTGGACGGTACAAAAGGACGCCGGTAGTCATTTGGAATCGTTGGACGAAACTCGGTCGATCGACATTGATGAGTTGGACAACATTGATGATGACTTCGATAATAGCACGTCGTCGTTCACGGCGGCTTCTACGTTCAACTCCGGCTCCGATGAAGATGACGACGCTTTTGATTTGTTGAACTCCTTCAACGCTGGTGCCGTGACGTCTTCGAAGCATGGAAAGATGGAGAACAAGAAACTGAGGAGGAGATTGAGTTCTATCAATTTGAAAACGTCAAAGACCCAGTTGTCTCGGATCTCCTCCAACGTTTCTTCCAAACAGGATTGTATCATAATGTAACTAGCCTCTGTCTGGTACGTGGGCATGTATTTATACTTTTTTGACTTGTATTATTATTATAGAGTAAATATAGGATCTAAATTAATTGGTTTGAAAAAAAATTAAACTAGTACGAGTCGGCGTTATATCAAAGCTTGAAAACAGAGTTCGTTGCATGCAGACTCTACTGGAAAGTCCCGGTTTCTTTGCAAGGCTTAATGCTTCAAACATTTGCTGTTGAAACAATCTGCTGCATTGTCCACAGAACAAATCAACTTGCTGGTTTCTCCGTAATACTCTTCATCTGATATAAGAAGATCATTGAACTCCGGTTGGATGGTGACACTATGGATATTGAATTTGTGCAACACCTCCCTCACTTTACTGACAATGTTGATGAAATTCTGCTTTTTGAATTCAGGTGATTCGAAAGTTTCGGTCAACTTCAAATGTAACGATGCAATCAAAATGTCTTCATTCAAATTCCACACGTGGAAATCGTGGATTGATTCCACCGACTCCAACTTCGTGATTTCCTTGATGATCTGGTTACTATCAATATTGGTAGGAGTAGCTTGTAAGAGAATCTTGCTACTCTTTTTGCACAATGGTAAAGCCGATGAGAATATAATCACTGTCAACGCCAATGAAATGATCGGGTCACTATAATACTTCCCTGGCCAGTCAGTTTTCCAAATAATAAGCGCTGAAATAATAACTCCGACGTTACCCAAGGCATCTCCCAAAACATGCAAAAATACCCCTTCCATATTCATACTCTTCTTACTCTTCTTATGGGACTCGGGTTTCAGTCCCTCCCCACTATCGAACCTTTGGATGAAATTTTCCGGCATGTACTCTCTGATATCGCCCAAGCTTTGATTTCTGTTCAAATTGAGGCCAACAGTTTCCTCCTCGTCGTGTTCGTGGGCAGTGTCATGGTCTTCGTCATGTTCCACCACCCTCGAGTCTCCCTCTTCAACAGAACCATAGTGGTGAGAATTCAGAACGTCATCGCCACCATGTGAATGGGAGTGTTTGATAGAATCAGGTTCAGACGCGGACCCACCGTGGCTGTGGGAGTGGCCATGTTCATGGAATAAAAGTAGCCCTAAGAAGTTACTAGCCAATCCTAGTACCCCCACCACCAACACCAAAACGGGATTGGTGATTTCTGCCGGAGAAACCAATCTTTGGATAGCTTCGATGACGATTGTGAAACACAATGCCAATAAAAAGACGGCGTTGATTAAAGCACCTAGAATTTCAGCCCTTTGCCATCCATAAGTGTACTTCCCGTCAGCAGGTTTTGTACTTTTTACTTTGACGGCCCACAATGCTATGAAAAGGGATATGATGTCGTTAAGCATGTGGAACGAGTCGGCCACCAATGCCAACGAGTGGACACTATACCCCACAATGGCTTCAATCAAGAAAAATATGGTATCCAACGCCAATAGCGAGATGATTCTAATCTCTTTTGCCTTCATCGTATAAGAACAGGATCAAATATAGCCTAATGCAGCAAGTGAGTATATGGGAAATAAGAACGCTGTGGGTTTTTAGCCAGACTTGATTCTGTTTGTTTTGGTGGTAACAAGTAGGTAATACGTCAGTTTGCTCTATCTCAAAAATGTTTTTTTTTTGGATGTTCAAATGCCGATCGTTCAGGAAATTTATAAAAATAGTTCCTGTGAAAATTAGCCGACGTCTAGCCCTACCTAATACAAGGTTTCAGTTGTTCCGAATAGTTGAACCAAAAAAGTATTGGCAAATGTGGATGAAAGTTTAAAACAGATTACTAAGAGAAACCCGAAAAAAGAACGGATGGTGTACCGCTTATATAGTTTTAGGCTCATTTTATCTGGCCATTCGCATTAAATCCACAGTTAAGGTTTTACGGTGACAGAAGGAGACAAGCGGCGACAACAATATTACGGCGATGCAACGTCTTGGTAGTTCAGAAAATCAAAAATTCGTAACCATTAAAGAGTCTATTTACCGGAACCTAATAATTCGTTGAATGAGATTTTCTGACCGGTAGAGGCAGGCGCCAGTCCTGCGTACACCGATTGATGTGGTGGGAAGTTGGGGTGTTGTTGTGGTGGGGTTTGGTGGTATGGAAAGGCATGGGGCCCGGGGTAGTAAAGGTGTGCCTGGGGTTGGGATGGGGCCACTTGTTGGCGTTGGGGTGGGGGCACCATCATTGGCATTCCCACGGGCATGGACATGGGCATGGGCATAGGCATGTTGGGCATGTTGGGCATGTACATTGGCATAGGCTGTCTGGATGTCTGTGGTTGTTGCTGGGGGTGGGGTTGGGTTTGTGGTTGGCCCGGTGCTTGTACCTGGGCGGGTGGTGGTGGGTAATATGGCGATGGGTAGGTGGTCACGGGATTATCTAACTTAGGGGATGATTTGAACGTGGGTTTGGGTAATCTCATGGCTTCTGGCGATGAATGGAACGTCGTGCCTGCGTAGGCATCGTCCTTTTTGTTGCTACCGTTCTTCTTCCTAGGTTTGTCTTCTTTCCTCTTATCTGCGTCGTTGGACTCAAACACGGGCTTCGATCCATCTGGCAACGATGGCGATTGTGTTCTCTTTTTATCTTTTTTATTGGGCTTCCGTTTCGCAGCCGGTTTGCTGTTACCGAAGTCTGCTTTCTCTCCATTAGGTAGCGTGCCTACTTTGAACCCGTGGACCGGGCTAGGTCGTTCATGGGCCATCATTATGGTTTATCAATATGCTAATAAAGAAAAGATATGCTGTTACTCCTTTACAATTCCAATAAAGCATGAACAGGAGTGCGGATTTGCTGGTGTGGGCACGCCTCGTGGTCGCCCAAACGGGTAACTGGAGTCATGACAGAGGGTCGTGCGACGTACTATTTTGATTTTGTATTTATTAGGTTATGTGCCAAGTGTATTAGAACTATAGTTAACGTTCAAAGCAAAAGAAAAACGTAGCCTTCAGCCTGGCTTGGCTTCAGTCTGAATTCCCAGATGTAAGTAACAAAGAGCCAGCGATCACTGCTATACCAAGCATGGACCATATGACCACCTCGTTCACCGATCTATTATTGAAGGATACAGCAGACCCAAACATCGTTAACCCAATGGTGGTCAAAAACCCGCTGGTCACAGCCATGCTGATTCCGAATATGTAGTCCAAGGTTCCCTCTATTCCGTTGTTCGATCTAGGATAATATTTCAAAAAGAAGAATCCAATTAATGCCCCCAAAGGTTGGGCAATTGACCCCAACCCACCACTAATAACCAATGCCTTGATTTTGGCCACATACTTGGGGTTTTTGTCACTGGTGAAGGAGTAGTATAGCGGTAAACACATGGAGAACCCTTCGATGAAATTGTGTACAAGCAAGCTAAGGAATATTTCAATTCCAAGGCCTGAATTGGCCTCTGATGTCACATATGTGATGAAACCCTCTGGTAATTTGTGTAACGTTATTGCAAGTGTCGTTTGTATACCGATCATTAACAACCTGGACATAGGGGTGGTGACGTGATGGTGGTGGTCAGACTCAAACGTTTTGTGAGAGTGGACTGAATGGTTGGATTTCCCATTAGTTTCACTGGGGTTGTAGTTAGAAATACTATTCAAGTTGTCGCTGTGAATCTCATGCAAACTGCAGGAGCTCTTCGTTAAAGTGGGAAGCTCGCAGTAATGTAACGTCTTGATATCGTTCAAACAAGATTCTGCTGATGTGTACCCCTTACATTCACCAACAGGTTCTTTCTTGACAAAAGCGTGGATGAATGAAAACTTCTTTTTGGGATTCTCAGATATCAAGGGACTCTCTTCCGTCAAACCTGCGTGCAGTTCTATATCGTAGTCTTGGTTTGAGTGGTGCGAACTGGCATGCGAATGGCTGTGTGTGTATGGGTTTGAATGGACGTCGTCCTGCATATCTGAATGAACATGCCCTTCGTCGTCGCTGTGCTGTGGTTCGCTGTCCTGTTCGTGGCCATGACTATGACTGTGATTAAAGCCATGACTATGATGGTGACTGGGGCCTTGAGTGTGGCTGTGGTTGAGGCTACCGTCATGTTGGTGGTCGTCCCCGTGGTCATGGCCCTCTTCATGGCTACAATGCACCACAGACTCACTGGTGACCATATGCAAAAACCGATCCAACCCTAAGCTGACCACAACACCTCCCAAGTAGCCGACCACCAAGTGACCATTCACTCTTCTGCCCTCTCCCAAACTGTCGTTCAAGTAAGCAAATGCATGGGGCAACAATCTGTATAGTGAAGTAAAAAGCAAGCTTCCAGAGCTGAACCCTAAACTAGCAACCAAAAATCTGTAGTTTTCTTTCAATTGGAAAGGGTACCTGTCTGTGATTCTTCGAGGAAGAACCAACTGATATATATCATCCACGAAAATGACAAGGCACCCCAAAACGCACAAACATGATGATAAGAAGCATAGTACCCACCCTTGGGAAAGCCCGGCTATCTCGATCATTTGTATTTGTTCTATATTTTGTAATCACAAATTTTAGCACTTTTGGTTCTTTAATTTTTTGAGGCTGCGACACTCTACCTTGGTGGTATGACTGCAAAATTCCCTATGTTTTTTGGATTGATTACGCCAACAGCCTAAATTGGGCAAAGATGACCTTCAGTGGAAACGCCCTTATAGAGGTCTTCTGAATTCTTTTTCTGGTGAATTATCCAATTTGTATTGGTAGTCAGGGTCTCACAGCATTTTTGTATCTTTAAATTGTAGATTTTGCAGATTTATTCCAGAACATATTCCTAAGGCAGGGGGGACAGTGAGTGGAATGGTCACGCACCACATACCCCTACTGCATCTGATCAAGACAAAGGTGATAGATACCAGGGATCCTCGTATGACAGTGCAGGGGATTGTTACTGCTTTATGTTATTATCAAGCGAGCTTATCTTCGGATGAGGAAATCAAACAGGAGAAAGCAGCGAAGAGAAGAATGTATGACATGCATGAAATGGACGAGGCCGCATTGGAAGCACATGAAGAAGTTTTTGATCCAAGTCACATATGTCAGACTGCGAGAGTATGGAAGATTTCGAGGTTATACAACGTGACCATCACTTGCCGGCACTAGAGTTTTCCATTGATCGAGCAGACTTTGTAAAGCATTTTCCTACAATGACTACAGAGTCAACTGACCATCACCGGAAGCTTTTTTTCAAAGTCTACGACTATGTGCACATGGAAATATATTGCAAGGAAACCGTGAAGTGGTCTGCAGACCAGGAGATGGTCGATGACCAGGTGGAGTTTTATCATGAACATTTATTGGAAGAAATCGAGTGCTACGAGACAATCTGGAAGTACAATAAGGATGCACCGTCGCGGGAGAGAATCCGTGTACCGGTTCTACATGATTATGGGAATCTTGCTATCACTCGTAACCACCGTAGGGTATTGTTGGATGGGTTCTTCATTCTTTTGGATTATGCAGGAGAAAAGGTACAAAAGATCACAGCGAAACAGCTTGAAGATGGTATTCGGCAATTACGTCAAATGGGGAAGATTGGAATTTTATATGAAGATGTGAAAGCTGAGTACTTACGGGTCAATAAAAAAAAGCTTACTTTCCTCGACTTCTCGTGGGGTACAAGTGTAGGGCATCGGGTTAATAACAAGAATGGAATTGAGGCACTAAAAGAGTTGGCGGTAGAGTTGAAGGGGAAAGGAAATGAAAGCAGAAAATGCGATACACATGAATGGACTGATAATGGCTGATGTCTATATTGAAATTACTGTATACTGTTGGCAGAAATCACCAATAATATTTCGCAACCAAAGAAGTTTGGTTTTGGTATGTGTTACTTCCCAAGCATCACTTTGCATATTGAAAGCTCTTCCTCTACCGCCGTGATGTTCTTCCTTATCAAAGCCGTTCGACTGTGCTTGTCGTAAAGACAGTGCCTGGAGAATATGTTGCATATTCTTGTTGTCTGCTGTTTTCCAATATATTGGCCATAAACTTCCCAAAGCTACCCAAGTCCGAACACGAACCTAAGATTCTGTCAGAAGTCACGTCTATGGAGGCTGTTATACACAGGGAAACTGTAATGTCCTCGTAAACCATAGCTAATCAACACTTCACCGTAAATGGTAGTTTATCGAATCCTGTTTAAGCCAAATTGTGGAATAGACTAAAACTTAGCTTCATGTTTATGATGTTCGGTTCGGGTAATTACTAATACTAAGCCCGCCCCTCCTTTTGTTCCTAGCATAGTTCGGCTCCCCCGTATTCCTATTCATTCCCTAAAGCGGTCGTGTGCTCACATCTCCGAACTCAAAATTCCAAAAAAGAATCAATTTCAAAATAATTACCCTTTTAGGAAAACTAATAACTTGCAGAGAGATGATTTAAATACAATTCAACCCCCCCTCGAGATAGTGTTTTTCTCAGTTTAAGCATCTAGGCACCATAGTCCTGTGAAATATCATACACTTTCGTTAGCACAAAGTCAAATGTCGGAATATCCAGTACCTGGGTACCCTTCCAAAACATATGGGGCAGTTGATGGCATTATGCAGCTACTTCGGTATCAACAAAATTACCCAGCTTTGGGAACCGGTCAACAAAGATTGGCAACACAAGCCAAAAACTTGATTGGCCCCATTCCACAAGCATTCATCGATTACCAACACGCATACCAAATCAACCTTTTTGGTGATTACCCTGTCAAGAAAGATATTGCACCCAGTGCTGTTTTCATTGGGATCTTTTCGTTCTTGTTCTTGTTACATCTGCTTATTTTCATCATCAACCTCAGCAGAGGCCATTATTTCTGGATGACCCTTGGCTACATATTCTACTGTGCCTGCAAGATCATTGCATTCGCCCTCAGAATTGTGTGGGAACGAGATTTGAGTGTCACAGCTGTGGGGTTGGTGAGTGAAGTGCTTTTGATCATTCCTTCCATCATCTTAATTTCACTCAACTTGATTTTGGCTCAAAGACTTTTCACCTGGAGACACCCTGTGGGTGGTTCAAGAACGTTATTCTGGGCTATCATGTTGAGTTTCTATGCATTTGTTCTCGGAATTGTGGCCATGACGATTATGGCAGCTTTTGTGCCATATATTCATATGCTCTCACGAGCCAATTATGAAAGATATGTCAAGGTGCAACAAACCTCGGCTGTTTTGGTGGTGTTATACACCTTGACCGCATGGTCATTGATTGGGCTTTCCTATTTCTTCAAGCCAACCATGAAAGATGAAAATTTGTACACTTACCAGCCATGGTGGATCGAATCTTTCCACCCATTCTATTTTGTTAGAAGAGGTGCCAGAAGGGAGGCTGAAGAGACATTTATGAAAAGAAACCATAACCATAGGCATGCAGTGAGGGTGATAGCTGCTACGCACCATCATTATAACATGGTGGAGGGTTTGACCAACAGGAGAGGTGATATCACTCATAATTTCTCTCTTGTGCTTGTGTCTGTTTCCACAATTATCTTGTTCGTTGGGGCCCTTTGCAGAGCCATTCCTGTTTTCCAATTTAGATATCAGAAAGACAGTTCGGCCATTTGCAACCCTATTGCCATGTACATAGTATGGGGTGCCGCCGAAGCGTGCTTATTGTTTCTTTACGCAGCAGGAAGAGTCGATTTAAGATTTTATAGACCAGATATCTTACCTGCTAAGGTGAGAGCCATCATCACTGCTGAACAATCCATAGAACACAGTGAAGAAGAGTTTTCAGACGAAGAGCTTGACGATATTAACACGAGTGACTTGAGTGAATTGAGTTCTAAAAACTTTAGGCTACCACAATACGAGGACGAGTTCAGGAGAGAAAAACCACATCATCAAGTGGAGGACGACGGAGACGACGACGATGACTCAGAATTCCATTTCTAGATTAAATGTTTCGTATAATGATATAATACCTCGAAGAGAAGCACCCTTTTGTAATATATACCAATAAAAATTTCAATTAGTTGGCAAGTCGATGGAGTTGAATAATTCCACAAGCTTTTTGCTGTTGAACACCCGATCTTGTGGTCCTCCGAAATACGAAGAGTTTGGCAAGATCCGGAGGAGACTGAAGACGGAATTTCCTATGAACCCTTGAGACTGTTGTTGTTTGATGGCCTCCATGCTTATAGCTGGAGGTGTCGGGTCAGGAGCGTCGTTAGCTCTGATGGCCGGTCTGGATGGCAAGGAGCTTTTCTGTTTCTTTGGTCCTGGTTCATCCGATGGTGCATCCGAACCTGAATTGGAGGAATGGGCTTGTTCTGAAGGTTGGCGCTGGGCACGCTTACCGAAGTCGTTCCTGACCAAGTCAATATCATCATAGCAATATCTGGAGCTTAAGAATTGAATGGGATCATCTTCCGGGAACAACTGCTTATATCTGCTTTCAAGACTGGTGACTATACCCAAATCCAAGAACTCAGTTGCGAATTTGCTGTACTTATGGAATAGCCGTTTCAAGTAGCCTTTATTCTCTGTTATTCTATCCCTCAGCAACTCCTTTTCCCAATTGGAACTATCCAAGTTTTCTACCGTCAACTGGCCTTCCTCTACCTTGGACATCAAGTTATTGACCCCAGTCTCAAACATCACCTTGATGTTGTCAATTTCGTTGACCATGATCAAAAAGTCGAGGTATGAAACCAAATAGGCACCATCGAATCCGTAAGTCTTCATCCCCAATTCGAACACTTTTCTAGCGATGTTCTTATTGTCAGAATAATACTCCATCAACGCATTTTCAACGTACAATTGATGGCCGATTTGGGGGAACTTCTTGGCCTGTTTGAAAACCTGTCTCGATTCCTTGATTCCACTAGCTCTTTTGTTAGTCATCATGAGCTTGGTGTATAGTATGGTGATTGTCACAGCTAAATCCTTTTGCTTTGCCGTCAACACCTTGAGCTTTTTGACGTCATCATCGGATATATTGACACCCACTCTTTGTTGTTGAGGGATATCATCATCGTCTTCGTCAGCGCCTTCATTATTATTGTCGTTATCAGCTTTGTTTGTAGTGGTAGCTTCCTTGGAAGTATCTACGGGAATCTTTGACCTGGAATTTATACTATCTATACTGGCAGTGATTGTATCATGGTCTGCAGTAATGTGATTTATCAAGTTTTGAAGAACTGTATTGGCTTTGGAAACGTTGTTCTCCTTTTCGTACGCTTCTGATAACTCAAACGATAAAAGGTAACTTTTAGGGTTCAAGATCAACGACTGTGCCAACAAGTCAATTGAACCGGACTCTTTTTGTTTGAGGAAATCGGTGTAGTTGTACCACAATTCGGGGACAAAAGGTAATGAAATTATGGACTGTTTGTGAACGTATTCTACCCTTTTCTGTACTAAAGACTCATCTTTGAGTTCCAACCTGTTCTTCTTCTCAAATTCAAGCCACTTGTTCCACAATGCCAACTGGATTTTTACGGAGTCATTAGTGATGTCAAGTGGCACAACATCTCGTTTGAGTTGGCCCCTCATGAGATTATTCCATTCGACATTCCACGATCT
Source organism: Yamadazyma sp. yHMH393 (assembly GCA_030580255.1). Taxonomy (NCBI): domain Eukaryota; kingdom Fungi; phylum Ascomycota; class Pichiomycetes; order Serinales; family Debaryomycetaceae; genus Yamadazyma; species Yamadazyma sp. yHMH393. The sequence goes on from JAKTSP010000041.1 coordinate 405,795, forward strand.
GGCTTCCATGAACTCTGCAGATTTGTCGGCGATGAATCGACTGGCAGTGGATGAGTTCACCTCGTTCTCCCACCGGGTGTATGTCGTCCACAAAGTCTCTATTTTCTCGGTCGGAATCACAAGTAGTTTCTTGTACACTTTCCGAATCAAATCATTCTTCTGTTGTTGTTCCCAGCCAGCAGTAGGCGTCCAGGATTTCAAGAAACTAAGGTAGTCGTTCCATAATCCATCACTTTTCAAATCGATCCCCACTCTATTGGTGGCAAATTCGAACGCCTGTATAACAACACCTCTAGCTTTCTCCCCGCCAGTGATGACATCGTTCACTCTTCTCACGTATGACACATACAATCTGAACAACTCCACATCGTCAACCTGGGTGATACATTTCCCGAAAAGTTCCTGTACATTCTTGAACTCCTGACGGCCCATTTCGAAATTGATGTAGTTACACCATTGCTTTCCATCAAGTTTGAAGATCGCCAAATACTTATTGAAGGTGGCCCGGATTTGGTCTTCTTTATCTTTGACGAGAACTTGTTTGATCAACTTGTTCCACTTGGCGTAATCCAAGGGATTAGTCTCCAAATCGTCTTCAAGTTGCCCTATAACGTCCAACGCCAACCGCTTCTTTTTCTCCATGGTTTTGTTTATGAGTTTGCAAGTGTAAGTTCAGCCATTTTTTTTCTCAAGTCGCTTATGAGACCTCACTTTTTTTTGATACTGTTCAGCTTCTTGTATCTAGATGGTTTGTGAATTACATATTTGGGGAGCCAACGGCGAGGTCCTGATAATCTCGCCCGAGTGTCTTGCTCTGTACTGGTTGGTAGCACTCGTGAAAACCCAAGATATAAAAGTGGTTTCTTCCAGCAATACGAATTTGAGTCAGAGTGGAAAATTGCCAGTTCTCATCACAGACGACGATGATATAGGGACCGTGGAGGGGTTTGAGGACATTGCTAGATACGTCGAGGACAGGTGGGAGTTGGAAGGACAGTTTTGTAAGGAAGTCGAACTTTCGGGACAGCAGCAGCTCGTGAACAGGAGTTTGATGCATATGGTCGATAGTGAGCTCCGGTACCTTGTTCAGTATAACTTGTACGTCAACCCCAACAATTACGAGAACCATGTAAGGAAATTGTTCAGACACTACTTGCCTTTCCCTATGATGTACAACCAGCCGTTGAAGTACTACAACGTAGCGAAAGAGCAAGTAAAACTCATAGGAATCGGCGAGGGCCAACGTCGGTTTTTTTCATTTGGAGCTGGAGATGATGACGCTGATGACAGTGTAGGAGAGTTGGAAACGCAACCGATTCTGAAATTGCACGAGAAACTGTTGATGTTGAAGAATAAGGAAAGAACGTCGCTCAGAGTAAGCAAGAACACATTGAGAGCCATGGGTCTTGTGGACGAGTTCCTTAACAAATACGAAAAGTTAGCTGGTGAAATAAAGCAAGGGGACCAACCAGAAGGAGCGCATCAGGTTCTCAGGTTCCAGCAGATATCCAACGCAGAGCTCCTTCTTGTTGCGTATCTACTGGTCTTGACGCATGAGGATTTACCAGATAAGAGTTTGGCCAATGTGGTGGCATCCCATAAAACCTTGAACCATTGGTTAACGGACAGTGCCAAAAACCTCAAAACTCACTCTGCTAATCTCCCCATACTCCCCCCATCAGGAAAGCAAGTGCCGAATCTCATCAATGAAGCCCAGTACCGCTTGCAGCATCTTCATAGCCAAATACTTCCCAGTCGATTAACTTGATCCGGGACACGACCGCTCTGGCATATAAATAGGAGCACGATTTCCATCGATCAAAAAATTTTCAGCCTGTAAAATAGCGTATTGTAGAATATACACCATAAATTCAAAACGATTCGAACTAAAACCTCTCTACATGGCAATCTTGCATAGTTTCATTCTATACCATTCCGTGTATCTAATGATGGAGATTAATTTCAAATTGCCAAAGAACAATCGTGGTTTTGTTTGGATAGCAATTGTCTGATACTAGACATTTGCACTTTACTATTCAAACACAAGAAAACCAGCACATTTCCTCTCTTCATAGTCGTATTTATCATCTGTTATCGTTCCACTGCCCCGTCCTGGTCTTCATTTTCTTTTTGCTAGTGTGTTTGTCCTTGACGTCACAACGTCAAATCATTTGGTGACTTATGGATCGACGCGATTTTTCAATCCAATCGTCTCTTGTTTTTATTCAAAGCGATGAAGTTAGGTCAGATCCTAGGTGTCATATTAGCAGGAAGTGTGGTGGCAGCAGCACACATCCCACCACAAGATGTCATAATCACCCTTGCCCCAGCGGCGGCAACAGATGCTGCTGGATACGAAGCGGGAGTGGAAATGGTCGACCAACAAAATGATCCGGGCCATCCACATCTTGAAAAAAGAGTGCACGAGAACTACATTGAAAAGAATAAGGCCAGGATCAAGGCGGCAGAGGAAAAACACTACAAAGTGCACGGCTCGAGTTCTACCGAGGGGCCTCAAAAGTGGGTTCGGACCATCTATGGAAACATCAAGGAAATCGTCACCCCTACAGTGTGGGCCGGTGTCACCATTAGCGCCAAGCCACCAGCAACCACCAATGGGTTGGAGCCATGGATTACTTTGGAAAAACGGGGTACTCCTAAGACCATTGTACCACAGTTGAAAAATGGACACACCAAAAACCCATCGCCTACATATGGTACATGGTTTTCCACCCCTACTACAGTAGTGCATGAGGTAGCTGGTGAAGAAATCGAGCAAGTTGAATATATCGAGGAAGATAAGACGTACCGCGAGTTGAACCCGATAATCAGATGTACGCCAGACTCATACTTTAAAAAGGGGATCAGTAAACAAGCTTCTTCCGAGCCTTTCTGTTTCCCCAGAGACAATACCGGTTGGTATGTAGGGAAAGAGTACTTCATTTCCTGGTTTTCCAAGCACTTTGAAGCAGAGAAAGTCAGGTTACACATATCTGGAGTGAAAACAAGCGTCAAGGATAACGGATTGAAAAAAAGGAGTGCTATAATGGACAATGGAGGTAAGGTCAACACTCCATCGTTCTTTGTCACCGATTGGCTAAACAACGAAGAAGGATTGTACCCCATCAAGATCCTGGAAGATTGGATACCGAATGCAAGCGATTGGACCAGAAAAGTGTTGTTGTCGATCCAACCGGACACAGTGCCCGACGACGAGTTTGACTTGTTGAAAAACTCTTTGGTGTTAGAACTCAAAAGACCTAATAATGTCTATAAGGGACATAATGAGGATCTTAACGTGATGGAACAGAAGCAGAAATTGTCACATTTGCAAATTGAAGAGGACGAAGGGTTGGACTACGAGAAGTACTTCGTTATACTTGGAATTCCTTCGTTCGTGGTTTTCCTTACCTTCGGGATGTTTTTGTTTGTAAAGGCTAACAAAGTGGACTTGTCCCACTTAAAGGCAAAGCAACCAAGAGGCAAGAACCACTCACACAGAAGAATTCCTTTCAGCAAAAAGAAGACCGGATATGCTGCATTGCCTCAACATAACAACGATATTATGTTGAAGGACTTGAACAAGACAGATTGAGTGTTCGAGCATTTGAGTATTTGAAGTGTGAAACTCAAAACCAGCAAAACGTAAATTTATCGATAATATCTAGACTGTTTGTTCCTCATTAAATCGTGAGGGTTTAAATTTAGGGCCTAAACCTTTGTAGGTCCAAACCTTATAAACCCTTATTCTCCCCATTAGAGTTAGCAACTGATCCTGTATAGTTCATAGACCTATTTTAGTGATATTTCACCGTATATCCTAGGATAAAGCCTCACACGTGGCAAGTGGAATTCACATGTCAAGACCCTAAACTGCACAAGAGTTTAACACCGCTGAATCGTTCGATATTTTACGATCGAACAATGCGGTTTCTTGGCCTAAAACTGACCCGACCATAAGCACCGGCTATTGTCATTGATATGCGCTCCATACATACACCAAATAATAATTGAAACTAGGTGGCCCGAAACATGCAGCCTGTGACAACCATTAACTCCTCACACCCTAAAACCAGCTTGTTGAAAGGGACGATAGCCGCTACACAGAACCACTGGGGGGCCGAGGTGCCCCGAAAAGGAAAAACCTGCTCAAATCTTGAAGGCTAAGAAAAAGAGGGTTAACGTTATCCAGAATTTTTCCGAAGTCCAGATTGTGTCAAAATTCAAATGACTAAAGAAAATACACACATTTTTCGTTTCGGAGCAAGGAGAATGACGGATTTCGGAGACTGGACGATGATTACCGACCGCCAGATGGTTTGTTGGGTGGCAGAAGCATGCAAGTGAAACCAGAGTCACCCAATCCGACCCTAGGGCTACAGATAAGGGAATGCCCCACATAAGCAAAAGAACAAAAAAAATTGCGCTCCTGTCACATTTGACTATTGCGGAACAATAGACCTGAAACCCAAATGTGACCACCTACAGATTTGAGGTATTAAACAAAGATCGGTTGGAGGGACCGCCACAGCCAATACACGGCGGGTAAACTAATTAAGTTTAGTTGGATAGGGAGCTGACAAAGTTTGCTGTACGGCCACACAATAAGCAAAAGTCTAGCAAGGTCCTTGAAGAGCCATAACGTCGATCCATTCTCTGACTCCTTCAGTGCCTTTGACTCCTGCGTGGGCAACAGCAGAGTGCTTTACGGTGGAGTACGTCATCAAACACGCAAGCAGGAGCGATAAGATAGGGTGTGGCGCACCGAAGGAGCTGGTATCACCGCTCCGTGCATCAGCGTGTCAAATTCGCATCCATGGCATTGTTCTCCTGCAACCACCGGAGAGTCACCGGTAGGCGTGCTCGGGTATCACAAGTCGGGTATCATAGGTCGGGTATAGACATGGGGATCCATATAGGACGACAACCGCATGTACAGTGCAGGTAATATTGCTAAAATCCATCGTCAGCGAAAGTGTAAAGCTTAATTTCGAGACACCCTGGATCGTAATGATCCCAATGCGTAAACAATTTTGGCGTCACTACATATTTTATTACCACCGGACACTAGCATTAGAAACATTGCCAGATACGGAGAGCAGCGGGGGGTAATTTCAAGTGATCCGCTACGGTTGTTGACAATCACTTTAGCTGACCATTTGTCGGTCTCACAAGATAGGGCGAGGTACCTCCGAGGAGGGCCTTTGAGGGGAGGCCGTATAATTTCATTACGGGATTGGGTCGGGAGAGATCTTCGGCGAACGCAAATTATTTGCGTTCATCGGCGGTCCAACTGATTGACTGGCTGCATGGAAGGGCAATCGAAGCCACTTGCTGTCGCTATCAAGCACCTTGGCTGGGAATAGATGTTTCCGTGTGTTGCGTCCGTGCACCATGTTTGGGTTTGTGGGTCAGAGAGTGAAGGGAGTTATTTTGGTTTGTGGTACCCATCTGATCTCATCGTGCTACCAGAAAACCACTGTTCCCAACTAACTTTAAAGCGGCTCGCAAAAGTCTATTGTTGTTATCTGGCCAATGTCGAACCAATCTGTGAATTCTAAACTCAAATAATTTTTTTTTTATTTTGTAGGGTTGTTTTTCATTTCACATTTCTTCTGCATTAACTCCCCATTTCGAATACATTGAAATTCCAGAAGCGCATTGGTTAAGTCCTGCGGAAAAAAAGATGCTTGGCCTCGCTTTCGCCTAACCTCGCTTCTGCCTACATTTAGAGAAAACACCAAAAGAGGCTGAACATATACTAACCCTAGGCCTGGCCACCCAAGCGGCTCCAGCTAGTGCCTGAGACGGCATGGGATTGGGAACAGTCTAAAACAGATACAGTTGGAATGTCGCCAACTTTAAAAACAGGCACTACTGTTTTAGCTTGGAATTAGATCTGTTTTAAGGAGCAACGACTTTTTGGCCCCAGCGGTGCTGAGGATTCTAGTTCCACATCTGGAACCTGATGACTAATTTTGTAATTGAAGCTGGAGGAGAATTGTAACTAGCATTATGTATCACACTTTCACGTAATGTTAGTTCACTTAAAAAATAAACTTCCGCTTCCTGCTATAACGTCCGATGGGTGCAGCTAATTTGAGATGTTCTAAAGTTCAATTTTTTTACCACCGAACATGAAATTCCCATCAAACTTTATTTACACGATGGGTCGATGTTCTTGGCCTGCTACCGATGCACCGATCTGTCACTACTATGATGAGAAACCCATGGTATACAACCCGACCGCCATCATGTGAAGTGTCAAAGTTTCAGCCCGAGAAAAGAAACAAAAAATAAAGTAGCAAATGAAATCAGAAGATGCCCTAAAACAGCAAAAAGAACAAAGAAAGGACCCTGCTAAGTCGTTCTCGGGAATCGGTTAAGTTCTGCGAGAATTTATTTTTAACTCAGTGGTAATTTTCTGGGTTTTTCGTTCTCTTCTACAGAATCCCTGACCTTTACCAGTTTTGGCCCGAGCGCAAAAAAAAAATCACAGTTTATTTTTCTAATTTCTGTTTGATGCATGGAACACAGTTTTTTTTTTTTTTTATTTTTTTTATATACCTCATTTTAAACTTCGATTACCATTTAACCTTTTTTTTGTTGGCCCTTCAGTTATTCTCCTCTGACTATAAATATAACGGACCCAGTCCCTGGTTTTATCAATATTTCGCTTACTATAGGTGCTTTTCCATTCATAATCAACGGAAAATAAAAGAGTTAGTGAAATCTAAATCACAACGCTATCTTATCTGATCTTGTTAGTTGTTCGCTTGTTGCTTTCATTTTAACAACCACATAAACTAAATATCACACCATGGAATCTAAAATTAAGTTACCTTCCATCAGTGAGTTGACCAAGTCCCACGACGTCAAGTTGCCCGACTTGTCCATCTACTCCAGCCCTTCCTACGCTCCATCGTTCAAGTTACCTTCTTTGTCACAATTGACACAATCTTCTTCAGCTGCTGCTCCTGCTGCTCCGGTCGCTAACTACAGTTATGGTGCTGGTAACTACAACTACCACCCTGTCAACGTGCAGGCTGTGTCTCCTCCCATGACCAGCCATAGCGTGCACCCTTCTCCACCTTTACTACCACAACTGAAGATGCCCCAATCACAGACAGAGGCAAACCACCCAATACAGGCCCAGGCGCCACAGGTACCACAGATGCACGGTCAAAGCTACAGCTACTATATCCCATACTACCCTGTGTACTACGGCAAATCGCCTTCTCCTCAACAACAGTACTTGGTGCCCGAAGTCACCAATAAGCCCATCAACAAATGCCACAGATGTGGTACCACCGAAACTCCTGAATGGAGAAGGGGCCCTAACGGTGTTAGGACCTTGTGCAACGCTTGTGGTTTATACCATGCCAAACTTGTTAAGAGAAAAGGTGCTGTTATCGCAGCTCAGGAAGTGTTGAGTAACAAAGTATGCAAGGGCAAGAACGGTAGAAGAATTAGTATCAAAAAGAGCCTACTTCACAGTAAGCAAATATAGAGAAAGAGACACTTGGCTTCTTCCAAAGCTCTCGGGGACGGTTTAACTGGGCACTTACATAAATAAAAATTTTAATTCTATATAATCTATTTTAATTCTATTTATTATTAATAATTTTCCATCCAGGCGTAGCCAAAGCGTTGTAATGTGTATTTATCACAATCCGATCCCCCTGGAATAAATGGCACGCGATTCCCCACCTCTATTCCCCAAGCGGATCCCGGAACCGTTTGTCGTTGTTCAATCTCATCAAACTATCACTGACGAGATCTTTAACCTCAGCAGAATCTTGAATCTGAAGATTTCAGATCCTCAGCCCTTGTTAGCAACCGGCAGACGAAAAGAACCTAAAACTTTAAACGTACGACCAGGCTTGGTTCATCCAAAAAAAAACAAACCCGTTCCAGAACTTCTGTTTTCCTGCAAACGAAGAAATTTCCGGTATTGGGAATGTTGAAAAAATTAACACTCTCCTCTCTTAGCCCACAAACCATAAACAAGACCCTAAATTTCGAAGGGGTATGCACAGCTGGTTAAACAGAAAAAGAAAATAAAAACAAAACCCTCTGGCCAAAACTTTAGTCAAAGCTTTTTGTGGCATTAACGTACATCCAGTTGTCTGTTTGAACGGAAGAAATAAAGCAGCGATTGACTTTTTGGATAAGTGTCTGTTTCGGGACATCTAAGGCTTGTACATGACCCAATGATCAGCTCATAAAGTCAAAAAGGGCCAGCTGGAAAACGAATCTGCAAGTATCTCGGTAAGATTTATTTTGTAGCAGCGTTATGAGAAGCGACAACCGGTACGGAAATAAGATTTAAAGTTTTACGGTACAACATGGTTTCAAATATTAAATCCGTCATTCCTACCCATCTCTGTTGCTTTCCTGGATTACGGACGGCTGCCGTGTGATGAAAGAATGGGCCGTCATCTGGAGGAGCGCCTAAAAGTTAATTTATAACCATTTTGGGAATTACCCGTTGTTGGACGATCCAGGATGCCTGAGTGATATATGCAGCAAGGCCCTGAAGCGCATTATGACATTCTAGAGTCCATTCACAGTTGTGCTGATGCTGGGAACCTCAATTTTTTTTTTCAGTTTGGGTCTAATGCAGGCATATTGTGGATACCGCCTCGTACACGGAATCAAAGATGCCCAACGAAGGATTCTTTGTATCTTGGTTTGTGTTGGGCTTGTACACGCCAGTTTTGACCAAGCAGGATTCCCAGCCGTAATTGTTGGCACCCTCAATGTCACTTAGTGGATTGTCTCCAACCATGTACACTTTGTCACTTTTCAAAAGACGAGAACAGTAGTCGTACTGAATCTTGAACGGCTTGCCGTAAATGGTGTCATTCAATGGGTGCCCATTTATTTCCTTGTAGATGGACTCCACTGCTATTCTAAACACACCTTGGCCAAATCTCGGCAAGTTGAATTCATTTGCCCAATAGAAGTCGTTATTCGAGAAGAAAATAGGCACCGACGGTTCGGGCCCGGTGTATGTCCGTTTGGTGCCATACTGCCCGTCCACGCTGTTCAAGTAATCCAAAATGATTTGCAAATCAGTGGACATGTCCCGGGGGTCGTTGAACACCATAACAGCATCGATTTTCGAGTCGGACAAGGGCTCGCTATTGCTTTGAAAGTCAGCCTCGGTGAACTTGTGGAAAGGGGCTATGTCCTGGTTCTCTTTCACCAAATCAATGGGCATCAACACTTTTTCAAACCCATAGTCATAAGCACATTCTCGGGACTTGTTACCTTTACCTCCAACCACCAACACCTTCTTGAATTGGCTGGACAATTCCCTCATTGGCGTGTGGCTTTGTACGATTTGCTCCACCGCGAACTTGTACCCTATCAAACTGCTCAAGAAGTCCACCCGATCTTGCTCTTTAACACCTCCTCCATTGGTCAACAAAACAAAGGGGATCTTGTGCTTATCCAACAATTGGAGCGCCGGTTTTGCCTGCGGGATTTCCTTCTGACCCTTTATCAACACCCCATCGATGTCGAACACCACGCTCTTGGACACTTTAGAAAATTGTCTGATGCACCGGAAGCTTCCTCTAAAAATCATATTGCTTATCGGTTGTTTGTTTTTTGAGTACGATTTTTTTCGTTTGACTGCGAAAATTGATATACAATAGCTTTAAGTAATAAATATGATACATGCATTAAATAGGTGAAGCGAGGCCTTCGGCGACTTGAATGTCGTTAAGTAAGTTGGTAGCGTTCCCTGTAACCAATAATCCCGGTGGCCGCGACCCGTACTGCTGTACGATAGCTGGGAGCTGAGATACCGTGGTTCTGATAATTCTTTGGTCTGGACAACTGGCCCGTTCCACGATGGCACAAGGCACATCTGTGGGCCACTTGGCGTGCAAAAGAGCCTCCACAAACTGGTCAATCCGGTGCAAGGCCATCAAAAACACCGTTGTTCGGGTCTCCACGTACTCGGGGATGTTTGGCAATGCTCCTTTTCTTCCAGTGCCAGTGCAAATGAGCACTTGGTCACTGACGTCTCGGTGTGTCATGGGGATGTCGGCTAGTAAAGGCGCAGACAACGCAGAGGTTATACCGGGCAACACCTTGGGCACAAACCCGTGGGATTTGAAGTAGATGAACTCTTCTCCACCACGTCCAAAGATATACGGATCGCCCTGTTTGAGTCTCACTACCTTGCGGCCCTCAGTTAATGCCAGAAGCCCCAACTCCAATAATTCCTGTTGAGCCCTTTCGGCATTTCCGGGGAACTTGCGGGCAATGAACAACTCCGTCTTCTTCGGTATTATATCCAACACTTCTTGTGGCACCAATTTATCTGCCAACACCAAATCGGCCGTCATTATTTCGTCCATGGCGCCTTTGGTCAAAAGCGATACGCTCCCAGGCCCTGCCCCCACCAACGATATCACGCCTTTATGGTTGGCCTTATCGGCAGACCTGACCGGCTTCTCTGGTTTAGGTTCCGGTTCTGGTGTTCGCTCATTGAAATCTTCAAGCTTCAAGTCTTTGAGTTTCGATAATGGATAATACTCAATAATCTGATTCAACCAGTTGATGCGTTTGCGTTTCAAGTCCTCCTCATTCATTTCAAACTCCTTTACAAGCTTGTTGAGTGACAAGTTGGTTTCGTCGTCGTCACTGTCCACCACCTTGTCCTTCAATAAGATCGTCTGTCTGATATCCCCCACATTCTTAGCAATCAAGTCGATGTCATTGGGTAGTTTACTGATGACATCTCTTTTGATCCGACTGCTTAATTTGCATCCGTTACCGTTGGTGGTGACCGCTATCTCCACGTCTCCCTTTTTGTAGGTCGAAACATGCGTATATGTACAATACTGGGGGGCATCGATGATATTGATGGGGATTCTGAACTTGACACACTCATTATAAAGAAGCTGCCGAAGCTCATCAGAGGCGACGTTGGCCGTCACTTTATCCACTATTCCCATCACTTCAGGCCGTCCTCTATGTAAGTCTTGTACGTCAAATTGCTTGTGGTATTGCTCGTACGAGAACTCGTTGGGTGTTTGGGTGATTAGAATAGGCTTACTACCATTCTGCTCAAGATTTTTCAACCGGTGGGCGATGATGCCGTTGATTTCTCCAATGACCAAATGCACTTCTCCTGCAAGATTCCAGTTCACCAACATCGTCACAGTTTTGCTTGACTAGAGTTAGTTGTTTTTTGTTTTAGCTCTGCTGCTTCTTTGGGTGTATTTGTGATTTGGTATTATGCTATCTCACATGACATAAGCATGAGATGTGGTCGTGCTCGACCCATTTTCACATACTGCCGGGTGGACTGGAACACACAAGAAGGAAGGCGTGGGGAAAACGGCAAGGTTCAATGGAGGACAAATGTTCAGTGCAGTGCAAATGCCGTGAGACGTACTGGAGACACTTTGGGTTTTAGACTATTTCCCAAAAATAGGGTGATTTGGTGATATATGGCGACGTTGCGAAATGCGATGAGGTAAAACCGAACTAGTACGTACTAAACGTTCGCTAACTATGGGGAAAAGACAATTAGGGCTTGGGAAGATCAACAAGAACAAAAAGAAGAAGGTAGACTCCCCAGCAGGAGATGACGTAGCTCCTACAGAGACAGATAAGTTGACGGTGGAGCTTCCTTCGAGCGTGGAGGACGATGAGTTCACACAACTCAAGTCACTTTTTGACAAGTTCAAGCAAGAGCAGAATGAGTTGATCTTGAATGGGGTCATCCACGAATGTGATCGGCTAATCAGAAACGAGAAACAAGGGGCGATTCCTGTGATGTTCTATAAGATTTATTCCCAGTCGTTACTTGAACTAATGGTATTCAGCGAAAGCGAAGAAATTGGCGATCTCATAGAGTTGAGTTTGGAGAAGATTGAGTTAGGGTTGGAAATCCACCCTAAAGACCCCAGTTTGAACGTACAGAAAAGTCGGGTTTTGATAAACCAAGTGATACTGAAGTTGGGAGAGCTCAAGGCTGGCAAAGTCGACGAGGAATATGGTTTTGTGGAAGTTCTAGAACAAGCTTTAAAGAGTTACGAGGTAGCTGAGAGCCAGAAGGCCAGTGAAAAAGAGCTCTTCAATGAAGACACCTTCGAAGTTCTCGAATTGGTCGACGATGCTTTAGGGCTAGTTGACGAATTTGGGACGTCCGGCGAAGACAGCGATAACGAAGGTGAAAAGGAACCGGAAATGCCATCGGTGTTGCAGCCAATTGCCGAGTCCGACAGATTTGACCAGTGGTGGAGAGATCACTGTGTGAAATTCCACGAAAGCTTGCAGAAACAAGCGGATAAGTCACCGTTGTTCAAGAAGGTGAGTTTCAACCTCGGTCAGTCCTACCTCAAGCAAGCCGAGGAGCCAAGCACTATTTTCACGACGCTAATGTATGATGAAAGCTGTGAGGAAGACGAGATTAATGGTTTAGACCTCAAAACGAGTCAAAAAATCGGCATAGAGTTGTTTGAAACCGCCATAGGCTATTTAAGAGATAGCTGGGATGATGAAAAGGTGGAGTCGTGGGTCAATTTGAGTGAGTCGTTGATCTCTCTAGGAAACTTATATGAACTCGACAGTGACTCACAAACCCAATGCTACGAAGAAGCCGAATCGATTCTCAAGAAGGCCAACAATGTCACCAACGGCAAGTACAAGGATATCTTAGACAATTTGTTAGAGGAATGAGTTTAACACTGTATTATGGATTAAATATAAAGTAGTTGAAAAAATATGACAATGATTGTTCCAAGTCGGGCCCGCTCAAGAAAAGCAAGGAAGCCACAGACCCAAAAATAAAATAAGAAATGAAGAAGAAAACTAAAACAACAAGCCCACGGGCTGATCTCGTAGGACGTCCGTAGACGACATGAGGAGATCTCCTCAAGTATCTATACCACCCCCTCCCCCTTCATCTTGGAAAATGAACTGAAAACCAATAAATCGTGACGCATCATATATTCTCTCAGACCTTGCTGGAGATGGTTCTTTCACTCTGAAGTTTCATGGCATTCTTCTCGTGGGCCATCTCTTTACAGACCTGTAACCCAGAACAGTGGTGGTCTTCTAATAACCGATGCTTGGCGCAGAATTTCCCATTGCAATGATGACAGTCGCCGACCATTCTCAAGGGGGTGGATGTGCAGTTTTGAAACTGACACTTGTTCTTCTTCTTTTTCAACACTTTTTTGCTTTCTTCCATCAAAATGACGTTGATTTCTTCGTCTATGGCGGCCAACTCTGCCAACTTGGCGTCGTTGAGCTTTTCCCCGTTGTAAATCACTTTGAATGATTGCGGAAGCGGGAGCGTGGATACATCCTTGATTTCCGATATTAATTGATCGTATTTGGTGGTGGGCGATAACAACTCGATGGAATTTTCGGTGGATAATCTGATGACGAACTTCATGGTTGTGGGAGTGTTTGAGTTAGGCGATTTGTAGAATATTTAGTCCTTCCTGTTGACGAGAAAGAAAGAAGTGACTAAATATAAACGTGAGAATTGCCACTCAAAATGGCTCAGTTATTTTTATACTGATAAGCGTCACAAACGACATGCGACATTTGTGACTAAACCAGACAAATTTCATACAATCGGAGTAAAGGCTCGAAAAAGAAAGTAGCGAAAAAGAAACATGCAATCGAATAATACACTAGCATATACAAAGAGAGTCGTGGGAAAACCAATATCACTGGGACTGGAGCTGTTGGTTGGCCCGTTGTCGGACCCTAGAGGAGATCTTATTGTTGATGCTGATAACTTCCGGCTCCTCTTCCTCTTTGGTGTCGTCGTCCGAGGAACGTTCTTCGCTGGTATTACTGAAGACTTGGGCGTTTTCGATGCTTATATCACCATCGAAGTATTTCTGGTAAAACTCTTCATAGTCGTCAAAGATGGAAGGCCCGTATTTGTCACAGAACTTGCTCACTTTGTCGGCCAAATCGTTCCTTGTAGCTTTCAACTCATCGATCTGAGCCAAGTCCTTGTGTTCACTCACCAATGAGTAGAACAATGGTCTCAACGATTTGTAGTAATCCACCCCGATTTCCCCAATTCTTAAGGAAGCATAGGTGGTCAACACCGACCAGGCATAGCAGAAAACGAACACCAATATCCTTACCTTCAACGCTGCCTTTGGTATCCAGGCCCTAATAATGAATTCGGTTCCACACACAGAATAGAATATGTAAAGACTAGGAGCCAACACAAGAGCCACCAACACTTTCCAGGTACCCAAAACATCCTTTGCCTTAACTTTGACCACACTGCCGGCCAAAGCTTCTTTTTGCTTCTTCCTACTGATCCTCATGGCCGTTATGAACACCGGCGAGAACAAAAACACTCCAGGCAAACTCAACCCGAAGAACAAGAACACTTTGAACAACCGACTGCAAAATTCAACAAAGATAGTGGACCGATTGGATTTCGTGAGCGAATCCACTTGGTGGTCGTGCAACCCCAACATCATAAGCTTTTTGTTGTAGTCGGTCACCGACTGTTTCATTTCAATCACATCCGGGTTCTCTTTGTTCATCTCGTACCCTTTTATGAGTCTTCTGTTCATTTCCACCACCATCGGTAAAGGAGTGTGTTCCCTTTGGCCGGTGGTAAAAAGCCTCCGTGCGGCTTGTAATGCCATCAAAGTATCGTAGTCATTGCAAGTCACCGTCACTTCCTTTAGCCTCAAGGTGACGGTGTTCATCAATTCCGTCACGGCGGCCCTTTCATCCCTCAAATACTGCTGCCCGTCAGCGATGGTGACTTCGATGGGCTTCCCAAACTCAAACACAGCTCTGCTTCTGAACCGATCGGGATGGAAATAGTTCATCCCAAGAGGCACGATGTTGACCACTTGGTGGGGGTCGGTGCATTGAGCCATGGCCCCCAACGCCATTATGGCCACCCCCGGTTTCAAGGGTAACAAATCAGTGCGATCATGAGATCCCCCCTCAGGAAATATTCCCATGACTTTACCTTCTTTCAAGAAGTCAAACACACCCTGAAACATCCGGCGATTATCGACATGGGGAGCAACCTTGAACTCCGTCCCTGCGGTCAACATTTCGAGTCTGGTCTTGGTAACACTCTCATTCTTATCTTTGTAGTCGCCCTTGATAATAAGTTTATTATCGTCGATTATTTCAATGATCTGGAAGTTCCCCTTCGAGTTCGGGAGCCCTATCAAACCCTTTGTCTCGCAGACCTTGGTGAACTTGGTGTTTTCACCAATGATCTCGCTATCGTTGTCCCCCAAGTAAATTTTGCCGGTTGCGGACTTCATCATATCTTGGGCTCTTTCCACAGGGATACTGGAAGTCAACCGACTCATAAGCCCAATGAACGGACGCCGGTACGACTTCCCGGCAATCAAAAACGAGGCGTTTCTTTTCCCAAACTGCTTGATTGTTGGTATAACAACACAGGCATCGAGAAACTGGTTGTGATGCGGAGCAATGACATAAATCACAGCGCCCGATTTAGGAATATTAAACGACCCCCGAACTCGAATGTCCCGAAAAAACGTATGGATGATTGACTGGAAGAACAAGACCGCCAAGTCGTAGAACACAGCTAGGAATAGCTTGTGCAATTGGCGTAAGGGAGACATGCCTAGAAATAAGGGATGTTGTTAGTTGCGAAAGAAAAATCGATCGAGGCTGAAATAAAGCAATGATTAGCTTGGATAAAAGAGTAAAAAATAGAGACCTTAGGTCCAAAGGAAAAAAAACGTATATCTATTGTACAAATGCTTTGAAGAGGGCCTAGTCTTCGCCTGCAGGCACCTCGTCTTTTAAAATCTTATTCAATTTCAATCTCAACTCTGTATGTTCATCTCCCTTCAACGCATCTTTGACAAACCAACAATCACAGTCCATTTGCACCATCTGCAAGGCGCCTCTCAAAACTCCACAGAGAACATTGCTATACCACAAATCCTTGATCTGGGACGTATTGGGCAACTCCACGAACTCCGTCAATGGGTTTTCTATGAGAATTAGACTGAATGCTTTACCGTCGGGCGACCAATTGGCCACAATAGGTTGAATATTTAAGAACAACTTAAACCCCACTTTCGATATCACGTCTGCTGTCTCCTTGATTGTCTGGCACCTTTGCATCCCTGTCTTGGCCAACATTTCTTCGATCAACCTGATCCCCATATTGTATCCCATTTTGTCCAATTCTTGATTGACCTGTTGATAATCGTTGTTGTAGTCTTTACACAATTGTGCCACCAACGACCCGTATGTCAACGTGAAGAGCTCGCTGTTGATTTTTTCGATGTTGTTCTTCCATACTTCTTCGCCGGAATACTTGGGTTTCGACATCCTGGGAGTGTTATGTGTTTAAAGGTGATGAATCGCTTGTATATATTGTCTACGAGTTTTTTTTTCTGTGGTCTTGATATCCGCTCGATTTGGAGGTACTTCGGTAGACACACGCCAATTCATCGCTTTCACCGACGCTTTCAATTGCACGCCAGGGGCGCCTGGGGTGTATTGTGTCGATAAAAGGATCCTGAATGTTCATGTTGGAGCTGGTATCAAACCCGATTTTGGAAACGGGCAAATCGACCAATATTGGGGGGCCCCAAAACGCCCTAATAATTCTGGTGTAAGGATGTCCTGTCGATTTTTGCCTGAGTGTACGGTGGCATGGCCGCTTGGGTTGTACCACAATCGCCAACCGGAGCCTTAGGGCGAGCCCACACAAGCAAACGCCGAAAATACCAGTCCCGGACGAAAACCGAACGGAACTACGAAGGTAAATTTGCAGTCATTAGTAGTGACGCCAAAACGAGCAATTCCGAAAAAAGAAAATAGACCCAAAACTTTGGTCTATCATTTGTAATACAGACCTGGCTCTTTTCTTTTTAAGCGTGTGGGTTTCCCGATTTTCCTTTCTCTATTTAAACATTCAGTTGTCCTTGGCCACGAAATATCGTAGTATTCTGATCACTCCACAACCCCAAGTCATCGTGACCTTATTTCTGCAGAAAGTCACCAGTTGCGAAACATCACCAAACTAACGAGAAAAAAAAAAGAAAAATAAACACATCTAATCGGTCAGGTAAAAATCTTTTTCCACAAGACACTCGAGTTTCTATCATTAATTGTTCCGTTCTTTCACACATGGATTACAGCTTATATCTCCCACCCAAAAACTTGACGGTGATATCGAATCTGCGGCTGGTGCCTCCAATTCTGCTTACCACAAAGCCAGATCTAATTCCCGGCATACCAGATGGCATTTTGGCTCTCATAGTGCCTATTGTGGTGTATTGGTCCTACTGCATGTTCTTCCACTTGATAGACACGTATCAGCTTGCCGAGCAGTACAAGATCCACCCCAGCCCGGAAGAATTGGCCAAGAACAAGGCGTCGGTATCGGACGTGATAAAAGACGTTGTTCTTCAACACATAATTCAAACTTTGGCGGGCTTGGCTTTCTACAAGTTCGACCCCACGCCTACCACGGGATACGAATTGAACCTGATGTGGCACTGGAAACAGAAGCTTCTGTTCTTGCCCAACGAAGTCATCTGGGCTTTGTACACTTATGCATTTCCCTGTGTCAAAATAGGTATCGCTTTTGTTATCGTTGACACATGGCAGTTTACGCTCCATCGGTACATGCATATGAACAAGTACCTTTACACTAGATTCCATTCCAGACACCATAGGCTACTGGTGCCCTATGCTTTTGGTGCCTTGTATAATGACCCCGTGGAAGGGTTTCTTTTGGATACATGTGGGACTGGGTTAGCAGGCATCGTCACAGGGTTGTCACCCAGAGAGACTTTGTTTCTCTACAGTTTCAGCACCATGAAGACCATCGATGACCATTGTGGATACAGATTGCCTTTTGACCCATTTCAAATCATATTTCCAAACAATTCGGTGTACCATGATATCCATCACCAAAGTTGGGGGTTCAAGCACAACTTCTCCCAGCCTTTCTTCACATTCTGGGACACTCTTTTCGGAAGCAAGTATGAGTTTGTGGACGAGTACAAGGAAATGCAAAAGAAAGTGACGTTGGAGAAGTACAAAGAGTTCCTCAATGAAAAGACTAAAGGGAAATACGATTTCCATCTCCAGAGAGACGAGAAGAAGAAGGAAAAGCTCAAGGAACAATAAGCGGTGTCTGGGGTTTTGCGAACTCCGCTCAAATCGTCTTTGGCCCCGCTTCGATCATCGTTGGCCTTTGGGACACTGCTAGACAAACAAAGAACGCTACGGCACATCCCAAACAATGCCACAGCCTATCTACTCGGGCATTTCGGTTCGGTGCAAGCTGCCGAGGGGTACATTCGGACCTGCGGGATGGCTTTTTCGTATGTATGTCCAAGTTTAATAATTTACGTGTTTATGCTATAACTTATGTCTTTATCTCTGCTGCAAAAACCTGAATTTCTCCGGTTCAGGCCCGGTTGCGGGTACACATTTAATTATCTCCCTACGCTAGCTTGATCCATAATATGTATAAATAGTCCCCTTCTTTTCCTATAACTTCAAATTGTCTACACAATCTGTTGGAAACACTACATCATGGCCACCTACAGCGAAAAAGACTTCAACACGAAACACTACGATTCTGCACGGCCCTCTTACCCTTCGTCGTTCTATACCACTTTATTATCGTATCATGGCCCCAAAAGAAGCCTTGCGTTAGATATTGGATGTGGATCCGGGTTCGTGGCTTTTGAATTGACAAAGCACTTTGATCTGGTCATTGGGACCGACATCAGCCCTACTATGATTGAACAATGCAATAATGACGCCAGAACCAAAAACTCAAATGTCGAGTTTTTTGTGGGACCAGCCGAAGAGGCTCCTTCAGAGATCGAGCCAGACTCCTTAGACTTGATCACTGGGGCCGAGTGCTGCCATTGGGTTGACCACCCAAGGTTCTTTGCCGAATGCCACCGCCTTTTGAAGAAAGGAGGTACTTTGGCGTATTGGTTCTATAACGATCCACTTTTCGTGGACTTCCCAATTGCCAACGAGATCTATAACGAGTTTTGCTATGATAGTCCAGAGTACATGGGCCCATGTTTTCAACAGCCGGGGAGAAACTACTTGAAAACATTACTTCGGGAAATCGAGGTTCCTCAACAACTATTCGAAGACGTTACTCGGGTGGAGTACAACCCAATGAAAGGGGATGATCGTTCTTCGTTGTATATCTCCAGAACAATCAACTTGGCCTCCTTCAGAGATTACGTTACCAGCTGGAGCGCCTACCATACCTGGATCAAAAAGAACCCCGGGAAACGGAATGTTGCAGATCAGTTTGTGGATAAGCTCAAAGACACTCTTGGATGGAACGATGACACAGAGTTCACCGTGGTTTGGGATACCGTGTATACCTTTGCAAGGAAGATCTAGTCGTTGTTTTACTGATCTTTATGGAACAACATCTTTAGTATTTATACACAAGCGATTCTTTTAGAACGTCTCTTCTTCGGCATTGCTCGTGTCTTCTTGTGCTGCCCTTCAAAACTACCGTGCTTGTAAACTACCGCACGTGCCAGAAACCTCTCAGATACATCAAACCAGCACAAGTTTTCCGCTAGCGATGCAGTCTCTGATTCACCTTCCTCTGCCGTTGGATATCTAGCATTTTGTGCGACCAGAAATTATTATCAGTTCCAACCCCCACTTTCTATTCATGTCTTCTTCTAACACGCCGCTAAGGGAGTCACCTACCTCCACGCATTCAAGGACGCTGCCGTCGCCCACACATTTGTCCAGCCGGAAAATCGAACCGTTCCGAGCACACTTAAATCAACTTCCTTCCGATTTGAGAGTTCTTCCTAAGGAGGTGGTGAATGAGTTGATAACGTCACATTCGATACTTTCTGGGTTTCTAAAAAGCCTACCAGAGTATCAAAAGTTCAACGAAGACGTAACTACCTTACTTGAATCCCAGGTGTCGAAATTGAATCAGGTGACTGCTGTTTTAAATGAGTACAATCAAACGAGCGTTGAAATAGATGGGCTAATCATGAAAATCAACCAAGTGTACACTGAATTCACCAACCATGAATTGATCCAATATAAATTGCTCTCTGCCAACTTCAATCAGGACTTGTTGAAGTCGAGGTACAAGCAGTTGATTGAGCAGAGCGATAAAGAGTCGAGGGACCACCTAAAAAACGTCGATGGTGACTTAGAAGCAACGCTTAAATCGTTCAAAGAGTCGAGGAAACAGTACCATTTGAGGTCTGAAAAATTGAACAGATGGAATGAGGATAGAGTTACGGGGTTTATATGAAACATCCTTGTTTATACGACGAAAAAGTCACCATTACCTAATGCATGCAACACTTGAAATATTGCGGTATATTCTCTCTCTAGTCGTTTATTGAACGTGTCTTAACCTACAACTCGATCAAAGCTTCCTCCACTCTCTTGGGCTCATTGAACGAAGTCTGTGGTGCCAGGGGCATCGACGCTGCTTGATTTGCGTGTGATGGTTCGTGACTCTCTTCTGCAGGGTAAGACGATTCAACCTGTTCAATTGGAGGGTATCTTGATCTGGTGCTCTTCATTGACCCTCCTGTACCATTATGCTGCTGAGGGGCTTCATTTGGAGGTGATTGAGGAGGATATGGTGGGTACGTGGGTGCCGAATATTCCCCCTCGGTGTCTATCGGAGGGTATGATGCAACATTGCTATACTCGTGGCTTTGGATCTCGGGCTGTGGTGGATATCCCGATGGTGCATCATAGTTTGGTTCTGTTTCCTCATACATTGGCTGCGAATTTCTTGCAGCATATTCCTGAGCAGCAGGTCTGGATCCTGTATGCTGAGGCTGTGAGATTGATTCTGTAGGTTGTGAGGGCGCCCTGCCATACTGCGGTGACACCGGTGGATACTGTGCCAGGAACCCAGAAGTGCCGCTGAATTGCGGCTCAGTTGGCGTCGAATATTGCGGCTCAGAGGGCGTTGAATATTGTGGTTCAGTTGGCGTCGAATATTGTGGTTCAGGTTGGGCAGGCCTTGCACAGGCAGGCTCCGATTGCAGAGCAGACCGTCTGCCCCTTGATTGAGGCACTGACCCCGTCAACTGTGGAGGAGTAGGACCAGGTGCTCCGGGGTATTGGCTTGGAACGTCACTTGGTCGGAATTGAGGGACCTGTGGGCTCTGTCCGGTGGTTTGTGGTGGCACCGACCCCTGCCCCGTGAACTGGGTTTGCGGATAATAACCTTGTGCAGGGGAATACCCCGAATACAAGTTGTGGCTACCGTATGCTTGAGACAACTTAGACTCCAAGAACTCATCGTACAATTTGGTAATGGTTGAAATTTTGTTGTTTAAGGCCACAAAATTCTCATACCGTTCGATGGAGTTTCTTAGAGCTTTGTTTAGTTTGGGCTTGATTTGAACCACCTTCGTATGTAAATCATTCAAGTCTTTATCGTACAAAATGTTGGCTTGGCGGCTTTTGTCTGTCTTTAACTGGTTGACCAAAGTGATGTACAAGTTTATGGACTCTTCTTCATTCTGACTCAAGTCTTCCGATTGAAAGTGCTTTTGGATATGCTGTGTAGGAGTCATTCTTTGGGGTGATTGGAAGGCATTGGTCTGAGGCTGTGATGGTGTCGGTGATGGTGATGGCTGGCCCTGTTGGCTATACTTATCAAAGGGCAAGATATTATTGTAGAACTCAGATTGTGGTTCTTCTATAATGGGGGCTGCTGCTGCCGCTGGTGGCTTTTGAACTTGCTCTTGCGCTTGGAACTCTTTCAAACTAGCTGCTATTGCGGCCTTCATTTCCTCGTCCTCTTCGTCTCCAGTAGCTTGTGGAGGTTCTGCTTTTGGTGGCTCGAGTGGCGCTTGAGGAGCACTGGCGATACCTCCACTTTCCTTCAAACTTAATTCGATAGCTTTCCTCAAATCCTCGTCTTGTTCTTCTTCGTTGTTACTCAGCTTTGACCTGCTGTGGTGCTTTTTCAATGATAGATTGGGATTCTCCTGGAGTTTATACTTCAACTTGAAATGGCAATTGTCACAAACTCTGACTGGTTCTGCGATCCCCAAAGAAGGTAGTGGAATTGAATGAGCAGAGTGTTCTTGGCAAAATACCCCCCCACAAGACCTACAATGATGCTTTCTGTTCATCATCGAGAATGGCTTGTAACAAATCATGCATTCGTCGTTGTCCACCCAGTCGGCGGGAGTCTCTGTGTCAATAAACACCGAGTTGGAGTACTCAGAAGTGTCCGACTCTGGAAATTGATAACCTTTTCTTAACAAATCATTATACACCGACTCGACATAGTTCAATTGCATTTGATTCTTGAAGAATATCGTCCAGTTCTTGAGCAAGGCCAATATTAAATTCCCAACACTTAATTTGGCTTCGTTATACATGATCTTGTTGTCTTGTGTGTTGTAATTGACTTTGAACACAAAGTTCACCAAATAATCAATAAACTCTTTGGAACTCAACTCCACGAGAAAATGGTAACCACTGTTCTTGACACACACATCGATGAGCTTCAATGTTGACATCAACATGTTGGGATTTTGGTAAGTATTGGTCAATCTCTTCTTGAGACATCTCATACATTGTTTGGCAGGTATTTTCTTACTTCGAATGATATCCGTGATTTCAAAGGCCACCGCCACGTCGTAATCGCCATTGGGAATAGCCTCGGACGTGGCTTCTTGGATCTTATCGTCCAATTCCTGTGTACTTGGAGCGTTTCCCCCGAACCAAGACATGTTTTATAGAAGAAGTTGGTATGTTGGAATTTTGCCTTTCCTTATCCTTTTTTAGTCGAGGTGTGATTAGACTTGGTAAACGCACGTTTTTGTTTTTCAGGACCATCAGAGGCTGAATGATGATGAGGTCGATATATGAAGGCTAATAATACACTATAGAAGAAAGGGAAACAATCAACGGAAAAAGGCCACGGTAGCAGCACCCCCCAACAAAGTCACAGACATGTACCAGTAGAAGTCAAATCTGGAGGTGTCGATGTCTTTGACAGCAGAGGTTCTGTACTGATTTTCCAAGGACCTTTTGAGTCTTTTTCTCAAACTTGTTTTGGTCTCAGATGCCTTGTCGGTAGGATTCAATGCATATGTGGGCAACATCAAAGGAGGCTTATAAGCCAAGTATAAAGGTTGCATCTTACTACCGTCGAATTGGAAGATCTGTAATTTGTATCTGCCATGGTAGGGGTCCACAGTGATTTGGTAAGTCTTGAAGAAAGTGGCCTGGATGTAACGACTGTATAACGAGTTTGTTTTGTAGTTGTCACTATCAATCGAAGTTCCACAAGGATCACTCAACAATTGTCTTCCATCGACGGCCAAAGGTGTCAATACTACTGAACCGTTCCCCAAGATTTTATAGCTTCCGTGTTGGTAAGTCAACGAAGCGATGGGACATGAATGATTGACTGAGTTCGAAGACAATCTGTACAATGCCTCTTCATAGTACCCGTCACTGGTGAAAGAATATGAAATGCCTGGTAAATCAGGTTCTATTAATAGCTCGTCCACAGGATCATAAAACCCTGGACCGGTGAACACTGTATTTGACTTGGAAACCCAGGTTCCTTCCAACTCTTTCATGCTGGGATCACACACCACGTAGTTGAATAAAATCGCTATTATGAACGAAATCGCCAACATGTTGATCTGGTGTGAATTGGAGGTCAGTATAAGGGAGGTTTAAGTTGAAGTTGCTGAAAGCCTTTTTTTACCTTTAAATGGGTTTTTTGTGATTCTAATGATCTTGGATCTGTTGGGAAGCTCGAGTGTCGACGTGATGGTATCTTCTGATATCTTCTGGTAATGACAAGTAGATTCAATCACTGGTCTAAGAAAAGAAACAAAGAAACACTGTAAAATTTTCTCACCACAACAACATGCGCATAGGCCCCCTGAAAAAAGTCGTGGCTGCGGCGTAAAAATCGATGCGCGTGTGTTTTACATGGCAGTGCTACCCGATTGACCATCAAAGAGTAACCTCACAGGCCCCAAAAGTGGGATGGTGGACAGCGTTTCTTCTGTGTGTTCCTGTGAGTGCCCTTTTATAGCGTTCGTCGTTTTCAGGCCGTTTTTCCACTTAAAAAAGTCGTTGCTGGGTAAGCTCTGCGCAAAACCTACGACGAGCAATTTCAGGTCCGAGTAAGTGAAGCAAAAAATCACTGGAACAAATGGTGGTCGAACACCAAAGAAGAATAAACAGAAGGTGCCGCTGGCACCGCTTGTTTTAATTCAGGGAACCGTAGCTCCATTCAGGAAATTTTTGTGGTTTTGTTGTCTTTTTGTCCGGTTTTTGGCAGTTGGTGTAAGGGTGTAGACGTAGTATGACAACCTACATCAATGTGGTGAAATTCTTGTGTGGCAAACTTCTCTTGTGGAAAACCTCCACATTGTGGACACATTCCGTTGTGTCAGGCTTCAAAGTCGGGATGTGGGTAGAGGTAGCCCACTTTGTGTCTAGATTTAGAATCCCTCATTCTTCCACTGCATGACATTGAACTTACCATAAAAGTAGTCTCCTGACTGCTATCCAAGAAGCGGCAAATTCCTACCATCACTCGGACACAATGGCCAGAAGTGCCACCCATGTCCAGCAAAATACGTTGATGAAACTAATTTAACCCGATTGAGAAACGAGCAAATCTCAAAAAGAATTTTGCAGCAATAAAATAGGCGAAATAGTGTAGTCCCACCTGACGACACATAACTGAGTACAGAAACCGGTATGTGGTGTTTTGGTATGTTCTTCCTGTGCTTGTGTGTGCATCCTTTGTGTGTTCTTATATTAATCTTCTTAAAAACTGGCCTGGTGCTACACCTCCAATAGTAATACACAATTTCCTCCAAAAGATATATTCAATTAATGTTATATCAATGAACCTTTTGCACCGCTTCACCAATACTTGAAACACTCCAATTAAAAGCATCAAAAGCCACGTAGACAAATCTATAGAGCGAGTGACACTTTCAAAGCTGTAATGAGGCCACTTCGAACTTGTTTTATTTATTGTATTTTATTCTCTCAATGAACACATAAAACCATCCTTACTGCCACCGTTGGTACCCAGAGCCTTATATAGTCTGATGCAAGCCTAATTTCTGTGGTTGGCTTTCCACGTCTTTGAAATAAAGGCTTTTTTTCACCACTTATTTTAGCATACCTAACCAGATTTATTACCCCGAACGCCAACAACATTCATCATTGGAGTCCCCAAGGCCAAACAAGACTACTTCACACAACTTTCTGACACCTCCATGAGTCTCAAAGACCCTACTACCCTTGTTTTCCTCCCCGAAATCTGAGACATGCCGGGTCACGGATCTCTCTTGGTCTTCCATCTGTAATTCCGTTAAATTCCCTCTTTTCCTTGCTAAATCGGGTAGAAGATCAGAAAAGGACCCGAAGATTTTGGGGTCTTCTTCATGTACAAGTCTCACACCTCAACTCAAGGAAAACCCTGCCTTCTGGATACCCTAAATCTCCAAATGAAGAATTCAGCGTGATAGTTTTAACGTAGACACGAATAAGTTTAGCCAACCGTTCTCTCCGATTCCTCTGGCCATTATCTTCGATCCTTGCAGCGGCACCCCATATACCTGTTTTGAACCTCTACCAAACAAAATAAAGTGATGGGTCCCAGAATTGCCATTCAAGACTTCCAACACAGCAAGATTCATATAAAGCTCCCACCCTGAGAAATTAATCGGTCGGCGACCCAAATGGGGACTATGCAACACAGTGTGTTGCTTGCAGCCGTTTTCGAGAAAGAAGCCTTAGTTACATGGGAGGCAACCGATGCTGGTACATTGGCGTACAGACGAACTGTGAGAGGGCCATAAAACAAGTCCACCAAAACAGAAAGGAAACGCATAAAATATTATAACCCGGTAACAATTTTAGCTTTTATTTTACCGATGTGTCCGTATTCGACATACAACGTCCCCAAAGGAGTTTGAAGGGGGGGTGGACCTACGTCGCTACGATTACCATATTTTAAAGGGTTTATTTTCAAAAATCACAACCGTTTTTCACACCCACATAATCTGTTAGAAAAAAAAAAGAACATTTAGCAAAGCTAGATGTGCTTCTAAGTGCTTGGCAAGCCATGGCTGCAGATGCGAAAGGTTCAAAGGGTGAACAAACAATACTCTTCTTTGTGGATCACGCATGTACGAGACCAACCTTGAAATCGGAATGGTAATCATATACGAAAAAGTTCGCCCCTTTGGTACCTGGTCGCCTTAGGATCACCCTATGCAACTGACCACACTGGTTATTTTTTCGTTTGATCGCCCTTGTTGAAAAAGTTTACCATGTTTCACAACTGAAAATGGTTCCTTACGAGTAGACTTTAAGGTTAGACGAGGTTTCAAATGCATATTTCGGACCTGGCCAGTTAAGGTTTTAAGTTTTGTGTTAAAACCGTCACCGTGTGGGCGTAGCCTCAGATGGCCCAAGAGTCCGGTCTATGTAACATGGACGCAAATTTGGTGTAGTGTCGGCAGTGCAGTGTGTTGTTTGTGCAGTGTGTTGGAGAAAGGTATGAAAATGAAAGTGCTTTTATATGTATGTAAACGATAAACCCAAATAATAAAAACGAAGAAAGAAGTGGAAGAAAAAAAATAAGGACAAGCCTTTATCTATGAATACAAGGGATTCTTCTGGTTATGCAAATTTTGAAGTTTCAACATGGTAGTGATAATTTTGATAATTTTTGTAGTGGATAGGAGATTCTTCATCAGAAACTGGGGTGTAGACCCCAAACTTCCTATGATCATCGAAAATCGTCTCTTGATCTTTTGAAGTAGAAGTATTCAAGCTGGAGGAAGTATTGATGCTAATCTGGCTATTATTATGCTTATGGGTGATTATTTTGGGGATGGAATTATAGTCATAATTGTATTTCTTCAACAAAGAATTATTACTTGTGACAGGAACTGGCTTATAAATATAATTCAGATGATGCATACTGGAACCCGGGGATGATGTGATTGAGTTATTGGAGAAGCTGGACCCATTGGAGTTGATTGTGGTCAAGGAACTTTGGTGCATTGACACAGGAGAAATAGGCGTCAAGACTTGAGGCACGATCGTGTTTGGAATCGACAACTTGAATGGATCTTTGTAAGTTGTCACGATCTGGTTGTACAAGTATTGAGGCCCTTTGGTGTTGAATAACCCGAGAATAAAATCCGACGAGTTGATAATGCATTTGATCAAGTGTTTCTTAATGAATTTGTAGTGGTTGTAGTCCATTTTAGTAACAAATTGGTCGGAAATGTTTTTTGCAGCTGGTTCTTCACCTTCGATGAAGAAATCTTCTTCTTCAATCACGGGGGTGTTCACCGATTGGAAATAGATGTTACTTTCATTCAAATTGAACACTTCATTGATCAAATCCACCATGATCCTTGACAAGTCAATCAAATCACAATCGATCAATTCGTAGGAATACAATGAAACGTAACTCAAATACTCCTTGATCTTGAAAAATTCGTTATTCTTGATCAAGATATTGAAGTCTGAAGACTTTATCAAAAATTCTTCAATGGAAGGATCGTTGAAATTCCATTCTAATGTTTGTAAGATATGTAATTCCATCTGTTTGAACATTGACTGATCGTAGTTGCACTTGTTGCCACATAACTTGATGAGCTCGTGTAATTTTGGCAACCGGAATCTTTCAGTTGGACCTAAGAATTTTCCCCCAGATCCATAACCCAAATCATTGATGGTTTTGATTTCAGCGGAGTTCAACTTCGACACGTTATTCAAATTCAAAAAATGATTGTTGCCACCTTGGATCTTGGCAGCGATCCAAAGGCACGTAGTTATGATCAATTGGGATTGGTCCAACAATATTATTCTTTTGGAGCAGTATCTGTCAAAGATTTTAACAGCTCTAAAGAATACAAACGGGATGATTTTCAATCTGATGGACATCTTCAACATGAAGTCGATCAACTTCAATCTTATTGAATGTGTCAAGTATGGTTGTTGTTTGTACAATTCCAAGTTTGGTTTATTCAAGTTCAATGATTCGACTATTGATTGATAAATTTCTTGGTTGTACTCATTGACGTTGGAAGCATGGTCTAAGACCTCTGCTTTGTATAAGCCGTTGGGGTAGCTTGTTTGTGTGAATTGTGGTACAGACATTTCAAAACTGGATGGTTTAGGTTTATTCTGTGGTGTGTGTAAATGAAGGTTTGTTAAAGATGATCTTTAAATGAGTGGACTTTTACAAAATTGTGGATTAATGAAGGGAAACAAAATTGTATGGAATAAACGACCGTCTAAAGGAGTGGACTGGGGTTGAATTGAATGGAATTGAATTGAAAAATAGGTGGAATCAATGTGAATTGAACGTAAAAACCAAAGAAAACTTGGTATTGAAAAAAATTGAAAAAAAAAAAAGATTGAAAAAGTGGTTGATCAATGCTTTTATTATGCCAGGGATTGAATTGTGTTTCTTTGATGTTCTAATATATGCTAAGATATAGAAAGATAAGATTGAAGTAACAACAAAATAAAGGGACGATAAAAAAAGGGAATTTTCCAAGGCTTTATAACTATAAACAAAAAAGATTGAACCTTGATTTTTTTTTCAATATACTCGAGTTTTTTTTTAAAAAAAACAATTATTAATTATTTTGGTCGTCAAATGTTTAAATTATCCTATTTTTTTAAAAAAAAACACTAATAATAGGAAGTTACACAAAACCAGAAATGTTACATAAATGGACAAAGGTTACACAAAACCACATTATCGACAATTGAAAGAAAACATTCTCAAGGCGACTGGGATGTACGAATATGTTTTAGCTTCATATGTTCTGGCGAACAAACGTACGGTAAATTTCCCATCTGTGAGGCATCTCTCTATAAACGCATATGTTGATTTATAGCCTTATTGGGCTGTTATTCTTTATTCTCATCTCTTTGCCTTAGGCTGTATTTGCCAGACAATTGATAGCTAGGCGAGTGAAAAACTTTATTACCGAAAATCTAACGCTTTTTCCTCGTCTGAGCCATAGATGGGGAAAAACGCACCAGAACAAGCTTAAGCTAAAGGTACTGTTCAAAATAAAGTTAAGGTTTATGGGACGACTTTAACAGAGCTGAGAGGCCAGAGGTATCGACGGTGTTGATGGCAGCTAAGGCCGTTGGGTTTTCCACGGAAAACATGCACTTCACAGTTCAAATGCCTTTTTAGATGTATAATTGTGATTATCTGCATTGTGTTGAAAAAACACAGTGAAAAAAAACCCAAGGTCCCGCCTTTTAATTGGTGAAAGAGGCAGGCCAAACTCTAAGTGGTTAGCTCCTGCCGCTGACCATTGGCAGATAAACCGGCATTGCCCAAAACAATGAAGAACCGTTTTATTATTTAATTAAGGCTATCGGATAAAAATATGCAACTATGGAGTAATTTGAGAATCGTTTCTTTGTTTAAAATCGGGCACCCCCATTGTTTAATTAAGAGCCGTAAAACCAAAAAAATATTTTTCACTAAAGCCATGAGATGCTGTGTTAGGCGTTTACATTTCGGCTTTCTTGGGGCAATTTGTTGGATGTTATCACCATACACCAGTCCCTGTACTGCTACTGCCTTGGCTTTCGCTTTATCGATCGGCTTCCGTATATAGACGAGCGTTTTGCAAATAAAACAGTCTAGTATTAGCGAGGCAAATTTGAAAAAGCCGTTTTGTTCTATTGTGTCTGGCATAGCACTCCTTTTCTGACGCGTACACCAGCCCAAGTAGCCTGGTGTGGTCAACTTTTGCCTTCCTACAGCTGTCACATACAGGTGGCCCATGTACTGCCCTGCAACTTAGTGGTTGCAACCTTTACCGCAGACCTTAAAACCGTTGCCTAGATGGCGTTTGGCGAGCTGCCGACAAACCTTAAACCCCTTCGCAACGGTGAAGCTTATTAGCACGCCATGGAACTGATGCCGTGCTTTGGTCTGGTGGATTTTTCGTGAAAAATACTAAGACTTTTCACAGGCAGATGGCCTTGGCCCTGCAGCCACCCGTTGGTTCTCTCCTTATTCTCCTTTGGCGGCCCCTGGCGCATTGGGCTTCTTCACAACGCAAATCCCTGGACATATATCCTAGTTCGTAGATCCCAGTAGATCCCAGTAGATCCCAGATGAAAAACGTCAAACTCCCAAGTCCTTTGAAATAGCTGGCGTAAACAATAAAAAACCGTTCAATTACGCGGTGCCTCCTGATTAAAATAAATAACTGAAGTTTAAAAAAATAAAACGCCACTTTCTCGTAACCCTAAAAGATGTGAGAGACAAAGACCGAAAAGTTCAGAACCACAAAACTAGGCAACCAATGGTCGGGTATGAAAGGCGAGCGGTGTTTGATTGTCTGGTGCCAGCGGTAGCCCACACAATAGATAATGTACTAATTTGAACTCGGCTCCCCCTTCATATGTACCTCTGCCTGTTTGCCATTTAGGAAAACCTCCTTCAAGTTCCCCCTTTTTATTATGCATTGCCTCCTGTGCTAAACATGCAAGCTGGCGCGGGCTCCAAACCGGTTTTCACCGCATAATGAAAAGCTGGAGGTGGCTAAAGCACACGAAAAAATTGGCGTTCCGCCACCAGTGCTCCCATTTCCCCTAATCTACCGCCAACAGAGCCTCTCCCTACCACCACCCACTGCCAACGGAGTCCCGACCTTTGCGGTAATCTCCTACCATCCAAAAGACCTCCCCACACTCCAAATTACAGCTATATTTAGATCAAACTTGTCTCAAGCTTGGAAGCATATTTAGAGATGTAATGACGTTCATGGCCACCGTCAAAGTCCTTGACGGCGATTCGTTGTCAAACCCTGACGATTGCAAGAAAAACAAGCTTCCCAATGACCCCAAGATGTCCTTCCCGTACATGAAAGTTTAGAAATGGTAAGTTTTGAATCGAATGACAATGGCAAGCTGCGCCGGCCAACCCAGGCGATTCTTCCAGGCCTCGTGGCTCAACTACGCCGCAGGGTGTCCAATGAGCACCAATGAGAACTCACACCACCCTCTTCCACCGTACGAGCTATATTCAACAAGAACTGCCGGCCGTAGAACCACTTCTTGGCCAGGATTGTCTACCAGCCTGACAAAACACCCCCTTGGCGTGCCGAGGCCCCTGAGCATGGTGCAAATTTGACGATAGACCTTGATAGTCAATGGTATATAGCTGCAAAGTCTTAAAATAGCCATTATACGAATATAAATATAAAAATAAGGTTTACCCTTTTCTTGTTATCCATTATGAACAAAGACGTTATAATGGGGGGATTTAGACTATGAATAGACTAAACCATCACCGGACTGCGTCTCTACATACTCGGGCGTTAGACGAGGTATACTGGTGTTTACATTTTGCACCCATTTAGAAAGCCGCAAACATTTAGCTGGGGGCCTATTATCGTCAATTATACAGTTTCCTTCTCTTTTTCATGTACCCTATAACCCATTGACGCTACATTGTGCAAATTCGAAACCGACAACGAGACCAATGCTGCAATATTGTGTTGATTGTTAACTTTATTTGGTGTTACTTGTTCAATAAACGTTAAAGCCTTTGCCGAGAATAAAGTCTTGTGATATTTCCAATTCCGACAAAAAACTCCAATTGTGTACACGTAACATGTTCTAGTGGCTTGTGCCAAAACCACACCACGGAATTCAAGCTGGAGTTCACAGGGTGCATCAGAAATCTCGTTTAACTGAGTTAAATACTTTAACCCTGCTAACATTTAGGACAATCAAACAATCAAAATAATTAACCTTATTTTTGATTGATCTAAACACATTCCCGGTCTTACTTATAGGTACCTTTTGTCTTTCCATTGATGAATGGTATGTGCCAGTTGGGCGTTTTATTCATGATTTTTCAGATTTTTCAATTTTTTCACTTTGGTGCTAACATTCTTGCTTCAAATGTGAATGCTGCCATTGAACAAAAGAAAATGATGCTAAATGTTCTTTTTATTTTCGGTAGACAACACTTTTTAGCCTAAATGGTAGAAAATCTTCCCTTGCAATCAATGCCAGGTACAGGGCCCGCCCCAAATTCTCTGTTCAATGGTTTAGGTTGACGTTGCATGGATGGCATTCCTGTTGCACTTTGTTAACATTGTGCGGTTGAACCCTATGTAATTCCGTACTAAAACCAAAGACCCACCTGAGTCTCATGCATCATACGCCCCAGCCCCTGGCTCCACAGATGCCTTTTTCGATCGATTCCTGCCCCTTTAACCTGTTTTAGACACCCAACCGGTCTATTTTTCATCGAGCCTAAGGAATCTGCGGTTTCGCCTGTTACATTCTGCAACATTCTGCACCTGGCCCCCTTTTCGATCCAGTTTCCGGTTTTGGGACTTTTGGTCCTCACGGTGGGTCTGCCCCTGTGTTGGGCGCCGTACCTCTTTTTCATTACCGTTCTATACTGGTTGTCTTCGCTGTGAGGCCACGGTCGTGCCCTGCCAAAACTCTGCTAGCTCTGGAAAACGCTATCAAAACGCGTTTGCAAACACAAACACAAATCCATAAATGCCATCTAACATCTTTGGCAAAACGTTCGGTGGACTCTTTGGCCCTGGTAGTCCAATTCCTGATGAGCCAACGATTGACTACAATGACACTATCTATTCGTATAAGACTAATCCATCTTCCGAATACACCAAAAGGTCGAACTTGACCGATTATTCGGCATCGGCACCACTACACACTTCCAGAGCTTCTTCCAGGGCTCCTTCGAAATCAGGGTTGCCATCGAGGTACGTTTTCGACGACTCGGACGACGAGTTGAACGACGATATGAGCTACGTGTACAACCAGTTCAACGAAAATTCCACAAAACTATCGAACGTGGCTCCTGAGTACCAAGTGCCTGGCGCTTTCAATTCCTACAGTAGTCCTGTGGCGCCAGGCACTGATAGACTAGGGGTGCCCGTGGCAGATAGGTTTGGTTCGGCTTCTAGGGATAGGTTCATTCGAGACAAGGACGTTTTTGCCCGGAAGTCGAACTATGCTGATGTTAGGCCCCGAGACTCCAGGGTGCCTGACTTGACGCTGGGGTATAGGAAGCCCACGTATCCTAGTAGCGAAGACCTCATCTCAAGGTCTAGAAGGCTACAGGAGCAGTCCGATTTCACGAATAAGGTAGGAGATGGGACAAACAGGTTTCCCAGAGACGACACCAGATACAGAAGATTTGACACAGATTACACCCGGCCCCGCCCTATGTCACAGTCTGTGCCGATGTACGACTATGGGGAGCTTCCTTCTGAGCGTGTGAGTAGTGCAAAAGGAGCCGTAAGGAGCCATACAAGGGATACTGTTAAGGACGATTATGACAACAGCTATTATTCAAGTATTCCTCTGAAAACCCCTAGGTACACCATTCCCGACAGATTCAAGAACGCAGAAGCATTTGAACGCAGGCGAAGTCAAGCAAAGGAAATCCTCATTTACGAGGATCATCTAGCGTCTCACAATCGTGCCAAAGAAGTGATCAAACTAGAGCAAGAGTTCAATAAAGAGTCGGTGACAAAATTGAACACCAAGTATAACCAGTTAAGCAACGGGCTTCAAGAGTTCAAGAATTTGAACACCCTCAATGAGGGAATCAAACATAATAACCAGGTGTTGCGCCAAATCAACGAACTAGTGGATATTCATAATGATAAAGATATAAAAGTACATGATAAGAATTATGATAATTTGAGACATGAATATTTGAATGAGCTCAAGAGCCACCAGTTCTTCTACCAGAATTATATCAAGCTTTTCGATAGGTACAAGAACGTCAAGGACTTGAAGAGGAAGGACACCACCAAAATCAGAGCCATAAGAGATTCCTGCAAAGATGAGCATATTAGGAAGCTATGTGAAGAAATATTGAGCGAGTGAGATGGTAACGGACAATGAATTGGAGTAGCGATATCGAGACACACCAACACAAGCGATGATCAAGACGACAAAGAGACAAGGAATAAAAATAAATGGTTGTGTATTACCTATAAAGCCAAGAGGACACCGGCCAAAGCAGCACCTCCAAGAACACCGACAGGTTTGTTCAAGTTACCGTTACCTTCAAAGGAGCTGACATTGGCAGCACCAGTACATCCACCAGAACAAGAAGTTATGGTGGCAAGAGTGGAAGAAACTTCGGTGACGGTTTCATTGGCAGCCAAACCAAAAGCAGCGAAAGCAGCGATAGCGATAGATTGGAATCTCATTTTTATCAATAATAAATTGGTCAATATAGATAAATTATGTAAAAGGTCAAAACTTCAGGGGAACCCAAATTATTTATGTAGTCGGGGAACCAGTGTTTCAGCTCAGGGCTGTAACAGATAACCATCTCGGGGCCTTTTAATTATCTAAATTGGGCATTTAATTCTCTCAAAAAGGAAAGTGGAAGTCCTCACAAAATAGGGTTGCCGGTTCGTATGCAGGATTACTGATAAGGCCTATCTTTCACCGTTAATCCCTGGGGTTCCCTTCCTACGGATAAAGACAATGAAGGCCCTTCAACGCAGTGATTGGGGTTGCAACAGAGCTACGACAGATGTAATTATTTGTCTGTGGTTTGTGCTTTATAGTATTGATTGTGACTAGCTAGTCTAGTCCTCGTATTGCTTCTTGTTGTCTCCAACGGTGCAACAAAAAGATCTAAAATCTACGAAATGTTTCAATTGCTCCCAACTAAAAACAAAGCGCCTCATGCAACTATCTGTAAGCTATTTTTAGCAGGCACCTCACACCACATGGTTGCTGCTCATACTTGGCACTACTGAATGGCTGTCGATGTAAATTGAGCCATCGTCCATCAAACTTTCATTGATACAGTCATTGATGATAGCGTCCCAGTCACTGGCCAAAACGAAATACATCTGCAACACTGACAAGATGAGTAACCCGATAAGCATTCCCAACCACAAACCGACTAACTTCAAGTCGAAATATAACGACAACACCAAAGCTGCGGGTAATGCGAGGACGTAGTACGTGAACAAGTTCAAGTAACCACCGATTTTTTGTCTCCCTTGACCTCTCAAAATCCCACTAGTTAAGCAAGCCAATGAGTCATTGATTTGGTAGATGGCAGCAACAATCAACACTTGAGAAGCCAATTTGATGACTTCTGGTTCTTTGGTGTATAGTTTGGCTAAGGGCACTCTCAAAGTGACCAATGCAATGCCGTTTATACTGCCCACCAAGAACGCCACGAATATCGCAGCATTGGAAGCAATACGGGCAGCCTTCTTGGAAGCGGCCCCGATGTACCAGGCAATTCTGGTGGAGGCAGCGATGGATATAGCAAAAGGAATTTGGTAGAAGATGATGCAAGAAGTGGAAACGATAGACTGGGCTGCCAACACATCCGTACCGAATTTTGAAGCAGTGAAAGTGACCACTTCAAAAGCCAACCATTCAGCCTCAACCATCAAGACACCAGGCACTGACAAGGCAATCATTTTTCTCCAGTGCTGGAAATATTTCCAACTGAAAACAGACCCGCTAGGCCAGCATTGTGATCCATTGATGAAGAAAATGTACAAGTGAAGCAAACCACACATCAAGTAGTTGGTAAACACCACCGACAATGGGGCTCCGATGAACCCAATACCGACCACTTTATCCCACACAAGTAAATAGTTTAAACACACATTGATAGGAGCACAGATTGCCAAAACGTAGGTAGATGCATGAAATATGCCTTGACTCTGCAAAAAATGTTTTGCATTCTCGAAGAGAATGAAGCCTGGTACACCAAACGACAACACCTTCAAGTAACGAGAAGCAAGGGAACACAATTGGAGCTGGTCTTCTCCTAGAAGGGCCACCAAAATGGCTTCACTCAAGAAAAACCATAATATAAACATGGGCACAAAACTCATCAACAAGAGGTAGTTACATCTCATGAAGTGTAACCCTACTTTCCTGTATTCTTTCAGGCCGTAACTCTGGGCACATAAAGTATCAAGACACGTGGAGACACCCTGAATTATAGCATACCCTGAAATATTTGCAGTCATAGATGAGAGACTCACAGCAGCCAACTCGTTGGACCCCAATTTCCCCACACTGAACACCGATGCCACCGTCAAGGAGTACTGGAGCAAGAAAGTGATGATCAAGGGGACGGAATACCTTGCCAAAACCGTGATTTCAGTGTAATAATTGGTTTCGGGTTCATTATTCAATTCTGACTGGTGAGTAGACAACACGTCTTGGATATCCATACTGCTGTTCAGCTTGACGCTCAATAGTCTGTTATCTTCGAAGTTACGAGACCGGGACAGGGTCAAATTGAAAGATTTGGGGATGCTGTCTGCTCCCACCGATGCTATAGAAGCCCTCCTTTGCTTCACGTACGAAACGATTTCATTCTCATCGATTTCGTGGATCAAACTGCTTTCCTCTTCTGGGACCCGGGACAAGTCTCGAGTGTAGTTGGGAATCTCTGTTCCGGCAGGATTCAAGAATGGAGAGTTCTCTGATTTGGACATACGTATAAATAATTTCACGGATACTCGCCAATTTGTCAGACTAAAGGCGGAATTTGGGCGATGCGCCTACAGAATAATATCAACAACCGTGTATGAATTCGGCTTTTTCAGAGGCCAAAGGAATCAGGCAACGTTTGGCGTATGTTGGAAGGTAGCCACGAGATCAATTGGAGTCTGTAGTAGGGTTGACGCTTTCTTATCCTCAGTGCTTTTGTATTCAAATTTCAATGTGACAAAGTTGAGTTTCGTGTTTTACGTCCCAATTGGGTATCGAGATCCTGCGATTTTTTATTGTAGCTCTATATACGCTTGCAGTCAAAACTTACCATTGAGTAAATTTTTGATCATGTCTCTACCCGTGTAGTGCACGGTTCTATAGAGGGTTTCCAAATCAAAGGTGGAACTGAAAAATTCAATGAACCCGAAAGGCAACATTGCTGGGATCCAACCCTGTGCCAATTCCACGGCATAGGCACCTTCAGGCATCGAAAACTGAGTCATAGTACCTTTTTTCATGTGGTTGCATTCCCCAGGCAAGAAAGTACGGGCTTCGACTTGGTTGCCGTATGCCACCTTCTCGTTACCTGTCAAAATCGTGAAGTAGTCGTCGGCAAAGTGCACACCAGAATGGCCGTTGAGGCCTATTGCGGTTCCAAAGATAATCAAATATTCACTGACGGATGCATGCATAATGAACATGTTTCCCATGGATCCACCGGCGTTATTGAACACCCACTCTTCCCAGTTCAAGTCGTTGATCAAATCGGCACCATAGTGCTGCTTCAACTTAGGGACAATCGCCGTGATGATCTCGGTAGCGTTGTTTCTGTCCGACACTTCTTCGAGTGTCTCTCTAACGAGCACCCCAATGGTTTCGTGGTCAAAAACGTAGTTTTGGGGCAACCACGTGTAGAATAGTTTGTCCAACACTGCGTAAATGACAAGCGGAATCACCGTCCAGTAGAATAACTTCATCTTAGTTGTTGATTTTTTTTTTCAGTTCACGTTTTATAAATACTGCGCAGACGTTATACGATATAAACGATGTCGGGCAGTTTGCACCAGTGTTAAGATTTTCCGAGCGAAAGCCACCAGTTCCTCGGGCCCGCGTACTGGTTCATGTGCTTGGGCAATCCTTGTGCTCTTAAAGCGCAAAATAGCTTCTTATTTTGTGTTTGGATGGGCGTCGTATAGGTTCTCAGCCAAGGTTATGTGTCTGGTGTAAGGGTTTGAGGTGTAAGGGTTTGGCTTATTCTCACGCTCGTTTAATATCTCTACGGATATGAGTCTCCACAGCATTATTGGTTCGTCGTCAAGTGATTTACACAAATTCGATCAGATACAGCAGTACACAAACTCACGTTCCGTGGAAGATGTCGCAACGCAACTTTCTGCACTCGATGGGCTGGACTTATCGTGGAAAGTGGCCCTTTATATAGGGATGATCGAAACAAAGATAAATCAAGGAGACTCTTCGTGTGCCGCTGAATTGGCAGAAGCATCGTCATGTTTGGCCAGGGTGAGGCCTAATAGTGGCTCTCTGGAATTTTTGAAGCTCTTGAAGTTTCGAATCAACGATCTAAACACAGATTACCAGTACTTGTTGAATGTCATCAACCACAACTACAAAATCATGGAATTGGTCAATAAAAAGGTTAATTTGTTAACGTCTTTGGAATACCGCTTTCCAGTGGAGTACAAGACTCTGTTGGTATACAAAATAGTGGATTACTTGATAATCTCCGACTACGACTTCAGGAAAATCGACTTGATCAAATTTATCCATAGTTTCGCCCAGGAAAACGGCCTTCTGATCGACACGTCCCCACTCACCTCACAATTATTGAACATGTTGATCGTGCGGCGGTTTGTGGACCAGCAGACTTTCACAATGTACTTGTCCCAGGCCAAAACAAAGTCAGTCTCTTATTTACATGTTCCAAAGTTGCTTGATAATTTGGTGGAAAATAATTTATATGTGGCTTCGAAATGTTATGAGTCGATCACTTTACAAAAGCTCAACCGATTATTGAGTCTTGATATCGATCATTCACTTATAAGCACCATGATAGTGAAAAACAATCTCCCTGATGGTACCAGATTCGATCAAGTTAACCTTGTTCTTAATTTTCCTGAAATTGAACATGATGGGTATAACAGTTGTTTGAAACTCGTCCAAATAATTTCCAATAGGTTGGCAGTCTAGTGCAGAGCTGGGGCGTGTGGTTCCTGGACTACCTAGGTTTTTCCCGAATTTTCCAGGTCATGTTTGGTCATTTTCTGGTACCGATCGAGGGCTTAGTTTAGTTATTAATGAGCGTTTATCAATTAAGTTAGTAACTTCGAAATGAAAAGGTCAAGGTGCACTTGTTCCATCACTACGTGGTCGTAGTTTTTTGTCGAAAGAGTGTCTTTGTTATGGAAACATTTCTGCCCTATCTGTGAGTTTATTAAAATGCAAATTTCGCAACCTTATTATTCTACTCTTAACTGACTTAGATGTGTAGATTACAATATAATAAAAGTCTATAAAAGATAAGACAATTCTTCACTGATCGCAAGCTCCTTCTTAATCAAAGAAAGGGCCCCAGAATTTCCTGACCTTATGAGTAGCCCCAATTTCACTGATCTTTTTGACTTCTTCGTCAGTCAAAGAAAAGTCACCGACACTCAAAAACCCAGTCAACCTCTCAGCAGAAGAGCTGGTGGTCACAGGCAAAATGCCCTTCTGCAAGTCCCAGTTGAGCACAATTTCCCCGGTGGTCTTGTTATACTTTTTGGCCAATTCTTCCAAGTATTCAAGCAATGGCCCTTCACTTCTAACGGGGAGTAAAGACCCGTAAGCAG
This sequence comes from Yamadazyma sp. yHMH393, assembly GCA_030580255.1. Taxonomy (NCBI): domain Eukaryota; kingdom Fungi; phylum Ascomycota; class Pichiomycetes; order Serinales; family Debaryomycetaceae; genus Yamadazyma; species Yamadazyma sp. yHMH393. The sequence goes on from JAKTSP010000041.1 coordinate 445,208, forward strand.
ACACAAGGATGTTGTTCTTTTGACTATACTCGACAACCCCAGGGCTCTGGTCTTGCAAGTAAGCACTGAATTCAATTTCATTGACAGCAGGAGGAGGGTCCAATTGTTCGAGGTGCTCAACGGCGAAGTTAGAAACCCCAATATCTTTAACGAACCCTTCTTCTTTCAACTTGACCAACTCTGCCCACGCCTCCTTCAAGGTCTGGCCCAGTTTGGTGGGGTACGAGAAGGGAGAATGGATCAAGTACAAGTCAATGTAGTCGATGCCCAAATATTTCAAGTGGGCCTTCAAGGTGGGATAAGGAGTGTGGCCTGGCTCTTGATTGGCTTCGTCAAACTTATCGGTGATATAGAGCTTCGATCTGTCGGCCTTGTCGAGACTGTCTTTGAATTCCGGGTAATTACCATACTTCTCTGCAATGTCGATATGGGTGTATCCAAGTTTGATTGCTTGATCCAAAGCTTTGGTGATTTCCGGATTCTTTTTGGTTGCGTTTGATCCATTGTACCATTTGGTCCCGAGACCGTATGCGATACCGGGGATCTTGTTGCCGCTGTTTAAAGTGAAAGGGGCAATTGGCATGATTTGAGTGGGTTGTATAAGAAAAGGGATCCAAGGGGATTGCCAGCCTTTATATGCGGTGGCAGGGACCAGAGCCACAGATGTGTGGGACACGCAAATTCGTGGGGTTGCTTTTGTGTTCGTTTTTTAGTAATGAGGTTAGTAATGAGGTTAGTAATGGGCTTCACTTTAGTAGCAATGAGCCATAGTAAGAACTGTGGGTAGAGAAAGAATGATGTTCAATCAGAGTACGGCTAAGTCAGACTCAGGGTGAACGGTCAACATAGGTGTGGTATTAATACAATTATATGCAAATAATCGGTAAGGAGAAGCGGAAGTAATACTATCGAAGAAGTAGATATGCAACGTAACTTTTTGTGTAGGTTTCAGGGTTGAAAAGTTGGAATGCAAGTTATATGATGGGGTGGTATGACTTGGTTGAGACACCTTAATTGTAAATGCCAGAGCCTAGTTGCAACAAAGATTTCGCTACCGAGAAAGAATTTGGAGTTGCAAAATGCTTTAAAGGAGAAGAATTGACCGCCTTTTTGCAATCATCAAAAGACTGGTCATCGATGGTCCGATCTACATCCTCAGGGGACTTCGCGGTGCTAGTGGTTAATTTCAAGGGAGTCTTCAAGATTTTGTTGATGGGAGGTAATGACTGGGAAGCACCTGAAGATTCTTGAGAATTGGATAAGTTGGTTGTGAAAGATTTCATACTTGACAGGTTCAAATTTATAGGGTTGGATCCAATCAAAGAATTCGACGTGGATGCTAATGCTAGTTTAGAGTCGTTCAAGGTCAATGGGATTTTGAACATATTATGGGCACGAGGGTTGGAATGGGCCAGGTCCTTTTTGACGGTGAACAACTTCAAGTTCGAGTGGGTGGAGACATTCTTGTTCATAATGAAAGAATTCAACGAAGCCTGTGATTTTTCGGTCAAGTTGATGTTGATGGAGTTCTGGAATGACTTTTTGTACAAGCTGCCCTGTGGATGGGGTCTTTTTGTGATTTTGTGGGACGTCAAGCTAGATAAACTGGATTTGGGTGATATTAACTTTGTGGATGAACTGGAAGGTGATTTGATCAGATATTCACAGTCATATATTTTATAGTTGTTCGGTTTCAAGGAGCTCTTGAACCTGGGATGGTTCAATTTGTACAAGGCCAACTTCAACTTGAATTTCAATTTGGAGACGTAAATGTCGATATTTTCATTGGCATTCAGACAGTTAGTGGATTTCAAAGACCCAGATCTGCTACTCTCTGATATAACGGACGAGGTTCTCAATGAAGAGCTTGACTTCCTAAGCTTTCCAACGGGTTTCAAGCTGATTCTTTTGGTGGATTTGTTGTTCCCATTACTGGTGTAAGACACATTTTGGTTTAATGGACTCAATGCTATTCTATCCACCATTGACATTATGTATAAACTGAACAAAAGGATACGGGGTTGTACTCAGAATAAATAAAATGGCGGGAGCGTCGTTATATAACGACAGATGGGAGACCTCAAGCAAAATCAAGACAGGTAAATAAACAAATACCCAATTTACGAAACAAAACAAAAACACAAATATACGCATTTATCGCGTTATTTATAAATTTGGTCTATTGAGTAATTCTGTTCTAGGAGGTAAAAGGCTGGCACGAATACCGACGTAGACGAGAACCTAAAACGTCTTTAAAAACAGTAACGATCTGGCCGCATCTGACGCCGGCTTAGTGGCGATGGGGAACCCCGATTCTTGGCTATCTGAGTTGGACCAGTTCATGATACGCATTCCTACCATTCCTACAAGGCTCCGCCACTCCTTGCTCCCCTCTAGGCGGTGTACCACGTCAATTGGTCGGCTTGGACCAGACTGCCGGCGTCCTTCGATCGTGGAGTTGGCACATGCAAGATGTAAGGTTCTTGTGTGCTTGGACTGCCCCGGCGTTATTATTTACATAACCCAAAACACGCAACGATTTGGACGCAGCGCACTGACGCAACGCTTTTTTGTTTTCTTTTGACTGCAAAATAAACACTCACCAAAACGGTCTCCCAAAACGGTCGCGCGGTGGAGGGCGAGGGAGTGCGCGTACCAAATCATTGGCGTGGTTTAGTCATTTGCGATATTGCAACGCAAAATGTGATAAGGATTATCGATTCTGTGGTCACCTAGGCACAAAACGTACAAAACCATACGACAAGCACACAAAGCACAAACAACAGGCACTAAACATCCAGCAGAGCTGATTACATAACCCGAACTTTTTGAACAGAGCACCGCCACGTCAATTCCATGTCGATCCGGTCCAAACTTTCGTCTCTCAGGGAGTACTTGACCCCTATCAACAACAGCTCCAATTTCACTACCACCGGGGAAATTTCCCCCGATGAGTTCGTCATTGCCGGGGACTATTTGGTGTACAAGTTCCCCACCTGGGAATGGAGCTCTGCCCCTGCCAAATTACAGAAGCCTTATTTGCCTCCAGACAAGCAAATTCTAATTACCAGGCATGTACCCAGCCACCAAAGAGCCCATGCGTATTTAGGGATAGATGCCTTGGAAGAAGAAGAAGTGACTGAAGACGGGTGGGTCAAGTCCCACAAGGTCACAGACACTAAAGCCACGGGACACGAAACGAATAATGATAATGACATTGATGAACTAATTGATGAAACAGCGGAGATAGACATTGAAGGTGCGCCAGAAGACGACGATTTCGAAGACGACTTCGAGGACCTATCGAAGAACAACCAATCCACATCAAGAAAGTACGACCTTTATATCACCTATTCTACTAGTTACCGAGTGCCCAAAGTGTATTTAGTGGGATTTAATGCCAGTGGCATTCCTTTACTACCAGACCAGATGTTTGAGGATATTTCTTCTGACTACCGGGACAAGACTGCAACCATTGAAAATTTGCCTTTGAGCTACAACACCACGTCTGTTTCCATCCACCCCTGCAAACACTCATCGGTGATGAAGGTATTGATGCAGCACGCCAAGGCTAAGATGGAGAAAGAGAAACTCAACCTGAGCCACGAAGAAGAAGAACCGCACGAAGACGACGAGGAAGAAGGAATCAGGGTCGACCAGTATCTCATTATCTTCCTCAAATTCATTGCCAGCGTCATCCCTGGTATAGAGTACGACTACACCATGGAAGTTTTATAGATATATGTATGCACCAAAGCTTTTACCTATCAAATCCAATCTTGCTGTCGGCTGCAATTGGCGCTCTATGCACGGTAAAAAATAGAAATAAAGCGAGACCTGTGAAAAATAAGAACCCTTCAAAATAATATCAGTAAATTTCATCGGACAAACTACGTGTTTTCTATTGATAGTCACTGCCAATTAACAAAACAAGATGGCCAAACCAGTGGTTAAGGGTAAAAGCAAACGCAAGTCGGTCGAGGAAGTGCCAATCGATGAATCAGTCTCCAAGAAACTGCCTTCACCTTCCCTTCACCACAAAGTTCACAAATACACTGGAACACCGGGTGAAGAGGAGATAGATGCAAAAGCGGTGAAGAAAAAACTACACCAGTCTCGGAGAGTGGTGTTTATATTGGGGGCATTCCTTGGGCTCTGTGGAGCCGTGTTCTTTACCACGTCTTCCGAGTCAATGTTGCTTAAAGACTTGGACCAATATTTAGGTCCCGATGCGTTTTCCATGGGTGATTTCTTTGGAGACTGGAAAGACATGGTTCCATCGTCGTTGCAGTCGATTTTGAGCGATGTGGACGGCGAAGGGGGTAGCGGGGAACTGCTACATGGGTCTGCCGAGTCGTTTTCCGTGGGGAAACGAATGGTGGCCCAAAAACACTTGCTGTCGAAATATAACGTGGTTATGGTACCTGGAGTTATATCAACGGGGATAGAGAGTTGGGGGTTGAATGACGACGGAGATTGTCCGTCGATCAACCATTTCAGAAAGAGAATGTGGGGGTCTTTCTATATGTTGAGGACGATGGTATTGGATAAAGCATGTTGGCTAAAACATATTATGTTGGACCTCGAAACTGGGTTGGATCCACCAGGGATCAAGTTGAGAGCAGCCCAAGGGTTTGAAGCAGCAGACTTCTTTATTGCTGGCTACTGGATCTGGAACAAGATTTTGCAAAATTTGGCGGTTATAGGGTATGGACCAAATAATATGTTGAGTGCTTCTTACGATTGGAGATTAGCTTACTTAGACCTTGAGAAGAGAGACGGATACTTCTCCAAAATGAAACTCAGTATTGAGTTGAACTACAAGCTTAATGGAGAAAAGACTACTGTGATGGGGCACTCGATGGGCTCCCAAGTGATTTACTATTTCTTGAAATGGGTCGAAGCTGAAGGGCCCCATTACGGTAACGGAGGAAGAGATTGGTGCAACAAGTACATCTCCTCTGTCGTCGACATAAGCGGGTCATCTTTAGGTACCCCTAAGACCATCACAGCGTTGCTTTCGGGGGAAATGAAAGACACGGTCCAGTTGAATGCCTTGGCGGTGTACGGATTAGAAAAGTTTTTCAGTAGAGGAGAAAGAGCTCTTTTGATCAGAAGTTTTGCAGGAATCCCATCGATGATTCCTAAAGGTGGGGACTTAGTATGGGGGAATGTGAGCCACGCCCCTGATGACCCCACCAACACCTTAATGACAGAGGGAGCCGCATTGAACGACTCCGAATCTTTATCTGGTACCAAGACCGATACTTTTGGAAGGTTTGTGTCGTTGAAGTCGTCCATTTATGGGGATAAAAATATGAGCATTGCTGATACCATCGATTTCTTGTTGGAAAATACCCCAACGTGGTTTTCAAACAGAGTCAAGGAACAGTATTCTTTCGGGGTTGCACACACCAAGGAAGAATTAGAAAGAAATAACCACGACCATTCAAAATGGAGCAATCCGTTAGAGGCAGCATTACCAATTGCTCCTGATATGAAGTACTATTGTTTCTACGGGGTAGGGAACCCCACCGAAAGAGCTTATTCTTACCATGATGCTGGAAAGGATCCTATTTTGAACATCACCATCGACGCAGAAGCAGCGGATCCCGTGTATTTTGGGGACGGGGATGGTACGGTGAGTCTATTGACCCATACACCTTGCCATCTTTGGCAAAGGGAGAACACCATCTACAACCCAGGTAAAGTGCCAGTTAAGGTTGTGGAAATCAAGCATGAACCAGACAGATTTGATATTAGAGGGGGTGCTAAGACTGCAGAACATGTGGATATTTTGGGGTCTGCTGAACTAAACGAGCTTTTGTTGAAGGTCGCCAGTGGACAGGACGAAGACATTGAAAATAGATATATCAGCGAATTGAAGAACATCGTTGAAGGAATGGCGTTCAACTAAGTGCTGGTAAATGCTCGGATCCCTTTTGTTTTGTTTATGTAGTATATTGTACGTTTGACTATATTGCACGCTTGACTTGTCTCCTTATCGATCTCTGGCCTTTAGCTGTTTGTTAGTTGCAAAAAGGGCGGATCAAAAAATCCCGTTAACACGGGCTTATTTCACCTTTTCTTGGGGCTCGCGGTCAAGTGCACCTTTTTTCCTTTTGAATAAACAAACGTCGATAAATCTACGACTCGTTCATTAGTATACAACGACAACTGTAAGGTCAAAATGAGGTACGTACAAACAAAGATTTCTTAGCGTGGGATAACGTCAAAAATTGTTACTGACTGTTTTTTTTCTTTTAGCGGTAAATTTGTCAGAGCTTCTAAATACAGGCATGTTTTTGGGCAGGCCACCAAGAAAGAACGTTGCTACGAAAACTTGAAGGTTACCAAGAACGCTTGGGATTCGGATATAATCCAGGCCAATGGAAAGTACATCTCGTTGAACTGGGACTCTTCTGGAGGTGGGGCATTTGCCATAATTCCAGTGGAGGAGGTAGGAAAGGCTCCCGATACCGTTTCCTTATTCAGGGGACATAAAGGCCCTGTGTTGGACACATCTTTCAATCCTTTCAACGACCAACAGATTGTCAGTTGTTCGGATGACGGGAAGATCATGTTATGGGAAATCCCACAAGACTACTCCTTCCATAAGTATCTTGACGGGAACGATGAAATCAAAGACATCACAGAGCCATTGAAAGTGTTGAAGGGACACACCAGGAAAGTTGGGAAAGTTCAATACCATCCTTGTGCAGAAAATGTCATTGCTTCTTCCTCTTTGGACTATTCCGTCAAGATCTGGAATTTGGACACCGGCAAGGATGAGATCACCTTGCAACATAAAGACTTAGTGACGTCCTTTGCATTCAACTACAATGGGACTTTGTTAGCCACCACATCCAGAGATAAGAAATTACGTGTGTGGGACATCAGGTCTGGGAAAGTCGTTTCCGAAGGTGCTGGCCATACCGGTGCCAAGCCTTCAAGGGTCACATGGGTTGGGAATACCGATAGAATAGTTACTACTGGGTTTTCCAGATTGTCTGATCGTCAAGTTGGTGTGTGGGATGTCAACGCTATTGATAAAGGTCCAATAGACGGGTTCTTGGTTATTGACCAGTCTTCCGGGGTTTTGATCCCTATCTTTGACGAATCTACCTCCATTTTATACTTGGCTGGTAAAGGGGACGGTAACATCCGTTATTATGAATTCGAAAACGATTACTTACACGATTTGTCCCAGTACACCTCCACCGATCCACAAAGAGGGTTCGCTGCCACTCCTAAGAGAAGTGTTAACGTCAAGGAAAACGAGATCTTGAGGGCATATAAGACAGTCAACGATCATTCCATTGAGCCTTTATCGTTTATCGTCCCAAGACGGTCTGAACTATTCCAAGAAGATATCTTCCCAGATTGCCCGTCTGACAAGCCCGCTTTGACCGCTGCTGAATTCTTCGACGGGAAAGAGTCTAACGGTCCATTATTGTTCAGTATGGAAGCATTGTACGAAGGTGTTGAACCATCGATCCATGAATCCAAGCCTTCCGTGAGCGTCAACGCTGAGAAGGAAAAGGTTGTTGCTGCCAAAGAAAAGGAAACGACCAAGGAACCAGAGGCCGAAGCTCCTAAGAAAACATCTTTGGATAAGTTCGAAGAATCTAAGGCCGGTCTTTCAGATGATTCTGTCAGGCCTGTGGATGAAAGCTTAAAATCTTCTTCCGAAGTGAACAAACTCCTCGACAAGGTTAACAACACCAGCGATATCGAAGACGAAGTTCCAGGTGATATCAAAGACGACGAATGGGAAGAAGTCAAGAAGCCAGAGGAGTTTTTGACGTCCAAATTGGCGGAAGAAACAAACAGTGAGCCATCATCTACGTCTACACCAGCTCCAACCTTGAAATCCGAGGTGGCCTCTGAAATCCCAAGTAAGGCTTCCACACCAAAACCAGAGCCAAAGGTTGAAACCAAAGAGGAACCAAAACCCGAGCCCAAGGCAGAGGTAGCACCTGAACCAAAGGTGGAACAAAAAGAACCCACGCCTGCAAAGGTCACCAAACTGGAATCAGAAAACAAGCCTAGAACCGAAAGTAAAGCCCCTACTTTGAAAGCCACCATCGACAGGTTTGCTTCCATTGTCGATAGCTTAGAGGCACAAGTGTCCAAATTGACTGCTGCCGGTATTGAAAAGGACGAAAGATTGTCAGCTTTAGAGAAGAAGATTGAAGAATTTCTCAAGAAGTAAGCTACTCTCGTTTATAAAATAATGTACACTAAATCCATGCCTATTCTTTCTTCAAGTCGTAGAACTTTTTGAAAATAAATGAAGTCAAGTTCATGGTGTCGAAAATGACCATACCATCGAAGGTCTCGTATTTCTCCCTATTTTCGTACTGGAGATTCAACAAGTCGTCCAAAGATATGGACGTAAATGCACCGGGTATACTAACAGATCCCGAAGCTGCTTCAATGGTGAATTTACCAACTTGATGACAGCTGAACATGAAGTCGAGCTTGGAAGAATTGCTATACCTTGAATTCAAAGCACCGCCGAAATCCAATAGGATCTTTTGTTCCATGAGCTTCTTGGATGAGTACTTGTAAGAGCCGAACTTAGGTAATCTGTTTGACTTTTTGAGTTCCCTGTGGTAAAAGTATTGTTTGGAGAAAATTGGTATAATATTGAACAACTTCTTTTCTTTTGGTTTCAGTTGAAGTTCTGACAATATGCTTTCAATGTGATCGTTATAGTCCTGATGTTGCTTCTTCAAGACCCTTTCTTTTTCAATCAACTTCAAATCCGTTTTCAAGGATATTTCGAGCTGGGACTTTCTGGACAACCTTTGCTGATGCTTAGTTTTGATATCAATAGCGATTTGATTCAAAATCTCTTGGTATGAGTTGTTTCTCGAAACCAACCCCATGAACTCTAATTGCAAGATGGTTTCCAAAGCGTTCTTCTTCAACTCGTGGTAGGTGATTTGGGTCAAATCTCCCAACGATGTCTTGTGATATGCCTTCTTTTTCCTTGGGACAGCTCCATTTTCACTCTCTTTCCTTTCTTCGTGAGTTATTTCACTGAACTTCTGTTCATGCTCTGCTTTGATCCCTGAAACCAAAAGCTCCAATAGCTCGTCCCCTTCTTGCACCCTGATTATGTACAAGACAGATCTTTTAACCTGGGTGAAGATGGCGTTCCCCTTCGTATCTGCGATAGATTCTTCCTTGGTAGTGGGGTTCAAACTCAAAGTCAAGGTTCCAAGTTCTGATATGGATACCAAATCATTTGCAGAAGTGACAGCATTATCTAATTGTGAAGCAACGACGTATAATTGGTCGTCGGAACTTGGAGCAACAGTGTCAAGGTTATTTTGAATTATTTTTTCAATTTGAACCATATCGGACACTTTCATAGTCAACTTTGGTCTATCATGGGTGACAATGTCATCATAATCATTCAATTTGTATGCCGACTCAAGTCCTGGCACGTCGATGATTCTGTTTATAATTGACTTAGCAGTTTCTGATGATATCTGAAGGTACTCGTTCAATGGTTTCAAGAAATTGTCCTTGAATGGCTTCAAAGAGAATACTTGTACCAAGACTTTGGCAATTGACTTCAAGTTGCTCTTCACCTTCCCGGACTCACGTTGGTAAAGGTCCATGGTAGAGAACCCAAAACTGTCTGGGTTCTGGAAAATGTTAAGGATATAATGCTTCATGAGGATCACTCCTGCTACTGCCAAATGCTGGTTGTCAGTTCTATCGGGGTACGTCAATCTGGACAAATTGTAAGCGTTGGAGCAGACAACCCTCACATGCAATGGAACCTTTTTAATTGACATGTCCAATACATTCAACACCTCAGTTGAATATTCTCTCAAGTTCATCAAGTTTTCCACGAACTTACTGGACACCTCGGGGTCTTTGATGGCCATCTGGGCAGTGGCTTTAACATCCCGATCGCTGAACCCATTGATTCTCATATCCCTTTCAACAAGCCCATTGTTTATCACGGAAGGATCGCTTTCAAAGTCGAGTTCGTCGTTGTCTATGATCGACGTTACAACTCTACCAAATAACGACTTTAAGTGTAACCTTTGATAGGTGTGGTTGTTGAAATGTAACAAGTAGTCAATCCAAAAGCACATGTTGGACTTGGTTATATCAGTCAAGTTACGGCAATGTGTTTTCCCGTCGCTTTCCATCAACGCCAAAATCAACTTCATCAACGCAAACTCTTCTCTCGAGTGATGGGTGGTAGAACTGTCTTTGATGGGGAACATCATCACCAACGCTTTTTGTAAGTTTTTGAAGTTCTTGCTTTCCTTCAACTCCAAGTCGATACCTTCATGTAATCTTGTAAGGTAAAGCGGCTTCGTTTGCAAAAGATAGAAAAATGATTGGTATAGTTCAACTCTTTCTCTTGAAGACTTGCTCAATTTCTCCAAATTCTTGACGTTGATATCCTCGTCTATCTCTCTTGCAACGGCGGGTTTGTACTTGTTCTTGATGAAGTCTTCAACCGAGATCTTATTCTTATCTAACAATCCCAACTTGATATCCAAATTTTCAATCAAGGTCTCTAATTCTTCATTGGCTTTGGATTTTTCAATGATCTTGTCCTTTAATTCAGCCAATTCCATTTCCTGCTCAAAATCCATGTCATTGTCACTCAACAAGTCAGCAAATCTTCTTATAATAGACAACGGGGGGTTTTTCATTGTGATTAACGACCGGTAAGCTCTCTTGGCAAAGTTACTCTTGATGTAAGACTGTGCCTTGATCACAGAATCCATGTTTTTGTAGTAGTAAGCGTCGATAGAATTGAACTCTCTTCTTAACTGTCTTCCTCTCACTATGGACTGCAAATCGATAATTTCACCCACGTTATTGTAGCAGTCTTCCAATTTTATATCCCTTTTAAATCTGGTCAACACCCCCCTAAAGACAGATTGCAATGTGGTGATATCGTCCTCGAAATGGTGTAAGTATTCGTTCACGCTTTTGATGACAAACCGTGTTCTGTTTCCTCTTGCCTTGGCGAAAAGTTGGCTCATGGTGATATCTTCATGCAACAAGGTGATCAATACATTGTTACAAAGCCTCGTTCTTGTAACCCCTCCCCTTGCAACACCTTGAAGCTGTGTCAATCTGGACACGTTCTTCTCCAACACGTACTGCTTAAAGAAGAATTGTCTCCTAACAGCCTTTCCACGTATGAGACTCTGTAACTTGACAAGGCCACCACTATTCTTCAATCCGGTGATTAGACTGTTGATCTTGTTCCTTTGATAGATGACTCTACGAGCCACCGACTGGAGCTCGATCATTTCAGGTTCTATAACGTCTTTGTGTTCCAACACCGTCATGGACTTGTTGTATACAAGCAACATCTTGATTTGCGATTGCAAATCGACCACCGAAGGCACATGAGCCTTTAACTCTGCCTTCACCAGCTTGAACTGGGTTCTCATAGTATTACCACGAATGAGACTTTGGAAACTCACAAAGTTTGAGGCAAACGAACTGAGATCGTAGTTGTGCTTGAGCCTAAAAAGTTTGGACCGGGCAATGGCTTGAAAGCCGACGATCTCGTACTTGAAGAGCATCACCTCGTCTCTGTGTTTGTGAATAGTCCTCATTCGGGCCATATGCCCTCTTATCACGGAGATGAACTGGGTCAATTCGTCGCTGTATGATCTCAACATGATTTTATTGACAAACATCTGGTACCTGAAGGCAGCACCCTTGGATAAAGCCTGAAGTTTGACGATGTTGGAGAGATGCGCCTCGATCTCTGGCGTGTAGTACTGGCTGTCTCTGTAGTGAGCCGATGTGGTATCATTTTTGGCTTCTGGGGTAAAAAACTCATCGTTGACTGGTTTCGAGATCGGGGTCGTTTCAGCAGAATCAGAAGACGTCCAAAATGGGTCTTCTTTTATCCCTTGTCTGTCCACTACCTTCAGCTCAAGCTCAACGGGCCTTTTCACGATTCTCGAAGGGGACAACTGTTTCTTGGGCAGATTTTCGATTGCTTTGTTCATGTAGCTACTTTCAAGCGTGGAGTCATCATTATCAGCACTAGCGAAATTGGGTAAGCCAGCGCCCACCAATGCCCTATTAGCAGTCCTGATATCTTCAGCCAGGAAGCTGCATTTCCCTACTAAGTTCTCTATTCTTGGAAATTCGGGATTGGATTTGTGTAACATGTAGGACATTGCATGAAGACAAAACCATACTTTGGGTACGTTCTTGGCGTCGTACAAGTCTGTCAATTCGAATGTAAAAAGATCCGGGACATTCATGAACTCCATGAGCTTGAAAAACCTGTTGATATTTTCGGTATGTCTGAACTGCAATTTGGGATTGGTGAACACCGATCTTCTTGTGGGTAAGATAACATTGGCGAGTTTAGCCAATATTATTCCATTTCTAATGTCGGATATCAATTGAGCAGGAGACTTTTCAATCTCTTCTCCGACTACCTTCTCCGACCATTCTTTGATGGCAGCTATTCTGCATAAATATTCGTATCCAGGAGAATCGGTGGAGGTGCTGTTTCCGGGCGACGATAAGTATGGTTTATCTTTTAGGGTATCAAACTTGTCCTTCAAGGACGGAATGTCCATTACTTTTTTCACGGGGGTTTCGAAACTTCTGTAGTTGCGTTTGATTGGCGAGCCCGACCGACTGGAAGTATTGGAAGTTGGGGTTTTGAAGGAGGAGACCGTCACCGAAGGAGTCTCGAATTTTGTTCTTAATAATGCTGTTTTGGTTGGGGTAGACTCGGGGTTGACATCCAATTGTCTGGCAAGCTTGTCCAAGTCTTCTTCAGGGTACGACTTTTGAATGTTTGCAGAATTATGTTTCAAAGTGGGTTGTAGCGGTAGTTTGGAAGGAGTGTAAGGCATAGATTCATTTTGATCATTGATGGAGTCTAAGTACCTTAGTGCTATATTATTTTTCATGGGGGACGTCATTATGATTGACGGACTTTGAAAAGAAAAAGAAAACTGAGAAGGAAAGATGTTTTTGTGAGTGGATGTATCGAAATGTAAGGAACCGTATCAAAATAACAACATAAACGGTTTATATTGATTAGTGAAATTTATCTGTTTTGAGTAGAAATGTAAATATAAACAAGAGCGTCGTTGATGTGGTATGTCGCGAGATGGGTAAAATGTCGCACACAATATACAAATGTCGCATCGGGTTTCCCCAGGGCAGCATTTGGAACCTGTGCAGCCGGGTCTATTACGACGCCTGGGACGCCCGGAGGTCCTCGTTGTACTTGTTCTCGAGAAACAGCGTCAATTGAGTTATGGTGTCGATTTCAGACAATTGTTTGGGAAGCGTGTCTTTGAGATGGTTCAATTGAATCAAATGTTCCTCGTACTCACTTAACATCTCCTCCAACTTCTCGTCAGACGCGTCTAGTACCATGCTATCATTGATATCGTTTACCTCATCATCTTCTTCGTCGTTATTATCATTGTCATTGTTGTTGTTGTCATGTTCATTAGTCTTATCTTTAGTTTCATTATCGTCATTAGCATTCTTCTTCTTCTCCTTATCCAATCCGCTCAAAAATTGAGACACACCCTCATCTACACCTTGCACAACCAGGCTGTACTTGTTTCTGAACTCATTGGGTATGCTCTTACGCAAATTGGTCACTTCGATGGTCTCATGTTCTATATCTTGTAAGATCTCTCTGAGCCGTGCATTGAGCTCAAAGTCAAACGGTTCAGTTTTTTCTTTCGGTTTCAATGAAAGCAAATCGGATATGCTGCTGGAATTCTTGCCCCCCATATCCAACCCATCCACTACCATGGCGTGCTTGGCCATTTCGAATACTTCTCTCAAATGATCGTGTAGCAAATTCGTCACTTTATTCTTCATCGGATCGTTATTGCTTGTGGGGAGATGCAAGTCGAGTTTTTGAAGAATGTCGTTCAACACCTGGCTATACACATATTTCAAGTCCTGCTTGCTGAGCTGTAGTTTCTGGTGATTGTGATTCATGTGCTGTAGCGTGTTGTTTATTTGTTATTGTGTTTTGAAGACGTGAACTAATGCAGTTCGCACCCGCATCAGAAAAAAGCGTGCCCCAACCATTAAAATTCCAGTTCGCACAAGTCCTTTACCAAGTTGACCAACTTTTCGAATTAATTTATCCTAAAACTTCAATTCAAGGAGACTAAATTTCAACCGCTTAGGTGATAATAATCTTGAATGTCTGAGATACTCAGTGACGAATATACTCCCGGGTTTGCCCCCTTCTTTGGGTTTGCCGGTTGTGCAGCAGCAATGATCTTATCGTGTACAGGAGCCGCTATAGGAACTGCTAAGTCTGGTATAGGTATTTCAGGTATTGGTACTTTCAAACCAGAATTAATCATGAGGTCCTTGATACCCGTGGTGATGTCTGGTATTTTGGCTGTGTATGGACTTGTGGTGGCGGTTTTGATTGCAGGTGGGTTAGATCCTTCTACCGATTACACATTATTCAAAGGGTTCATGCATTTAGCCTGTGGCTTATCAGTAGGATTTTCATGTTTGGCTTCCGGGTACTCTATTGGAATAGTGGGTGATGAAGGGGTTAGACAATTCATGCATCAACCCAGGCTTTTCGTGGGGATTGTGTTGATCTTGATTTTTGCCGAAGTGTTGGGATTATATGGGTTGATTATTGCGTTAATTTTGAACACCAAGGGTAGTTCGTAAGCTGGTGAACTGAACAAGGGACCATCAACGGAAGCAGAAGCAGAAGCAGAAGCAGAAGCAGAAGCAGAAGCAGAAGCAGAAGCAGAAGCAGAAGCAGAAGCAACTACGAAATTGACTGAAAGCCTACGAACGAGCTCGTTCTACTTAAGTTCAATAGAGTTCATAAATAGTCGTTGTATTCTTCAAATAGAAATAATTAAGTTCAAAGTTCAAAGTTCAAAGTTCAAAGTTCAAAGTTCATAAGTCCATACAAGACATTGGATGAAGTAATTAAGTCGGAGTCATTGGCGTAATGAAGTCGCTAATGTCATACTCACTAGAAAGGTTTTTCAAAATCATAAATAGATGTACTCCCTACATAAATATATAAATACTAGACTACTTTCTAGGAGCCAACTCCAAAGTCTCTTTTTTAACAGCAGCCCCTAAATCCTTGTTGACCTTTGACCAGTATTCAAAAACACGATCTTGGATTTCCGGTTTGGCGGCAGAAACATGAACAGCAATGTTATGAGCCAAGTGTTCTTGCTGGTGTGGAGTCTTGCCAATGGCTTCATACATTTTTCCGGCTTGTTCGAACTCTAAGTCGGAAGCACCCCAATGGAAAGGAACAGCAGCCCCTTCCCAAACTTCTTGGTCTTCCTGGATAGAATACTGCTTGAAGTCAATAGGAACATCGGTAGCCAAATAATTTGGATGTGCTCCCAAATTACCATTAACAGTCATGGCTCCGTCTCTCTGGATAGGATTGAACACACGGCCAGTTACAGGACAGTTAACAGGAATCTGTTGGTAATTGACCCCCAATCTGTGTCTGTGGGTGTCGCTGTACGAAAACAATCTTGACTGCAAAACAGGGTCGGCACTGGGTTCCATACCTGGAACAGTGTGAGAAGGAGCAAAAGCAGCTTGTTCCACGGTAGCAAAGTAGTTCTCGGGATTCTCGTTCAAAACCAACTTCCCAAATCTTCTCAATGGGTAATCCTTGTGAGGCCAAGTTTTAGTCAAGTCAAACACAGAGAATGGAGCCTTTTTGGCTTGTTCCTGTGTCATGGTTTGAATGTAACAAGTCCACGAAGGGAAATTACCTTTGTCGATGTTTTCAAATAAATCTTGTTGGGCAAAGTCAGGGTTCGAGCCTGCCAATTCACCAGCTTCTTCATTAGTCAAAGTCTTGATCCCTTGATCAGTAACAAAATGGACTTGAACGTAGTGCCATTCGCCTTTGGCGTTTGACCACTTGTAAGTGTGACCGGAATACCCATGCATGTGTCTGTAGGAAGCCGGAGTTCCACGGTCACTGAACAAGGTGGTTACTTGATGGACACTTTCGGGGTTGCTAACCAAGTAGTCCCAGAAAGCGTTGGGGTCTTTCAAATGAGTCTGAGGGTTTCTCTTCTGGGTGTGGATGAAAGGGGGAAACTTGGTGGGGTCTCTGATGAAGAACACAGGGGTGTTGTTATACACCAAATCCAAGTTCCCTTCTTCGGTGTACAACTTGGTGGAGAATCCTCTGGGGTCTCTGGCGGAGTCAGGACTACCGGCTTCACCCCCAACAGTGGAAAATCTGGTGAACGTCTTGGTCTTCTTGCCCACCGTGTCTAAGAACTTGGAACGACAGATGTCGGTGATATCGTCGGTAACTTCAAAGTACCCAAATGCACCGGACCCTTTGGCATGGACAACTCTTTCGGGGATTCTTTCCCTGTCAAAATGGGCTAATTGGTCAATAAGATGGAAATCTTGTAAGAGCAAGGGCCCGTGATTGCCAATTCTTTGGGAAGCAAAGGCTGAGGGCACTGGTTGCCCGTTGGAGGTGGTATATTCTTTGGCCATCTTTGGATTTTTTTCAATGTATTTGCAGTGTAATTGATACTCCACTTTATTTCTTTGATGGGGGTATTTTCACCCTCTTTTATATTGCCATTGTTTTTGCGTCTCTAATATTTGCACCCGTTTTTATGATTGCCATTTGTATTAGACTTTGGGTGTTCTCCTGTATACAATTTCCTACTACCCAACCCTCCCAAAAAAAAGGGCCACTTATAAGGTTGCGATTATTAATTGTTAGGGCTAGACTGACAGATCGTTTGTCGTCCGATGTTACAGCTGTGTTGCCGGGGTTTTTTTTGACACCCGAGCGATTTTTGACAGGCTTTTTTCGGTGAAATGTCTCATCATTTGACGCCAGCCTTGCTTCTAGTAGCCACAGCAATTGTAATCATATTTAGTCAGAGCCTTGGTTAGTCAGTGCGCAAAAGTGTTTAATGTTAACCTTGGTAATACAGATTTAGAGTTGGATATGGCTCTTTGTAAGCAATACATTCATCTGGCTAATAATTGGGCATTTGGCGGGGTTGTTTGGTGGCGGGGTGGAGATGGTCTAGATACACCAAGACCGCCACGTTTTAGTAATTGTCCACTGGCTCCTCAGTCGGTCTCCATTTTGTCTTTGGACTCTCCGTTAGCCTCTCCGGCCTGAGAACCGATGGTCACTTTCCCTTGGTTGTCGATGTACTGGTGCTTATTTTCTTCCAAGTATTGCACCGATCTGTCAGAGTCCAAGAACAACATGTAGGCTCTTTTGATATCACTTAATTCCACGGCGTTGCTTCTTCTCTTCAAGGTTATCTGTTGAGACACCGAAAGGAGGTTGGAAGCGTACCTCAAACTGGTCTCTTGGCCGATTTTCGTCAAAAGAGCTAACGCATCACCAGTCAATTCGATTTCTTCCTCTTGAGACCTGATCGACAAAATGGTCTTGATTTCTTCCGAGTTGTAGGAGGAGGTGTGGATGATGATGGATCTGTCCAATAAATCAATGGGCAATCCGTGGGGGGACTTGTAGTTGGTACCTCTGGTGGTAGACATGCCTCTGTTGGTGGCCATAATCACAATAGGTGCAAAATCGTCTTCTAACGCCCGATTTATGAACGAAAAACATTCAATGTCCAACATGTGTACTTCGTCGATGAACAACACCCCTGGGACGATCTCTGCTTTACCTTCCTCTTTCCACTCGGCAACTTTGGTGTTGATTTGGTCTCTCACCTCTGACCTGATTTCTCCAGTGTCTCCCGAAAATAATGCCAAGAACCCTTGTTGTCTTGAGTTGATCACATCGATCTCGTGTAAGGATATGGTGTGGACGACTTCTTTACGTTTCTGTAATTCGCCTTCCGGACATTGCACAAACTTTGTATCGGGACCCATGGCATCGTAGTCTCTGGCTCTGGTGAAAGATTTACCCAATTTGGTGATCTTCCCGGTGGATTTATCAATCGATACTATATCCCCGGCCAAGATTTTTTCCTTGGTCAAACTGTCAATCATCTTGTTCCCCAACTCATAGATCGTCTCCATATCGGTAGTTTTGATGGTTAATTTCCCCTGTTTATGACCACCGGTGATGGATCTGTCGATTTGGATTTCCACTACTTCCCCCTCGATAATTTCTGTTTCTTCTTTGATCTTCACACCAATTGACTTCCGGAAAGCTTGAGTCAAGGCCTCGGTCTTTGACAAGTCCAATGAAAAGATTTCTGATCCTGCAATAGCGGTAAATGGCACTTCAGTTCCTAAACTTTGCGATAAACCTGTGGCGATGGCGGTTTTACCAGTAGATGGAGGTCCTGCTATCAAAACGGCCCGTCCTGCAATTTTGCCTGCTTGGATCATTTTCAATATAACCCCGGCGGCTTTTCTGGCCTTTAATTGTCCGACCATTCCTTGTGCCGATTCTTTTGGCTTTAAATTTTCATCTAATCCCAAGCCTGATATATGGGAATGTGCTGCGATGAGCGACACGCCGTTCAAGTCCTTGGATTCCGCACTTGTGGTGATTGTGGTAGCCTGAATTAGTTAGTACTCGGTGTTCGTTTTGATTCAACACATTCCGGTGATAATAATTCACATACCATTTGGGTAAAGATTGAATTGTATAGATGAGTTTGTTCGATATTTTCTGGTGAACGAGCGTTTTGCGAAAAAAACAAAACGATAATGTCGCGACACCATGAAATGACGACATCGGTTTTAGGGTGGTTATAGTGTTTATGGTGTTTATGTGTATAAATATTCTAAGAACTACAATTTGGAATCTGAAACAATAGATCCTTCTTCATACAATGAAGATAAGATTTCTGCAAAGAACTTTTTTGCCATGGGCCTTTTAACCTTCATGGTTGGGGTAACCACGTCTCTGTCGGTTGTCAAAGGTTCAAATTCGATGTAGGCGTTCTTAATCTTTTGAAAGCCCTTCAATTGTGCTGCGTTGTTAATGGTTTCGACCAAAATCTTCTTGTTTGACTTCTCGTTGATTAACTTCAAAAGCTCTTCATCGGATTTGGTTTGCAATTCACTCGAAGGAATTTTGCAGTGTTTAGATAAGAAACTGATTAAAGTGACCTTGTCAATTCCCAAAACCCCGATCAAATAGTTCTTGAAAGGATCACCGTGAACAAAGATCTGTGACAACACCGGGTTGCAAGATTGGTAAGTGTTTTCAATACTTTCAGGTGCAATGAACTCTCCTTGTGCAAGCTTGAAGAAATTCTTCACTCTATCAATGATCGTGATTCTACCCAACTTTTCATCGAGTTGAACCACATCCCCTGAGTGATACCAACCGTCCGAATCAAGGGCCTTGGCGGTTTCTTCAGGGTTTTTGTAGTATTCCGTGAAGTTTTGGTGACCCCTAATCAATAGTTCACCTCTAGGGCCGCCCTTGTCGGTCAACTTATAGTTCAAATCAGGTAATTCCCGGATCTTGACTTCAGTATTCACAGCAGTGGCACCAGAAGAACCTGGCTTGGCTTCATAGGGCTGTGTCAAACAGAACCCAGCAAAGGTCTCGGTACACCCGTACCCTTGAGCGATACCAACTGAGAAAGCAGATTTCAAGAACTTAACAGTTTCTGGGTCAATTGGGGCAGAACCAGTGATCAAAAACTGTAAATTGTCAAACCCAAATTGAGCTCTGATCTTTTTGATAATTAATTGATCGTAAATCAATTTCCTGCCTTCATTTCCATCTGCAGACCCTTGGGCTTCCTGTTTGGCATTGAAAACTCTTCTGAAAATGGCCTTCTTCAACTCAGAAAGATCGGGGTTGTCGATGGTGTTGCTTTTGATAACAGCTTCGAACTTGTTCAACACTCTGGGAACCAAAGAAATCCTAGATGGTTTAGCCAATTTCAAATCTTCAATTAACGTCAAAGGAGTGTAGTTAAGTTGAGGGAAGATCAAAGTTGCACCGGTAGCAAGCGAAAGCAAAGAAGTTTCCCTTTCGAAAATATGAGCCAAGGGTAAGAAAATAAACGCATCTGGAGTGCATGTGGTTCCACACATAACGAAAGCCAAAGAAGAAGAAGCGGCCCGATGAGTCAAAGAAACCCCTTTTGGATAATCTCCAGTGGTTCCCGATGTGAAATTGATGGTGTACAAGGTGTCCGCTTTAGGTGGCAAGTTAGGAGTGTTGAAGATCTTTCCTAAACCCATAACCTGACCGAAATCCAACAATTTGATTCTGTTTTCTTCGGCATGTTTGATCAAGTGGTCATCGTAGCTGAACAATGGGTCCATGGACACAATCGATATGACATGACCCAACTTTTCAGGAGCACTCTTTTTCAAAGAAATCAACCCTTGTATGTGTTGCTTGGAACATACAATGATAGGACTTTGAGTCAATTCCAAAATGTACTCGGTAGTATTGGGGCCTAAAGTGTCATACAAAGCAGTATTGGTGATGGAATAACTGGAACACGCCAAGTCCGTTAACATCCACTCGTATCTATTGCTGGAGTAGATCGACAATACAAACGAAGTGTTTTTAAAGTCATGACTGGTATACTCGGTCAAATGATTATCGATTTTGGCATGACTTTCATGTTTGGAAGCATCTTTGAAAGTGTTGTTCTGCAAGTGGTACAAAATCCCAGACCCGAAGTTATTCTTCATTGTTTCTGCTTCCTTGAAACTGATATCCTTATAGTCAGGAGCACTGACATTTTGTTTATAGTCAAAAGGTCTGTATCTAAAGCATGGGCCGTCGGGTATTTGTTTTGCAACATCTTGGAAAACACCGTACACCGTTTCCAACCCTTTGAGCAAAAACTCCTTCTTGATTTGGGGAGAAGCGGCGTTTCTCCAAATGGCCGAATACCCTGGAGTCTCGGTGCCCGGAACTGGAACCGATTCGGCCGCCTTGTCAAGGGGAAGATACTTCTTGTACAATTCCAATGATGGAGCGTTGTTGGGGTTGTCTAAAACGTAGTTCGAATCAGGGGAGCCTAGCATGATACAAAGAATAAATAGAAAATGAAATAGTGAAAAGATAAAAACGAATAAATAGCGGAGGGGTTTTGGGGTATTTATATTATGTTGACCAAGTTTGAAATTATGGGGTAAATGGTGTATTTCCTTCGGCTCAAACGTTTTTTTTTTCAGAGATTTGCGGTCGCTCGGCGATATGGCGGCAACGCACTGGAGCCTTGGGGCCAGCTGTGGTATTATGTAGGGAGATGTCCTCAGCGTGTATTTACCGAAAACCCCAAATTGCCGGTATGATCCGTGGCGGTTCCTATTTATGACTTACTTTTTGAGGAAGAACTTTAATCCATTGGAATAGTCGGTTTTGTACATCATCAAATCAATGATTTCCAAACGATCGTCTGGCTTGTCGAACCCGTTCCGCTGGCCGAAGAACTCATTGAATTGGTCCACCGTGGACAACTTGTAGTACTTGTGTCTCCTTTCTTCCGCGTCGCCAAACATTTTTCCGGCGTATTCCCAGTTCCACTTCTGAATGTCGTTGTAAGATCTGTTTTCTCCTTTGATGGCCCTTTCTATCGTGTATCCTTCGTTGTTCATGATGAATATCTGCGGCCGGGTAATGTTGAATCTCAAGTATGTAGACAATTCCTGTGCCGTCATTTGTGCTGACCCGTCCCCTTCGAAAAGTATAACTCTTCTGTTGGTGATGTTTAGATCTTTCAATGCTATGGAGACACCCAACGTGGCAGGCAATGCATACCCTATCGATGCGTAGTACGAATTGTAGATCAATCTAGCGTTCTTTTTCAAGTGTAAGTTGGGCAAATCAAATGAGAACGATGATATTTCCGATAAAATAATGTCGTTCTCTTTGATGTTGGAATTGACAAGGTTGAATAACATGTCTTGGCTGATTCTCTTGTCACCAGCACTGTCAGTTTGAAGGATTATCTGACCATCATATTGGTATTTGGTGACGTTGTCTGCTTGGGACAACTTGGCCACATCCAAATTGTCAGCAATGCTCCGGAAAAGATCATTCATGGAGAAGTCCCTTGACCCCGTCTTTTTGCTTTTAATGTAATGGTAATCGTCATTGATCTTGACATAATCAGGATTGATCAAAATAACGTTTTTGATGTGTTTGAGGTGGTCATAACCGTAGAGCCCTTTGGTTTCGAAATTAACGTAACCAAAAACAATCAAAGTATCGGTATCGTTCTGAAAACTTTCGATGATGTTTGGGTTTGGGGCTGGATAGATTCCAATGAAGTTGTCCAATGTCTCGTCGATGTATTTGGCAATCCTAGAAGCGTACAACTTCACGGCCTTATTATTTGCAAGTTTGGAGATAACGGCGGAAAACGTCTCATATCCGTGGAACTTGTACACCAAATCGTCCCCCATGATGGATGGTGTTTTGGCGTCGTACAAATAAGACAAGATTTCGCTGGTCAATTTGTCTATTTGCAGCTTAGCTGCAGCATCACCGTGGTACTCTTCATACACAAATGGCTCATTCAATCTGGCGCTGGAAACATGGACATCGGGCAAGTCCGCAGGAATGTACAAGTACCCAGGCCTTGATTCTCTCAAAATCGTAGCAATAACCCTGTCGATCTTGTCGAAGTTTTCTCCGTTGTGCAAGCCATCGAAAGTAAGGGTCTCAGTGCAAACAGAAACAGGTTCACTCATTTTTTCATACACATGGATGTCAGGCTTGGATAAAGGGTCCTTCGCCTGGATCAAATGGTGCCAATTCTCCGACTTTTCAGCGGTGCTTTTGTCATTCTGTTGTTCTTTTGCGTCTGAAACACTCCCGACGATATGCAAAACTGGCACATATTCAGAAAAAGCACTGGCTACCCCATTTAAAGCACTTAGCTCACCCACGCCCAAGGTGGTGATCAAAACGGCAAACGTCTCCAATATTCGAGCGTACCCGTCAGCAGTGTAAGCGGCATTTAGTTCATTGCAATTACCGACAAACGTAACGTCTTTCTCAGTCACCGAATCGGCGTACAAATATTCCATCAAGTTGAGGTTGTAGTCACCTGGCACACCGAAGATGGACTTCATCTTGGGGTTGGCTTGAAGAATCCTCAAAAACACATACTCCCCCAAGGGGATGTTTTCAGCTAATACTGTCATATCGTTATCTGACGTTTTTTTTTACACGGGCAACATGGTGTTTAAATAGTTTAATTGTCTGGCGCTTATGCGAGGGTATTGCCGGCTTCCCACGCTTTTTTGCTAATTTTGTTTTAGGGATCTCCCGCCACATCGGTATAACACGGACTTCGTCGCCACACCAGCGGAAGGGTGCAGCGTTAGCATGGGAAGGCACTCGGTTAGCTCTTGCCCAGAAGCCGATCCTAGATCTTGCCCAGAATCCAGAGCCTAGATCCTTGCACAGTGTACCGCGTCACAGGACTGGACGTAAGTCGTGTGGTAATTTGGCCAGGCGCTTAGCCTAGCATGGCAAGGGTCTTCTGTAGCTTGTATTCATCAAAACCACCCTCAATCCAATCCAACATATCAAGGCTTGGTTTTTCAACGTACAGATACCTAACAGAGTCGGCAAACCCGAAGTTGAAGTCGTCCACTTTCACCTTGCCCCCAAACTTCAAGTTGTGGCATTTCTCTATGATTGCAGTGGTGGATATGTCTGGAATGATTAAGGTGTTGGACACTTCGTGGACCCGTAGCTGGTGGCACTTCACCCATATCACACACCCCTCCAAATTGGTGAGCGACACGGTGCCATTTATATCAATCTTCACCACCGACTTCGTGCCGTGCTCCATGTTGACAGAAGAGCTCTTGGCATCCACCACTACACAGTGGTCGAAGTGCCGTAGAAGGAGGTGCCCGATGTGGTCCTTCACTTGGATTTTCTCAAGGGAGACGTTTTGTCTGAATGGCGTTACTTCAAACTTAGGCGCCGAGATTGGGGCCAGTGCCTGCTTCTTGATCACCGGGGGACCTTCAAAATGGAACGCCACAACCTCAAGAGAGCTCTTCTTGGCTTCCACCAACTTGGACAACGAATCAAGGGTTTCAAGACGCTTTTGTTTGGAGTAGTTCGTCGCCGTGGGAGAGTCATCTTGCGCTTTGAGGGTGTGTATTTCATGCCTCAATTGAAGGATATCTTCGGTTGTTTTGGCTGCCACGATACTCCTTCGTAAAGCTGGGTTGTTAGTAAAGCGAGAAAGCGACCAAACGTGACGTTTGTGGAATTCCAGACGTACATTGAATCTGTTCATTGTTCATTGTGAAATGAAGCAGAGATATGTTTTTTATGTTTTTCTCGAGGAACTTTTTCATCTACTATAACGCCAATTTTGCAGCCGGAACTCTAAACAGTTTCACTTTTGGGCAGTACGGTGGAGGTCTTTATAAAGCCACTTTCAAAAGTGAACCCTTTCAATAACACCGGACCTTGGAACCCACCTTGCTTAACGCTCACAACCGCCTTGTGGATCACGAAAGATACTGCCACCAACATTATGTTCAAGTTTTGCTGCACAAGCAGAAAAATGTCGCTGAAGGTGACGACGGTGACGACGGTGTTGGCGACTATCACCAGCCCACCGAAAACAAGGCCACAATACGATCCAAAAACCCCGGTGGCGGCCCGGTAACGTAGCTCGCTGGCGTTGATCTTGTTATGGGAAAGGATATGTCTAAATCGGATGTGACATAAGCAAATAGTGGCATAACTAAAGAACACCGATAAGCCACTGATGGACATCAACCATTCAAACACTATGATTGAACCCTTAGGAGACAACACAGAAAGGTAAGCGATAAAGCCAAAACAGGAGGAAGTAGCAATGGCCGCTAAGGGGCGGCCTTTTGTATCCACATATCTCAAGAATTGTGGTGCCTGTCCTGATTGAGCCAAGGAGATCAATGTTCTCGACGAAGCGTAAACGGCGTTGTGGCTTACTGACAAGATCGATACCAAGATAACACCATTGAACACTCCACTAAGCATTCCAGAGCTGAAACTGGAGTTTAGCAATGCCAAAACGAACGGTGAAGCCGATAGGTTGCGGGAGGAATGGTTTATTAAATTGGGATGGTCAAACGGGACAAGAAGTCCAATGACCGCCAACGACGTCAAGTAGAACACCAGAATTCTCCAGAAAATTGCCTTGATCGCTTTAGGAAGTTGCTTGACGGGATCCTCGCTTTCAGAAGCTGCTAGACCTACTAGCTCGCTGCCGGCGTAAGAGAACTGGGCGGCCACCAAGACACGAATGAGGTCCTGCACCGTCACATTGGGAACAACCATGCCGGGGTCGGTCAAGTAAAGGAACCCAATAGGCCGTTCGCTCATTAGCCCACAGTCAATGAGTACCCCCAACACCACAAATAGCACGATGGTGACGATTTTGACCATGGAAAATGCCGCTTCGAAAAGCCCGTAGTACCTCACGGTGAATAGATTGAGTATGGTGGTGGCAGTGAAAATGACAGTGACGAGAACCCAACGGTCGATGGTGGCAAAAGCAGACCAAAACTCTAGTACAAGAGTGAACGAAACGAGCTCCAAAGGAAGTAGAAACATCCACTGTAAACAGTAATTCCACCCCATCGTATACCCCCAACTTTTGTCCACCATAATGGAAGCATACCTTATGAATGACCCGGATGAAACCAAGGCCACCGTGAGTTCTCCCAAGGACTGACAGGTCACAAACACGAACGCTGACACCAAGATGTAAGCTGCCAAAACCGGCACTATCCCGGTTGAGCTCAAACTTTCACCTGTGCCCACAAACAACCCTGTGCCGATAGACCCACCAATGGCGATCATCTGAAGTGAAAAACCGCTGAGGTTACGGCTGGGTTTTGGGCAAGTGGACTCATCTGCATGGTAAAAGGACAGGAGAAACTTCTTAAATGGGTTCTTTTGCGGTTCTAATGTGCTGGAGTTTGTCGTTCGGGTCTTAGATATTAAATCGGTTCTTTTTGTGCTTGTGTTGGGAGCACTTGAGCATTCAGTTTCCTCGGCCATTGATCCCGCGAGAAGTAGTGGGTCCGAGCTGGGGAAAGCGGCAGTGCATGATTGGGATCGTGGCCGGCGCTCCATGCTATAACGACTGTTGTAACGACGGTTTTGAGAAATAGGATGCAAAAAGAGTTTTCGCAGCCAGTTTTGGTAAATTTCACATAATAGATAATACAAAGAGAGTTGTAGAAAAAATATGGATCGTTGATAACATGTGAGTATATAAATTTGATCGAAGGAAGAACCTAAGCCGTGGAAAGACGGGTTCTGCCAACCAAGTGGTCAGCGATGTCTCTGGTCTTGGCCCAAGAGATCTTTTTGGGCATTCTTTTGCCGAGTTCTGTTTCGTAATCGTATAAATACCTGATTGGAGTGTATTTGATATGTGACGACTTCACCCCCAACACAGAGGCGGTGGCTTGGACTTTTTTGCTGTCACGAGGGAAATCGATGCTGTATTTGTCTTGAGCAACGTTTTCAATATTGTTTTCAATGAACTGCACCGCTTTGATAGCAAATCTAGCAGCTCTGGTTCTATCAATCGGAGAAGGTAAGCCACCCTGTTGGACATGCCCCGGAATAGCTGTCTTGGTATCGAATTCACCTTGCGATTCTTCGTTGATAATATCAGCCAACACTTGGGTGGTCAACGTTTTGGAAGCATTGGTACTCTTTAAGATCAATTTCCCGGCCTTGGATAAGCCCTTTTCAGTAGCAAACGACTCCCTCAACGACCTGATATCCAATTCCAACTGGCTCAAATCAATACCCTCTTCCGGCACGTATGAGGCCTGGGCCCCTGTAGTCAACGATGCAAATGTGGCAATATATCCCGAATTTCCTCCTTGAACTTCAATGACGAAAGCTCTGTCTCTGGTGGCAGAAGCCGATTGCTTGATAATGTCACAGTAGTCGGTCAATGCGTTCAAACAGGTATCTGCCCCCAAGGAATAATCCGTACCTGGCACGTTATTAGAAATGGTAGCAGGAATCAACACCATGGGGATTCTGAAAGCCGGGTACGAAACTCTAGCAGCCTCTAACTCGCTCAATGAAACGAAAGCTTCGAATCCACCAACCAAGATTAACCCGTCAAACTTATACTTTTCAAAGTAGTAAGCAATCATTCCGATGTCAGTATCTGTAGGGGTGTTTCTGTTGGTACCGATTTCGGACCCACCAACCGAGTTCCACCCTTCAATTTCCAACCAGTCAATCAGCCTCACCGATTCGTGTCTTGCCAAACCAGAGAAACCGTTGTGGATGGAGTAAGGTGTGTGCCCTTGATACATGCAGTAAGTGGCCATAGCATAAACCGCACTGTTCATACCACCGGCAGGGGCACCCACGTTGATAATGGCGATGTTCTTCCTCTTTTCCACCGGCAAGATTGGGTCATGATGATTGGCCGAGTTCATGGCGATGAAGTTTTGCAAGTGTTCGACAAACTCCGAGTCTCTTAATGCCATAGCTTTGTCAAAGTCTTTAGCTTCAATAGCAGCAGCCACAGACTTGGTGATTCTGACGGCATCCACAAGTGGCTTTCTGACAATTTTATTTTCATCGATAGCAATCAAAGGAGATGGTGTTTCAGGCGTACACTCCAAAACCGCTTCCACGGCTTCGACCCCCTGTAAAGTGGCCAAGATTCTGTCGTAAGCCACGGCGGTTCCACCTCTTTGAACATGGCCCAAGGTTGTCACTCTGGTGTCCAAGCCCAAAACGTCCACCAAGACGTCTTTGACCTCGTTACAAGAAATTGGGGTCAATTCGTTGGTGATGGCTCCTTCAGCAACGATAACAATGGTCTTTCTTTTACCCTTTTCCCTGTGCTTCGACACGATCTTACACATTTGGTCTTTCCAGTCCAGGGACGAAGCCGGTTTTTCAGGGATCAAAATGTAGTCAGCAGAAGTGGCTATTCCAGCCATCAAAGCCAACCACCCACAATGTCTGCCCATAACTTCTATCACAAAAGCTCTGGAATGAGAATTGGCTGTGGCATCGATATAGTCGATGGCCTGGCAGATCCTGGCCAACGACGAGTAACATCCGATGGTAGCGTCAGTCGTGGCCATATCGTTATCAATAGAACCCACAGTCCCACAAATGTTCAAATGCTTGTAGGTTTTATATTGGGCATCAGTGATGGATTTGTTGTCTCTTAACTCCTGGATCAAGGACGGCCACTCGGATCTGAACAAATCTGCACCTGTCAAGGACCCGTCCCCTCCACACACGATCAAAGCATCAATCCCTGCTTCAATCAAGTGCTTGCATCCCTTCAATCTTCCAGCCCGTTCTTTGAAATCCATACACCTAGCGGTTCCAATATTGGTCCCCCCTTCGCTCAAAAAACCACGCACATCTTCCCAGCCCATCTCCTTGATGTACGCCGGGCCTCCTCTCACCAATCCTTCGTATCCTTCCATCACAGCGAACGCCTTGCACCCTCTGTAAATGGCGGCTCTTATAATTGCTCTTACGTTTGCATTCATTCCAGGAGCATCACCCCCTGAAGTCATCACCGCAATGTTTCTTCTTCTAACACCGGCTCCGGCGTCCGCCAAGTTACTGGACGAGACGTTCTTGGAGATCGAATTGGACATGGACAAGGGTTCTGCAGGGGCCAACTTATCGACTTTGGGGATGGAAGTCAAGGGATTGCCTTCGGTGGTGAACCCAATGATCGAACCCAAGGGGTCAATGGTGAAGCATTCGTTGGGGAACAATTCGTTGGGTGCGATTTGCACCGCATGGCCCGAGTTCTTCAAGACGTTGATCAAATCATTCAAATTGGTGCACTGCAAGATAAAGGTGGACTCCGAAGCCCTCCAATCACTGTTATTGATTTTGGCCGACAACGCTTCCACGTCCTTGGCGATTTGGTGTGCTGAGCGGGCCTTTTCTTGGCTGACACTGATTTTGACCGCCAACTTGCCATTCTGTGATACAAGAAACACTCCGTTGTCCTTCAGGGAATGGAACTGGAAGCCCACAATAGTAGTGTAGAAATTGACTGTCAATTTCAATATACGCTCGTCTGGTGCATATAAGCATAGTGACGATGCTCCGTGGATAAAGGGAATCGTCATTTTTGCTTTTATTATGATGGTATTTTGCTGTTCAACAAAGATTTGTTTGTGGAAGCTGATGTCTTTTATATTAAAATGGGTATCACCAGTTGAGAGGAAAAAAACTCCGGACGGAACACAGTCGTGCGAAGGCCATTTATTACACCCTTTAAAAAGAGGTGCCCGTTCGTACAGAGAGCACTGTTTTGGGTGTCATACAGGGCCGGTCCTACGGAGCCACGCCATGGCGGTAATGGGCGACAGACCCTTAATATGGGCCGAGCTACAGGCCGTCGTTTTGCACCGTTGGGCTCTTTACATCCGGTAAGCGCAGGTGCAATTTTTCCGTCAGTTGATGGAAACGTTTTGTGATGTCATTACCACCGGATTACCAAAGAAAGTGGAATTGTGCCAAGTTCACTGCCCGATGTGACGTAGGAACGGCCTGGGACATTGCAACAGGAGAAAGGATGTTTTCAATAGGAAAACGGCATCAATAGGCGGCCGTTGGGCCTAGGAATCCAAATATTTCAGTGAGATGCAAATTTCGTGCCCAATTTCGTGCCTAAAAATACTACCCTATATTTTTGGCCACAGGGCACCAGGAACTCGGTTTTTTTGGTCGCTCAATAGTCCTTCACTCCAACATAGAATATTGACCTTTTCAACACTTCAAGCACCCCATTTTCAACGTTTTCAACCTGGTCTAAAAGGTGACCTTCGCAGGTATGAAAAATACGCACACAGTTTCGCAGCCGGTGCCTTGCCCCCGGGTTACGCCCCCACCGCACCGCTCCGCGTCACAGTAAACCCCATCATGGAGTCTGTCCAGAATCTCAAAATTTTCACTCGTTTTTTTTGCTATTGGAGAACAACTTGGTTTAAAGCATTCCTTTTTTTACGTTGTAAATAGAACAAAAAGTGAAAAGATACACGCCATGTCAGACCAAACACCCGTACCCGTTCCATTGAACGATATCACCAATTTGAATATTCCAACTTTGCCCAGATCCACCGTGACTCCAGGCCAAGATCAATTGAATCCTTTTTTCCAATACATAAATGATGTTTACACCAACATTGCCGACCACAGAAAATCCTTGGATTTGGTCAACCCCGGAACCATTGAAAACATCAACAAGGAAGTTAGCAGAGATGTGTTCTTGAACCAATACTTCTTCACAGGGTTAAGAGCCGACTTGAACAAAGCATTTTCCATGTCTCCTGTTTTCCAGACTTCTCATACTTTATCTACTGGATCCAATGTTTTACCACCATACGCCTTTTCCGCCTTATACTTCGGTGAAAAATGCTTCTTGCAAGGTAATGTTGACAACGATTTGTCATTCAGTGGCCGTGTCAACTATGGGTGGAATGCTAACAACATTTCTAAATTGACCTTACAATTTGCCAACGCACAACCTGCCATGGTTCAATTAGAACAAGACTACCAAGCCAATGATTTCTCCATCAACTTGAAGACCTTGAATCCTTCTTTCTTGAACGATGGCTTCAGCGGGTTAGCCGTGGCTTCTTTATTACAATCTTTGACCAAGAAATTGTCTGTAGGTGTGGAAGCTAGTTACACCAAACAAGCTGGTGCCCCAGCCCCAGAAAGTGCCATTTCTTACTACGGTAGATACCACGGTGGGAACTGGATCTTCTCCGGTCAATTGTTGGCTCAAGGTGCTTTAATTGCTTCTTTCTGGAGAAAAGTCACTGACAAAGTTGAAGCTGGTGTTGAAACCCAAGTCACTGCTGCCATGAGACCAGTCACTGACCCAATGATGGGTACCCCAATTGGATTTGAGCCTGTCATTGAAGGTCAGACCACTGTCGGTGCCAAATATGAATACAGACAATCTGTTTACAGAGGTCAACTAGACTCTACTGGAAGAGTTGGTGTTTTTATGGAAAAGAGAATCTTGCCAACCATTTCCATTTTATTCTCCGGTGAAATCGACCACAAGAAGAACAACTCCAGAATCGGTGTTGGTTTACAATTCGAATCTGCCGGTAGTGAACAAATAATGATGATGCAACAAGGTTTAGTTGATGCTAATGGAAACCCAGTTCCTGGTGCTCCTCAAGTTGCAGGTGCTTAAGAACATAAAAAAGCTGATCCATAGATTATCAACCTCATTTTTTCCCTGTACCTTGTTAAGTTCATTCTTGTAGTAATTACGTTACTAACTTTGTATATAATATAAAACTTTCATAAAAACTTTTAAAGAGTCGTATTCATGCAAATAAAATAAATAGCCTACCACCCGAAAAACCTGGACGTTAGACTCTTCTTCGAAGGTTCTGGGGTGGATTTCTCGTTAAGGAGTTTATAAACAACATCAGCTTTGAGCTGGGTGGATTGCGGTGTGTTTCTGGGTGTAGTCGTAGAACGTGATCGCCTGTCGTTGGTAACAGAGCCACCGTCATCTCTGAGACTCAGATTCGTGAGGTTGCCAATGCCGGCACTGGTCCGAAGTGCTTTCGATTGCTCGATGGTGGGGAGCCGGCTTTGAGACGATCTTACAGACCGGTTTTCCGACTTATCGTTGACAAACAGAGCCAAGTTCCGTTGGGTAATGGATTTGTAGATCTGCCTGTAGGTATTCCCCAATTCGTTGGGTCCATATTCATGACCACTGGCAGCACTGTACGAGCGACTATGAGGAAGTGGCTGGCCCGGTTTGGGAACTGGATGGCCACGAGCATTTCCTCTATCTGGGTCCATCCAGTTAGTTTCAGGAGCATATAACTCACTTCTTGAGGACCTTCGGGACCGCAGTTGGTTATGCATACGGTTGTAGTTGGATAACGAGGTGGTGGGGAACTCATCACGGTCCGGTTGTGGCTGGTAATGGGGGTTGCCATATGTTTCGGCTGCAAGGTGGGGGCTTTGGGCCCTGCCGGTTAGAGGATACTGGTGAGGCTTTGGCTGGACAAATGACGAACTCCTCGACATGGGCCTGGATTTGGAGTAGGTGAACGACTTTGACACAGACATGGACTCTTCGTATTCGTCCAAGAGGGAATCCATGGACGAGTCGGACTTGTTATCAGGCACTGTGCCGTTTTGGTGTTGGGGGGTGGTGCCGTTCTGGTGTTGGGGAGTGTTGTTGAGATAGGTGCCAAACAACTTCTGGGGTTTGGTGTGGTACAATTTGGCGGTTTCTGGGGTCTCGGGAGTGTGCACGGCACCTCTGATGTCAAGACTGGCCATGGCACTGGAAATCGACTTATTGGAGCCATCCCTGGGCAAGTTCAGTAGAACCGGCGGAGGGGGCGCCCGAAGAGGCGACGCTAGCTGGTATGTGCTGATGACTTGGGAGTTCTGATGAGGTGAAAGTGGCGCCGATGGAGGGCTGTCGGGAATTTCGCTAGAAATCTGGGCCAAGTTGAAGTCAATTCTGCTTGTGTCAGCACCAACCACCTCTGAAATGGGGTCAATTACATGCCCAGGTTTGGACAGGGCCGTCGGTAAATGCAGAGACGGTGGTTTGGCCCCAATGGCTAGGTTCCGGTACAGCACCGTGGACTCTAGTACCGCCTCTAGTCTCTCTACTACCTCGACGTCGTCGGTATTTATCAATATTTTCCAGTACCTCTCGGGATTTACCAAAGGGAGAACGAACTGATTGAAATCTACCCGGAGAGCTTTCAACTTCGGCAACAATGGGTATATGAACGAGGGTCCACACGACAAGTAGGTGACGTCGCCGTTGTGTAGCTGGAAAATCTCAAACTCGCCGTGGCCTAGTAAGCGGCCGGTGCCAGGCAGTTGCTGATTGTGGTCGGCATCTCTACCTTCATCGAAAACCGAAATCCTGGAGCTCTTGTAATTGAATAGCGTCACCTTTTCGTCCACATATATCAGCTGTCGCTTGAGTTCCGGCACAGGCTCGACTGCAGGACTGGAGGTGTTGGACTTTAGGTTGTCTTTTAGGCCACTGAGTACACCACTATTCATAGCATCATCACTTCGTTTGTACCGCATGATTGTCTGTCTTCTGGGGCTCATCGGCACCGCGGGGCCCGGTTGAATGGGACTAGGTCGTTCACCGTTCATTGTCGAGTAAGGGCGGGTTCCATTTAGGTCGTTATCCTCGGGATCTGCTGTATGTGGTGGTGCAGGTTCCTCTTTGGCCGTCTCAGGTTTGTCTTTCTTTTTGGTCCGTCTCCTCCGCCTTTTGGCTGCCGCCTTATTCGTCTTTGCAGCTTGGCCCCCAACCGAGCTGTTTGTTTCAGGGCCTTTCTCTCGAGACTCTAAAGAGCCTGTGGGGTAAATGGGCCCACTAGCATTTTGGGTTTCTCCCATGGCGTACGGCTAACTTTGAACAATACGGCTGTTATTCAAATTGCTCTTGAAGTCGTTGACTGAGTTGCTACAACAATTGCTTGGGGTTACACAGGAAGGGCAATCCTTTAATTGCCAGTGAATATATATTAGCTTTGTTTTTATGTTTTGTTTATGGTTCGCGAGTGCTTAATTTTTCACTGTGATATTGTTAAAGTCTAAAGAGAGACAGGTCAAACGGTGATGTTGAGAGGCCATAACAAGGCGGGTAAGGCCACACATAAGGCGGGTTATCGAGTTGTAGGAATCTATAAACTACCAGGGTTCAATGCCAGTAAAAAGACCGATATTCCTGTGGATTTAGGCACCAAGCACTTGGCCTTCACCTCTGAACCCACTAGCAGGGGTCTCTGTGGCCGTGGAGAACCCCAAACCACCGGCTTCAGCATCGTTACTGAAAATGGGTTTGTAGGCCACGGTTCTGTTGTCGGCAGCATCCTGTTCACCGACAAAGTCCACCACGCCGTCCAAAAGACCGATCAACCACGCCAACTTCTTTTCGATGGTGATGATGATGCCAGAAGGTGGATACAAGATTCTCAACTTGTCGAAAGCCAAAAGGTACCCACTGGAGATTCCTGCCAAGTGGCCGAAAAAGGAAGATCCGGGCATGACAATGGTGACAAGGGCTAAGATGATGAAGGGGCTGTAATTGGTGGGAATAGTCACACTACCGGAGGAGAAGGCCACCGGGCGAAACTCGTGCTCTTTGAGGGCATAGTAGGTGATGAACAGAAACACCACCCCTGAAAGTCCGATAACATGGGTGTTTCTGTAGAAAAGCAATCCTACAAGGCAATATTGCAAACCAGCAGACACCGCCAACAAATTCAACGTCACTCCTGTGTGGACAGTTCCGTGATTCTTTTCGAACCGGTGCAATGGGCCAACCAACGCAAAGATGTTGAATAACCAGTGCACGAAGCCTTGATGGTACAACAAGTAAAAGGAAATGCGATTCAAATCGAGTTTGAAAGGCGCCAACGGGTACAAGCTGAATTTGTGACTGAGAACACCGCCAGTTAAGAAATCAACGATAAGGAGAATCAACGTGAAAGGAACGAGCCCCGTGGTGAGGGCGGGATACTCCTTCAATGGGAAGTTTTGAAGTGTTGGTAGCTGTAAAGAATCCATTGTGTGTTATTTATTTTTTTTCTTTTTCGGTGCCCGGTTTTTATGCGTCAAGCCAGGACCGTTTGGAGCTGGCAATGTTCAAGTGTTTAGCCGGAGGTGATTTTGGTGCTTACTGTGGTATGCTGTGGGAAGAGGCAGCGCCGGTGCGTCTTCTTCCTTATCTTGCACTTATCTTGTATTTTCCTCCACTTTCTCTCTTCCCTCTATTCTCTCTTGCATTTTCCTCCTCTCTTCCCTCTATTCTCTCTTGCGCTTCCCTCTAAGTCGCCGTTCTCTTTCCCCCTGCCTACTCTGTTCTCTGTCCCTCCACCTTCTCCTTGAACCCGTGCAACATCTGCAACTTGTTGGCGTTGCTTCGCTGTAAATTCTCAATTCGAAGCTCTCGATCTTCTATGCTTTCTGTGATATCGGGCACTTCCTTCAAATACTGCTTGATGTTGTTCAATTTGAGTCTGATTCCGCCAATTTGGTTGTCAAAATTCTTCGCCTTGATCTTGTCCGTCTTGAGGTCATGGAGGATGCTGAAAAGATCCGGCACTAGCTCTTGTCTGTGAAGCTTTTCCAACGGGGTCTCTGGCACATCAATCTGCATGCGGTCGGGGGATTGGGTCCTGGATTGGGCCCTAGACTGCGTTTTCGAGTGAGCCGCCGTTTGCAGCCGCAGCTTGGTCGGCGACGGGCTCTGTCCATCTTGTGACATGGCTTTGACGGTGGGTGTTGGTGTAGGAGTTTAAACCTAAGCAAATTTGGAGTCTGAAAAAGCCAGGCCGCGCCAAACCCAAAATAATCGAGTATTCATTCTCTGTTAATCAAACATGGATCAGATTCTTACATTGGTCGGCGCTTGTTTGCCATGCATTCCCAGTCTCCTGACGCCGTACTTATCAATTAACAATAATAACTACAAAATCATCCGGCTATTGGGGGAAGGAGGGTTTTCATACGTTTATTTGGTGAGCCAAAGATCCAATAGCAATTCGCTCTATGCCCTAAAAAGAATCAGGTGTCCGTTCGGGTCCAACGATGAGGCGTTCAAGAACGCCATGAAGGAGATCAAGAATTACCACCGGTTCGGGTCCAGCAAGATGCCATATATCATTCAATCGATCGACGAGACGGTGGTGCAGGAGAAAGATGGGTCCAAGACCATCAACATTTTGTTACCGTATTTTGAGAAGTCGCTTCAAGATATCATCAACTACAAGGTGTTGAACAACGAGATGTTTGAAGAGGAGGAAATTCTCAGGATACTCATCGGAGTGTGCCGGGGGCTACAAGGGATGCACAAGTACAAGAGACGAAGTCGAGGGCCTAACGCAGCGGCAGCAGGGGGAGCTGATGTGGAGGAGGAAGCCGACTTTTTGTTACCGATGGGCAGCGATGACGAGGAGGAGGAACAAGACGATGGCATAAGCACGTCCGGCAGTGCGTTGGAATTGGAGGAGTTGGTTCCATACGCCCACCGTGATATCAAGCCGGCCAACGTGATGCTTTCGGCAGAAGGCCTACCGGTGTTGGTCGATTTGGGGTCGTGTTCCAGAGCTCGCATAACCGTGAAAACTCGTCAACAGGCATTGAAGTTGACCGATTACGCTCTGGAACATTGCACGCTTCCGTACCGGGCACCTGAGCTCCTTGACGTGGCGACCAATGCTGAGATCACCGAGAAAACAGACATCTGGTCGTTGGGATGTCTATTGTACAGTTGTTGTTTTGGGTTTTCACCGTTTGAGAAAATGGAGATCGAACAAGGTGCAAATTTGACGGTTGCCATTTCCAGCGCCAGGTACTCATTCCCGTCGCTGAAACGAGAGTACTCCACGGGGATTTTGGACTTGATCAAGTCGTGTTTGGTGCTAGACAGCAAACAACGGCCATGCATCGACCAAGTGCTTGAAACAGCGCTTGAGATTACCAGGACATCTTAGAGAACGCAAACCTGTCAAGTTTTTTTTGAGACATGTGGAACCATTTTTGGTGGACGCGATTTTCTCAAGGACACCTAACCTCAGATTAACCAGGAACCAATTGATGATATAGAATGACCACCAAGGCTCAAAGAGGCGACCCGATGGAGGGATGGAACGACTGTCCCACCTTCATGCTCAAAAACACCAGCACCACCAGTTTTACCAGCCTGGGAAACGGAATATCGCCAGATCAAGACGCCGACACTGAAATTGATGTGAAACGTGTGATTGACGGCCTATTGGAGTTGCCCACCAAGTGCTCAGATAGAGTACACGACCAGATCAAACAGAAGCTTGTGGCCAATGCCGAAGGGTTTTCGGAGGAACAAAAACGGTTTATTGGCAGTGTTTTGTACCAGTTGAACCTTGGTACCGACGTAACAGTGATAAAGGCACAAATTGTGGATTACATGATGGCTAACGACGGAGTCACTCCTTGGTGTTCTCCGTTGAAGGCCTTAGTCGCC
The DNA here is from genome assembly GCA_030580255.1 of Yamadazyma sp. yHMH393. NCBI lineage: Eukaryota > Fungi > Ascomycota > Pichiomycetes > Serinales > Debaryomycetaceae > Yamadazyma > Yamadazyma sp. yHMH393. The sequence continues at coordinate 482,203 of JAKTSP010000041.1, forward strand.
AACCTACAACCATGATTAGTCCAAGAAAAGAGTAATTGTTATGATACATAAATTATGTTTAAGAGAATGCATAAGTAATTTTTCACATCTTCTTTCTCTTACCGATTTGGGCTTGGAAACCGGTCTTGATGGAAGACACAGATCTGGTGGAACCACATGCGTTACAACTCAAGAAATGTAATCTGTTGGCGGATTCTCTCTTCAATACCGTGTTCATCGATTTACATGTCTTACAAGTGACATATTCGATGATATACCTTCTTAAAACCGATTCCATTTGCTTGGGTTGAAATTTCCCTCTCAACACCAACCTCTTTTCCCCATCAATGGACCCCGAGGTACCTAATTCGGCAAATAAATATTGGATCAAATGTTCTGGATTCCTTTGCAACACAGTGGCGATTTCTTGAACGTTGGCAAATAAGGTCTTTTTGGACCCTTCTCTCTGACATACAGGTGGGGGGATTCTGAATTTGGACCCGGTTCTAGCTCCTGCTAATTCGGGATTGTTTTCTCTTAAGATATCGAAAAATCTCGACAATAATTGTTCGTATGGTAACCCACCTAATTCCTGGGCTGACACAGCTTCTTCTTGTTCTTCCACTGGTGCTTGAGTCTCTTCAATTCCAGCCTTCTCTAATGCCTGTTCGAAATCAAGAACATCTGCTGGCTTGGCGGCCTTCTTCTTTTTCTTCTTCAATGTGAGGTCGCCTAGTTGTGCAGCCAAATCATCTGGAACTGGTGATCCTTCAGTTTCTCCTTCGACGGGCTTTTTAGCCTTCTTCTTTTTCTTCAACCCAGCGAACATGTCGTCTAAACCGTCGCTTGGTGCAGGCAGTCCTTCCACAGAGGCGGCGGTGGTTTCTTCTGGCTTCTTCACCTTCTTTTTCTTCTTCAAACTTGGATCAAATCCTAAGTCACTCATGTTGCTTGGTGTGTGTAAGAGTTAGTTTGAATTTATTAGTCAATGGCCATTTTTTTGTGAAGCGTGAGAAAAAAATTTCATATGGGCGGGACACGACCCGATACTACGGTTGGCTTACTGCTTACTTTGGCAGCAACGAACAAGCTATACTGCCGGTTTGTCTATTAATGTACAGATGGTCCAGACGTGGTCCAGACAGGTGCAGACCGAGGCCCCACTTGGCGGAATAGGCGTCAAATGGTGCTTAGACAGACAAGTTTTCCGTCTTGGTTTCAAGATCACTCTGGTCCTGTTTCTGTTGCTCTTGTGCTTTCTTGGCCCGTTCTTCGGCCTCTTTACTCTCCTTTCCTGGTGTGTAGCTGATCTTGGACTCCTCTTCGCCCTCCTCGATTTTTAAATCGTCTTCGACGGAATACTTCTTCAAGAACCACTGCTCGATCTCTTCTTTGTCGTTGTTTTCGGCCTCAAACATCACGTCACGTCCAGCGGCGTTCTTAAGGAACACATCTCCTTCGTATTTCTCAGTCAAAAGCTTGAGCACGTCTAAGTGTCCATTGAAAGCAGCCCAATGCAAAGATGTGTTGCCGCTGTCGTTTTTGGCATTCACTAGCGTCGTGGCATCTTCTTTCGACACAATCGATAACAAGTAGTCTAAAACGTCCACGTTGTTGTTGGCGGCGGCCATGTGTACTGGGGTGCTCAACGTGACGTCGTCTTTGATACCGACAAGCAAATCAGGGGATATTTCGTCAAACACTTCTTTCAATGTGTCGATGTCGCCTGCTCTAGCGGCATAAATGATGGCGTCCATTTCCTCTTGTGTGAGTTGCACCATTTCTTTTCCTGACATGGCTGTGTATTGATGGGCTGTGTAGGGGGATGTGTACCTGTGGGCTGTGGAAGGAACTGTAAGGAGAAACTGCTGATATTCAGATATGTATCTAAAACGATGAGAAAAAAAAATGAGATGCCATCCTGTATCTGCGAAACGTCAGATTCACCAGTGACGTTATTTGGTACCAGTGACCTTTACTTCGTTTCTTTGGTACGTAGACAACAGCTAGAAAACAACACGGCTATGGCGTTAGACCACGCCGTCATTGAGTACCAGCCGTTCCCTCTTCTGTAGCCAAATTTTTGCCTCTTGCAACCGTATATCAATATGCGCAGCCAAACCAGTACAAAAATTACTAATTCGATATTTGTATTATGCCCCCAAAGATCGAAGAGGTGCCTGAAAAAGAGGCCACGCAACGGCACAATGAACCGAAGAGTGTACCGAGGACAAACCCGTTCTTGGCAAAAGAAAAGAAAACAGTACGAAGGGACGCCAAAGACATATACGACACGGAGACGCTCCGCAAAGGCTTACACCGACCACAATATTCCAAGGGCACACCGCTAGATAAAGTGTTTGTGGAGTTGGAGCAGACGATATCGGGCACCATTGATGAAATAACGTTGGACTCGTTGGCCCAGAAGATGTCTGTGGAGGATGGTGGCGAGTTTGAAGTGAGATATGGCGTGGTGGACATATTATTGCAGTACCTTATTGAAATCAAACGGTGCTCCGTCAATGAACACCATTCGGATAAGAACTTGATCTCCATATCTCTACACGATATGAAGACATTCAGCAAGCTTGTCAATCTCATCATCGTACACGGGGTCTATCCAGCATTGAACACCTTCAAAATAGGAATTCCTTTGGCGAAGAGGAGGCTCAATGATTTCTCCAAAACTAAGAAACCTGTGAAAGTGGCCACGCTTCCCCAAGTATCTGGAGCGAAGAGTTACGTGGAGAGGTACGCCTACAACGAGAAGCTCCTCACGTTACTCTATGAGAGGCTCAAGGTGGTGTTTACTGGAGAAAGTGATGTAAGGGACTTATTGGTAAAGGGCACTGGCTATTCAGACTTTCTCACTATATCCATCACTTTGATCACTTGCCCTTACTTCCACCAAGAAAAGAAACCGATCTACCTCAGGGAGTACGAAGAGCTTGTATTGCAATTGCCAGGCACTTTTGAGCTCTTCCAGACATTTTCCTTGTACATATCGTCGCCTTCCCCACCATACTTCAAACAATTTGCCATGAAGAATCTACAGTTGCTACACTACAATGCTCCCAGGAAAGACGGATTGCTAACATTGATCGAATTTGTGTTGGGACTACGTGACAATGAGGAGATCAACATCGAGAAGTTCGATAACGTGGCCAACGTGGTGTTGGCCAAGCCCCCAACGGTGTCCACGGTGGACTACTTCAATAATTTGGGTACCCAATTTTTCGAACTTCTTGTAAACATCAACCGTCCGTACGTGACAAGCTGTGTGGGCCATGTCTTGGAGCGGCTTTGGCAGAAGAACAAATTGGTGGCCACGGATTTCTTCTTGAAGAAGATATGGACTGCTCTTGACTCAGATCCTTCCAGTGCCAATGACGAGGGGGTCATAACGTCAGAAAAGGACCTCAATAATGTCATCAACGTCTTGATCTCGTTGACGAAGAAGGGGATGTCTCCAGAGTTCAATCTGTTTGCTTTCAAACCTATATTGCCCACCCTTTGGGCGTACTTTGTATTTTTGAAGAAGAATTCCAAACCAAATGAAGTAGTGCTCAATATTATAGTTGCATATTTCGTGGCAATGGAAGGGTCGGCAGATTCCAACGATACCCACGGATTGGACACTTTGAGCAGGAACTTGGTGGGCAACTTGGACTACGAGTTTGGTCTTGGTCCCAACAAATTGCCTCAAATCACCGTGGCTGCTACAGGCTTGAGCGATTCAAAGGACAACAAGGTGAACAATTTCCTTATGGCGTTGGATGCATCGTGTGATGCTTTCTTAGAGCTTTTGAAGAATCTTGACGATTTTTATTTGCTGCAAATATTCAAGGTTCTTTTGAGGCGTTGGCTCAACGTGGGAAACATCAGCACTCGTCTTGACCCTGACGACGAAAACCCGTTCACGGTGTTGGTAGACTTGAGGCTCATCGAGTCCATAGTTAATGAGTTCAAGGAAGATATTGCCAAAACGCCGGACGATATGTTGGAGATTGTTGACGACTTCTTGCGGAGCTATGTCCAGTCTTCTCAACCGTCCAAAGACAGTCAGCTAAATGTAACTGATGATTTAGGAGCCGACTCCGACGATGAAGATTCGGATGATGAGCAAGATTTCAACAAACACCTCAACTCCGAAGCGTTGCCTGTGTTGCTCGAACTTCTCTCAGCTGTTCTTGTGGATTCGGCTGCTACAGAAATGACTACCAACACTACTGCCTTATTGAAACGGGTGGTTTCAAGCTTAGGCATGATGTCGAAGAACCAAGGCGATGTTGTGGTGGCCAAAAACATCGGGGCTATCACTTCCTTGCACTCCAGAATCTCTGACATACTTTCCGGGGACTACAAGCCTACATCGGTGAATGATTTACACAAGAAGACGTTGGAACGAGCCATCGGCAGCTTGAACGACCCGCTTGTACCCATTAGAGCCCATGGATTGTATTTATTGAGGCAGTTGATCGAAGGACATAGCGAGGTGATCTCTTTGGACTTTGTCATTGACTTGCATTTGGTCCAATTGAAGGACCCCGAGCCATTTATCTACCTCAATGTCATCAAAGGCCTCGAGAGCTTAATTGAGTTGAATAAACACGAAGTGGTGAATATCTTGGTTAAAATCTACGTCAACGAAGACGGTACACATGAAGTTGACGATAGGCTCAAGATCGGAGAAGTCCTTTTGCGGTTTATCCAAAGCTCCAACGAATTGCTTACCGGTCAATTATCTGATACGATTGCACACGGCACCATTTCGATGATAAGACGGTACGACGACGAGTCGAAGAACCAGGACGTCAGAATAAGAATGTCGTCGATGTCGCTTCTTGGCGCCAGTTGCAAGACCAATGCCATGGGAATGATGGATTTCTTGACTGATGCCATTGAATGTGGTTTGGGGATCCTTCAATTAGAAAAGTCGGCAGATCAAAAGGTTATGCGACGGGCAGCTGTGGTATTGCTCCATGACTTAATCATTGGCACTTCAAGTACCGACGACTTGCCATTCCCTCAAGAATACCAGGCGAAAGTGGTGGACACTTTGAAGTACATTGTGGAAACGGACGAAGATTTATTGACTAGAGATCAAGCGCAAATTGTGCTTGATGATATCGGAGAGTTGACAAGATTGGGCTACGAAGCCATAGAGGACAATAGGAGAGAAGACGCTAGTAACAAGTTTGTTATTTAATACCAAGAGAACACACTAGTAACAAGTTTGTTATTTAATACCGCTATATTATTAAATTTTTCAAATATAAACAAGACAAGGTATTGTACAATACCAAGTTATAAACAATCTATAATTGAATTATAGACACATAACCACATTTTCTAATCAACTTCTTCCATAGCAGATTCAACTGGTGCATCGGCAGTGGAAGTAGTAGAGGTACCCAATTCAGCTTCAACTTCTTCTTCTTCGTCGATGTTCAACCCTAAGGAGATCAATCTGTTGATTCTGGAGGCAAAAGAAGAAGGTTCTTCTAATGTGAAACCGGAAGTCAATAAAGCGGTTTCGTACAACAAGGTGGTCAAATCTTTAACGGTCTTGTCTTCAGCACCATCAGTTTCAACCTTCTTCTTCAATTCTTTGATAATTGGAGATCTTGGAGAAATTTCAAATGTTTTCTTGGAGGACATGTAAGAAGACATAGAAGTATCTCTTAAAGCTTGAGCCTTCATGATTCTTTCCATGTTAGCAGACCAACCGAATTGGCCAGTTCTGATAGCAGCAGGAGCATCGACCAATTTGTGAGATAACACAACTTTTTCCACTTGTTCACCTAAGACGTCTTTCAAAGCTTTGGTTAATGGTTCGAATTCCTTGACTTCTTTTTCTCTGAGGGTTTTTTCTTCTTCAGTTTCTTCTAATTCGAAGTCTTTGGTAATATCAACCAATTTCTTGTCTTCGAATTCCTTCAATTGAGTCATGGCGTATTCATCAATTGGGTCAACCAAGAATAAAACTTCAAAGTCTTTAGCTTTCAAAGCATCCAAGAATGGAGACTTTTCAACAGCTTTGATGGTTTCACCAGTGATGTAGTAGATGTTCTTTTGATGTTCTGGCATTCTGGTGACGTAATCGGTCAAAGAAGTTAATTCTTCGGCGGATTTGGTGGAGTTGTATCTTAACAATTTAGATAAAGCAGTTCTGTTTTGTTGATCTTCGTGAATACCTAATTTGATGTTCTTGGAGAAAGCACTGTAGAACTTTTCGAATTGTTCAGCGTCTTCAGCAATTTCGTTGAAACTTTCGATCAATTTCTTGACGATGTTCTTCTTGATGACTTTCAAGATTTTGTTTTGTTGCAAGACTTCTCTGGACAAGTTCAATGGTAAATCTTCAGAGTCAACAACACCCTTGACGAAACTTAACCATTCAGGGATTAAGTCTTCAGCTTCATCAGTGATGAAAACACGTCTGACGTATAATTTGATGTTTTGCTTCTTTTTCTTGGATTCGAAAGCATCAAATGGAGGTCTCTTTGGAACAAATAAGATGGCTTTGAATTCTAATTGACCTTCAACGGAGAAGTGTTTGACGGCCAATGGATCTTCCCAATCATTGGAAATAGATTTGTAGAAAGCATTGTATTCATCTTGGGTGACATCAGATGGGTTTCTGGTCCATAAAGGCTTGGTCTTGTTCAACTCTTCGGTTTCAGTGACTTGTTCCTTAACGGTTTTCTTCTTTTCTTCCTTTTTGTCTTCATCTTCTTCGACTTCTTCTAATTTTGGTTTTTTGTCATCTTCATCTTTGGCATCCTCTTCGGTCTTTTCTTCTGGAACTTCTTTTTCGACTTCCTTGGTGACAACTAATTGGATTGGATAAGAAACGAATTCAGAGTGTCTCTTGACAACTTCCTTGATTCTCTTTTCTTCCAAGTATTCTAATTGGTCATCTTTCAAGAACATTCTGATGACGGTACCTCTCTTGATTTTTTCACCAGAGGTGTCTTCAGTGACGGTAAATTTACCACCGGCATTGGATTCCCAGATGTATTGTTCATCATCGTTGTGCTTGGAGATGACTTGGACGTGGTCAGCAACCAAGAATAAGGAGTAGAACCCCACACCGAATTGACCAATCATGGTGACATCAGCACCAGCAGATAAAGCTTCCATGAAAGCCTTGGTACCGGATTTAGCAATAGTACCTAAATTGTTGATCAAATCAGCTTTGGTCAAACCGATACCAGAATCTCTGATTTCCAAAACCTTTTCTTCAGGTCTTGGGGTGATTCTGATGAATAATTCAGGTTCGGATTCCAATTTGCTTGGATCAGATAATGCTTCATATCTGATTTTGTCCAAAGCATCCGATGCGTTAGAAATCAATTCTCTTAAGAAAATTTCCTTATTAGAATAGACGGTGTTAATGATCAAGGACATCAACTGAGTGATCTCAGCCGTGAACTCATGAGTTTCAACTTTACCAGACATGATTAATTAATTTGTTTCTGTTGTTTCTAAAAATCGAAGTACAAGTAATTGGAAAATTTATTCTCATTTATATTCCATTTTCAATAGTTGCAAATTTCGTCGACCTTTTTTTAGAAATTTCCATCAACTTCTATTTGGTAGAGACACGCATTTGGTTTGGAAAGTGGTGCGACGGTGGCAGCACGCTGCAGCTACCGCGAGGGGGCGACACACTACGAGCACCGTTAGCTGCAAAAAAAGAGTAACTTATATTCAACAAGTTCAAGTTGTTAGTGTTCATAACTTCATTTCCTCAACCTCTATCCCACAGTCAACACACCTCTTGACCACGAACGTCATCTCGTCCCTCTCCAAAGTAGAAGTTTCGGCCCAATCGTGCTCGTGCTTGTCGTTGATCGATTGGCCGTTTCTCATCTTTCTAGTATATTCTTCAGCCCTGGTTTTCCTCCTCATCACCTTGAGCTTATCCTGGTATTTCTTGTCCTTCCGCTTAAGCCTCATTTCTTCCCTTTTCTCCCACTCCTGGTCCAAGTTGTCCAAACCGCCCCATTTCTTAGCAGCAAACTCTTCCACTTGGTACCGAAGAAATAGCTGCATCCTGGAATATCCATGGGGGTTGGGTTTCTCAATCCGGGGTAGAAGATTCACGTCATGTAGTTCTGGCTCTGTTAGAAGATAGTCCTCCTTGCACTCTGTTTTGGTTAGAAGGGCGTACTTTTCAGGCTTCTCTTTGGCACACCGCCGACACACCCTTGTGTTTCTGAAGTTCTGGTAGAGATTGGGGTCTATCTCTAGGGACTCACATTCGAAGCATTTGGGGGCCTGCGACACGTCCAACGGAGGGGCGAGGTCCCGCACTATGTGCTCCCGTTTCTGCTTCTCCATCCACTCCTCCAAAGCCTTGTTTTCGTTGGCGGCGTCGATGTCTGGCGGCTCATCCATAAACCCACCGTAGGAATCCTTCATGGTGGAAAAGTCATAATCGATGTAGTCCCGTTTCTTGACGGCCGGCGCCACCACTTCCTTCTTCTTGGCCTGTTCCCGAAGTGCTTGCGGCACAGGAAGAAGTTCCTGTTTGTGGTTGGTGGCATCTCTGTTGGTTTGCTGGAGCCGCCTTCGTATCTCTAGCGCCTTCTGCCTGTTCTCTTCTATACGCTTGCGCTGCTCGGGGGTGAGAGGCGCACGCTTCGGTGCGCTGATGTCTGTGCCTGTGCTCTCCAACGGTCTCTTAGCCTGGGCCGGATTAGCTTGATTGGCTGTGTTGCCAGTATTGGTTGTATTCCCAGGATTGGCTGGGTTGCTGGTGGCGATGGCTGCCGCCGGAACCTCACGCAAACCCCGCTGCTGAAGCCGCTCCAACGCCTTGCGCCGGTTTTGTTCCTATTGATGTCAGTATACTAATCCACAATAGCTCCCCGGGAATTCACATACGATCCTTTGTCTCTGTGTGTCAGATAATGTACTAGAAGACATATGGTTATATTTCCAGGTGATTTAATTTTGTGTGCGAAAGGCTAATTGCAACACCACAATGAGCACACAATCCCCTAGTAGTGCCAGTAACCTAAAAGTAGTGCCAGGGGCCAACACATTAAGGAAATACAAAGGCCGGTAAGCTAAGGCCGATTTAGGCGAGGATTCACGTGATGGAACGCCCTGAAAAAAGCAGCCAAGTCTGGTGCATGTTCCAGTATTTTAATAATGTGGCATGGAGTAAATTAGGGCTTCAACGGTTTGAAAACTTAAAAGAAGACAATGGATAGCTCCTTGATCTGGAATTCCAAGATCGTTGTCTTAACAAAGACCTAAATCCACAGAGGTCGGGGTGCCGGAGATTCGTTGTGTCGGAGATTCTTTGTTGCAAAATTTAGGTTGAACCCGGCCATGGCAACGTGATGATTTGCAATTTTGCGGCCACCACAGTGGCTTTTTTCGTGATAAACACAATAAGATTTGGCACAGCAATTGCAAAGTTAAGGTGATTTTGAAGTGATATACGCCATGGGCATCGATGGTATAAATACAGCGGTTTCGCCGTTGAAATTTTTTCATCACTGCAAGTAGGCACGGTATCGATACACCATGTCTGACAGTATAGTAAGCGACAGAGCTAGTGTGATTCAAAAACAGGCAGACATAGACGTTGCGTTAGAGGAGACGTCTAAGTCAAACACGTCTTTTGACGTTAACTCCGTAAACTCTGGAAGCTCATCGGACGAGACCTTGAACGATAAAAACCCGTTTTTGGACGAGAAGGTGGCTGACTACTACAGAGGCATCTACGAAGACTGTCAGTACGAGTGTAGAGGGGTGTTTGACCCAAACTACACCTGGACTCCACAGGAGGAGAAGAAGTTGGTGAGAAAATTGGACTATCGGGTGGCTTTGACCTCCTGTATCTTGTTCGTGGCCTTACAAGTGGACAGAGGTAACTTGAGTCAAGCTGCTTCGGATAATCTCCTTGACGACTTGAACATGACCACCGATGACTATAACTTGGGGAACACCTTGTTCTTGGTGACGTTCTTGCTTGCGGAGATCCCCATGTCGTTGGCGTCTAAGAAGTTGGGCCCTGATGTGTTTATTCCTTTCCAGATTATTGCGTTCAGTTTGATCGCTACTTTCCAGTACTTCATGGTTGACAGAGCTGGTTTCTTGGTATGTCGTGTTCTTTTGGGATGGGTCGAAGGGTCCTTGATTGCTGATTTGGTCATTTGGTTGTCCTACTTCTACAAGTCGTCAGAGTTACCCACTCGGTTGTCGTGGTTTTGGACCACATTGTCTTTGGTGCAAATTTGTACGTCGTTGTTGGCATTCGGGATTTTAAGAATGAGAGGGATTCACGACAAGGCTGGTTGGAGATGGTTATTCTTGATTGAAGGGCTTTTCACTTTCTGCATTGGGATTGCCTCGTTCTACTTGATGGTTCCTTCTGCCGTGCAAACGAAGAATAAACTCCACCCCAAGGGTTGGTTTTCAGACCACGAAGTGAAGATTGTGGTGAATAGAGTTTTGAGAGATGATCCTTCCAAAGGTGACATGAATAACCGTCAAGCTGTGGATTGGACCGGGTTCCGTAAATCGGTGATGGATTACGATTTGTGGCCCGTTTACTTTATTGGGATTATTGCGTATGTGTCACAGAACACAGTCACTCCATATTTGACATTGACGCTTAAACAAATTGGGTTTTCAACGTTCAACGTGAACTTGTTGACCATCCCTAGTAACGTTATTCACATCATCATGTTGCTTTTCATTACCTGGTTGAGTGAGAGATTGAATGAAAGAACATACATTTCATTATTGCTTCCTCTCTGGACTATTCCAACCATGGGTGTAATTGCTTTCTGGGGAGGCACTAACACTGCTGTGTGGGGTACTTGGGCTTTGTACACTGTTCTTCTTGGGCAACCATACATCCATGCTATTTGTGTGTCATGGGTGTCGAGAAACTCCAACAGTATCAGGTCCAGATCGCTTTCTGCTGCTATCTACAATATGTTTGTGCAATTGGGAAGTATCTACTCCAACAACATCTACAGATCTGATGATGCTCCAAAATATAGAAGAGGTAACCGGACTTTGTTCATTTTGTCCATCGTTTTGATTCCGGTTTTGCTCTTGACAAAGGCCTATTACGTGTGGAGAAACAATAGTAAGGCCAAAATTTGGGATGCTATGTCTGACGAAGACAAGCACCAGTATCTCATAGATAACAAGGATCTCGGTAACAAGAGATTGGATTTCAGGTTTGCCCACTAGGGAAATAGAGAAATACATAGAGAGATTTAAATAGAGAAATAAGATAAACTAAGAGAGAGTAAAGAGAGTAGAGAGATATGGAGAAGGAGATACAAAGGGAGAATAAAGGTATAAAGGTATAAAGGTCAAGGTATAAAGGTATCAAGGTATAAAGGTATAAAGGTCAAGGTATAAAGGTATCAAGGTATAAATGTATAAATGTGTAAATGTATGAATGTATAAATGTATAAAGGTGTAAATCTATCAACGCCTAAATCTACCAAGTTGTAAATCTCCAAGGTATAAATTTACCAAGTTGTAAATCTCCAAGGTATAAAGCTATAAAGAAATAAAGAGATTAAGAAGAATGATAGATAGATAAAGCTACACTGAGACAATTCTATGTTACACATATATTTCGTACCCATTAATCATTAAAATCTGAGATGGGTCAATCTTTATTTAAAGCCTGTTCGGCAAAGTTGGGCAACACAAACGAAGCTTCGTGAATCTCTTTGGTGTAGTATTTCATGTTGTCTTTGACAAATTTGTCGGACCATTCAAATCTAGCAGGCTTCTTGACATTGGCATTGGCGTCTTTAGAACAAACCATGAACCCAATGGAACCAGATGGGTAAGTTGGGATCATAGTGTATGCGTATTCAGCCACTGGGAAGATCTCTTTGCAGTCCTTTTTCAATTGACTAATGATAGGCATGTGCAAGAAGAGATTCTCAGCTTGAGTGGTGATGACACCCTTTTCGGTCAATGCACCCTTCAAGAGCTCAAAGTATGGTTTCTGAAACAAAGACTCAGCTGGCCCCTCTGGATCGGAAGAGTCAGTGATGATAACGTCAAATTGGTTGGTGTATTCAGCCAAGAATTTGAACCCATCGCCAATGTGAACCTTGACACGAGGGTCGTCATAGGATTTGGACATTTCTGGCAAATACTTCTTGGAGACCTTGATAACGGTTTCGTCGATGTCACATAACCAGGCCTCTTCAATTGAAGAGTGTTTCAAGATTTCTCTCAATACTCCACCATCACCACCTCCGATGACTAAAGCCTTCTTGGGGTGTGGGTGGGAGTTCAAAGCCAAATGGGCAATCATTTCTTGGTAGGCGAACTCGTCTCTTTCAGTGACTTGGATGCAGTTGTCTAAAACCAACACGTTACCGTAGTCAGTGGATTTGAACACCAAGACGTCTTGGTATTTGGATTGCTCAACGTGCAACACTTTTTCCACTCTCAAAGACATGGCTTGTCCGGGCCACATGGTGTTACTGATTTCTGCGAACCATCCGTCCTTGATGGAGGGGTGTGTCAATTCTTGGGCCATTTTTAGTGAAGATCAAGATTCAATTAACAAAAAAAAGACGTTGAAAATTTTTTTTTCATATATAGCTATCAATCAAATTTTCTTGGTCAAAATTTGTATTGTTCCCAATTGGGCCTTAAGCGATGAGATGTCTCAAATGGAATATAACCGCCAGGAGGCGGTATTTGATGGAGACAATTGGCTTTAGGCCAAACGGCAATGTTGCAGAATGTATGGGTGTAATTTTCGTGGCATTTAGATGGGGTTTAGATGGCTATTGAGCATTGATACTGTGCTTTTGACACACAACGTTTCCGGCATAGTTGATAGCCGTTTTCCACGAGGTATGCGTACTGCATACAGTGCCGCAGTTTTGTCGTGTCGTCGCCAATTTTGATTTTGGTGTTTCTATGCACGGCGGCAACTTGTCCGAGTGGTTAAGGAGAAAGACTTGAAATCTTTTGGGCTATGCCCGCGCAGGTTCGAGTCCTGCAGTTGTCGTTTTTTTTTTGTGTCTAGTTGTCTAACATCCTGTCTATTCTTTTTTGTGAGACTTTTAAGTGTCAATTACTACACGATGTTCGAGCTTAAAGAACCAGTTTCAATGAAAGATTTCGTTCCGTTCCGCTTCGACAGCCCGTGGGTCTGGTACTTGGGCGCAGTCTATGTCAGTCTCCCGTTGCTTGGCTACGTCATATTACCGTTTTTGGCTAGCCGAGGATGCAGAAGCGGTAAGAAATCAATAGCTATATTTGTGCTTGGGGATCTCGGCCATTCGCCCCGAATGTGTTATCATGCCCGGTCATTCGCCAACCTTGACTACGGCGTGAGCTTGTGTGGATACTTGGAGTCGGATCTCCCTACCGATCTCATAGATCACGCTTCCATCGATATTTTGCCCATCCCCGTGGTGAAGAATACCCTTAATCTCCCATACTTGGTATTTGCCCTTCAGAAAATTGTGCTACAGGTGTACTACTTGTTCCAGTTGCTTTTTGAAATGAGAGGGGTGCATTACATCATGATCCAAAACCCACCCTCGATCCCCATTTTGGCTATCTGTATTATATTCACTAAGCTATTCAGTAATAGCAAGTTGGTCATCGATTGGCACAATTTGAACTACAGCATTCTCAACTTGAGGTACAAGAACGAGAACCAT